>CXYZ01010748.1:671719-690581 GCA_900006705.1 Sonneratia caseolaris
GATGGCCCGGTCCGGTTTTAAAAACTATGGTATGAACTACCATTTTAGTCGGCCGGAAAAATCTTAGTCCAGACATGAATGTTTCATTCTTCGGTTTGCTCAAGCTTAGCCTGAACCAAATAAATTTTTGTTAAAGTTAAATTTAAATAATTTAATACTTCAAAATAAAATTTTATATAATGTAATTCATCGATTAATACAAATATTATATTCATTTTAACAAAATATTAAAATCAACTTTAAATTATAACTACTTGCATATAATTAAGCATTTTTATTTTTTTTTTATATTTTTTATTATAAATATTTTTTAAAAGTTTTAGATAAATTACGAATTTTTTATGCCATTATAATATGACTAGATATTTTCTGACTGTGCAAAAATAGCAGCTAATATGTGATTTTTTTTCCTGCCGTACCATTTTTGACAGTTCTGAAAAGGCTTTTCCGGTCAATAAAATGAATAAAAATCTTGTGGAGTTTTACCTTTTCAAAAAGCTGCAGTGAGGCCCAATTCGGATGGCCCTCAGACAGGGAGGCCCATTTCCAAGCCCAATATGCCCATCGGCGATCACGTGCCTTCAACGTGACACGGCCCCCAAAAATACCCTAGCATGGCAGGTATTTCTGCTTTGCCAACTCGTCTTCTTCCCTCCACAGCTTCTCATTTGCTGCCATTTCAGTCGGTGTCTGTGCCCCTCCCTCGCTTCGTTACTCCCTACCACCTCCTGAATTTTCCATTTTTTTAAACTAATCTTTCTTTGATGCTGTGTAGATTGAAGTTCGGAGCTGTCTTTCTCTGCCGAAGTGTCTGTTCCAGAGCTCGCCTGCTCTTACGCCTGCATTGTCCTTCACGACGATGGGATCCCCGTAACCGTACGGATCCAATCCCTCTCTGCAGATCGGTTGATTTGGCTTGTAGAAATCTGTTTTTGTTGTCCTTTTAATTTGGGGGAAATGACTGAAATGGCAGGCGGAGAAGATCGCCACGGTGGTTAAGGCAGCAAATGTCCCGGTCGAGTCCTACTGGCCGAGTCTCTTTGCGAAGCTCGCGGAGAAGAGGAACATTGAGGACCTCGTTATGAACGTTGGCTCCGGTGGCGGTGCCGTCCCTGTCGCTGCCGCTGCTCCTTCCGGTGGTGGGGGTGCTGCTGCTGCTGCTCCAGCAGCTGAGGAGAAAAAGGTCGGTCCTTGTTTCCATATTTTCGACTTTCAATCACTAGTAGTATCATTTTGTTAGTTAATGAACTTGTGCGATTCAAGAAGATTCTGCTTATTATTGGGGAGAGAGAGAGAAGATTCTGCTCATGCCCAGCTTACTAGCTATTTGAGTTCTGTGCGTTCTTCTCGCATTCTGTCCATTGATTGGTTGATTAATCAAATGAAGTGGATCTGCCAAAGAAAGAAACGAATTTGTGAAGAGGGTGTGTTTTTTTGTTTCTCTCAGTTGGAATGAGGATGGACTTTTAATTTCATTTGGCCTATTAACTCTTTTGTATGACGAAATTTGGACTAATTCCAATAGCTCTCAGATTATTGAAGTCGTTTGGTGATCATTTTTGTTTAGCTGTTCAGTTATCATTCCACCCACCTGTGAATCCGTGAACATTCGCACTATTCTGTCAATCTCGTTTTCTCCTAGAACAGAAATAATTCAAGAAGGGTCGGTAGTCAGATGTTGTAATGTTCTTTGTCAATGGCTTTCTGTCGATATCTTGAACAGTTGCAGTTATTCGTGCTGTAAGTCAACTTCCATTTTGAATGTAAATGTTGAAAAACGAAGCATTAAGTTATTGATCTACGTTATGGTCAGTAGCGAAGGGAAGGTGACTTTTTATACCAATTTCAGAGTTGTTACTTGGGCCTTTTCTACTTTGTCTGCAGGAGGAACCGAAGGAAGAGAGCGATGAAGATATGGGATTCAGCTTGTTTGATTAGAGAGCCATCTTGTTGCAGTTTCTTCTTGCTTGCACCATTTCCTAATAGGGTCCTGCTGATGGTGGTCTGGTTTTCAGCTTCCTGTTAACAAAAAAGCCTCATGCTTTATTTACGTTTGTTGTTATAGCACTGAACCCAGAAATATTCTAACGTGTAATTGTTGTCCATATTCTCCTGCGCTGTTCTCAATACATGCCGGTGCCTCGGATTGATTAAGTTCAGTTATTCATCATAAATGCATCGTGTTTTGATATTCCCTTCTGTCTTATCACTGTTGCCCTCTGTCCTTGGATCCATTATGTGCTGCCCCCTTATGATCTTTCTACTGAGTGCAATCGGAGATAATTTCTCGTGCCTTATTTAAGGTGTTATCGGGGAACTAGATTCAGAAATATCTCTGTTTTGCGGTGTTGTTCTTGACACAGTGCCACAAATTTAAGTTCGGTTTTTCATCTCGATCGTATCTTCTCTTGTAACTTCACCCCGGCGCTATATTTCCTCTCTATTATGCGCACCTGTTGGTTCCTTTATGGTACAAGGACTACGAATTTCTGTCTGACGTGGTGTGCGATAGGTCCCCCTATCAGTAACGCCCTGATCAGTTCGTATGCTCTATATGAATTCAATGTATTTGTCAAACACAGAGTTATCACATATTGGCCAAACCGAACTCAAGCCCGACATCCACTAAGCCAGTAGTTTGGGTGACCACGAAAGGTGTCACATATGAACCTTTCTAAGGCTGAATCCATCCGGGCGGTTGGGAAATTTGGAACGGAACGGAACGGAGGTTCCCAATCCTTCCCTGCGGCTCCGCACCTTCTTGTCTCTAGACTGGCAGAACCTTCCCTGTTAGATCCTCTGACAATCTGGATTCAGCCAGACTTTGACCCGATCAACCACTGGCAGTCCACCACGTGTACAAGTGTCGGACGGGTGATCAAGTCCACGTTCCTTCCACCCTTATCCTGTTACCAGCTTCTGCTTCCAGGACTATCCAATCGTTTCCCCTGTAAATGGATCCCGTCATGAATCTTCTTCTTCGAGCAAAATAACAGGCAAAACCAAATCAAACCCAGAAACTATCCGCACATAAATCTCCGCAAATCCTCCTTCGATGCTCTTTCGGGATTCTACCGCCGGAAGTTGAAGTCCTGGGCCAACTCCATTAGTGATCAGCATCCGAAAGACGGGTCTTCCTCCTCCTCCGCAGTGATGAATAAGGAAACCAAGGAGAGGAAAAGCAGCTCTTCAATGCCGCCACAGAGGCAGCCGAGGTTCGCACCGGAGTTAGATGGCGTCCACGGTTTTGAGACAATCGTTCCCTGTTGAGCGCAGCTCCCACTCTTGGTGGACCACTATAGCTACCCTTGCAAATTCGAGAACAGTGCAATGTAACAACTTCGAGGTTATCTCTGACTCTGTACAGCTTTAATATCAGGTTATTTGAGAATTGAGGTTGTATCTTCTCATTAATATCTGACCTGTTAATGCTCCTGATCATTTCTTTCCTCGTGGGTTTGCGAGCAATCCTCTCTTTGCCAACAAAAGAATGTTCCCACCACCATTTCCATAGATCATCTATTCGATCTTTTATACGACACAGGAGGGAGCAGCAACGATAACATTTTACGAATATGCTAATTATTCTTTCTTTCTTTCTTTGAGGCCACTGATTCCAGTCTTACATCGCTATACACATCTCGTAATCACATTTCCAGACTTTTCAAGTAAAAGTCACCACTTTTCTACCAACAAAGGTCTTGCGTCATCTATGGAAGAAATTATCCAGGACGATTCTCTGAATACTGATAACAAAATTTATGAGGTCAAATCATCATCATCATCGTTGGTCCTTCTGATCTTCTTCCCCATATCTCGAAGCCTTCTGGCGCTAAGGACCATGGCTCTATTCAACAGCCCACGGTTGAGACCACATGCAAGCATGATTACCCCACCGACGACCAGTAAAACCTTTGGGAAGTTACCACCGGAAGGTTTACTAGCAATGGCTGTTTTATTGTTCTGCGCTGAATCAGGATCTGCCTTGAGGTCCTGCAAGAGCTCAGGATTTACTTTGGTGTTGATATGGGCCATGTAAGCGGATCGAGAAATTGGCTCCCCTAGTTGCCTCGCCTTCTGGTATGCCCTTAGTCCTGGCTCAATCTTCTTGACAGCTCGCCACATCCCATGCCTCACTCCGAGCTTGGCGATCTCATAAGGGATGCCCATATCCTCGTAATGGAAGAGCAGGACTTCACATGCCGTAAGCTGCCCATCATTCTTCCTCGATGCAACTATCAAAGTTGAGAAATTGTATACTCACATGTCAATCCATAGTGTTCCTATCAAAAGATAGACAGAAGGAACTATAAGGCGAGTACACAAGATCTAACCCGCTCGAATGAACCAACTAGAAAAATACAGATCAACTCGTTTGGGTTTGTCCTGTCTTGGAATAGGAGCAGAGACACCCTGAGGTTTTGGACAACAACCGAATTTAGTTAGATGTTCAGTAGAACTGAATCATTTAATGTAGAGCTTGGCTGAAACATCACTGGCAACAGCTGAGAAGAGATTTCTCTGATCATACCTTTGTCACACAATAATATGAGTGACCTGATTCCCATATGCGCCGTCCTATTATGTACTCCCTGTCACTACAAAAGAAGGGAAACTGCAGAAACGGAAATTATCATCAAGATCTGAACACAACACATCACAGGTCTAAAAGCAGCCAAAAGAATATATCTTCACCTTCCGTATCCAGTGGACTACCGTGTTCCCTGTAGTGGGACACTCTTCTATAGTTGCTGAATAGGCAAGCATATCATCCCACCGAGGTCTAAACTCGTCATCCCAGAAGAAATCCCTTACCATTTCAGGTGTTGCATCCTCGAAAACTGTTCGAGTACGGTATTGTGGAGGACCAATCTAATCAAACGGTTAAGAGATATAAATAAAAAAGTTGTTAAACTGACCATATCCAAATTCTACAGGTAGAAGTAATACAAGAAGTGCACTCAAAAGGAAGCTTTACCTCAGGATCCCTTCTCCATGCTTGATAGCTCATTGTAGTTGTGGCACGATCAAGCATATGTATCCAAGAGGGGGCTCCATCCTTCATTTCAATAAGGTCACATAGTTTCTTCAAGTCGTCCTCAGTCAACAAACTCGGTCTTCCACTGGACTCTGATACGCTGCAAGATGTTCGAATAAGGATGTCTTTAGTCAATGCCTTCTATTTCAAGGGCCTTTTGATGCTTTTATTGAGGATATCAGATCAACCTCGGAATATCTTCCAAGGAAATTCACCAAGGACCACGTTCACAAGGACATCCGCCACTGAAATAGCAGCCACAACAAGAAAAGAGATTGCATTTCTTACCTGAAGTCTGAAGATACACAAGGTAGCGATTTCTTTTCTACTCCACCTTCAAGAACAGAGGATCGAGAATCCGACCCGAGCAGGTCAAAAGAGTTCAAGCAAGGAGATGAACTGAAACCCTTTAATGGGGAATCAGGGGATCTTGGAGGTGGAGAAGAAGACAAGATCAGGGAATTTGGATTTTCCAATACACAACGAACTTTTCTGTGTTTTGCCCAGAGTTTAGGCTTCCATAGCCATCCAATGGCGACCCCCGCCAGAAAAGCAACCCATACAGGAACTAGAACCGAAATCAAACCCAGCATAGTTGGCCTTTCAAGTGTAAGATGAAATGACTCAACAAGGGCCATAACAAGATGAGCAAATGAACAAGGAATCAAAGAAGGCCCGGAACAGGTGAGCAGATAAAGTTCATTGCTTTGAGAGATGTACTAGAAGATATGCTCGTGAACGGGGCTTGACCAAGAAAAGCGAAGATGCCGAGAGAAAAGCGGGCAAGAAAAATCTAGCCCAAGAAAAAGAACATCTCAAATTTGTTGGTTGTGGTGGGGTGGAGACGTGAGAGGTCGAGGGAGCTGAGATGAAAAGATCGGTCGAAATCGAGCAGAGGTTACAACCGCGAGACGGCGACTGGGACCTCCACGTCCACTGGTGATTCCGAAATGCGAGAGAGAGAGAGAGAGAGAGAGAGAGAGAGAGAGAGAGAGAGATAGAGTAGAGAGGACAAATGAGGAGTCGGCAATTGATTCTGCTCTCATGCAGCATTGGCGGCGGGAAGGATTGGCGGTGGGAGATCTCCGTTCCCCCTGCTTGACTGTTAATAGAAATAAAATTTCCACAACCATACATAAGTTGTTCATTCAAAATTCTGATTTTTTTTAATTGCTAAATTTGTTTTTTTAATGTGTGATTTTACTGTAATTAACTTCACCTGACATTAATTTTCTTCTGACGACAGCTGACTTGCCTCCTCATGCTGGAACTCTGAGACCGGAAAGCCACGTGCAAGACGTCGATGCACTGACGGCACCCCGGTGCACATAGACCCAAGGCGGAGTTCGCTGCGGGTCCAGCATGGTGTACATGAACCGGGTTCAAGGAACGGCGGCATCAGTGGAGCAAGCTGAGCTCTATTATTATTCATCTCTTCGTTTGGCTCTACCCGACCTTCCCACTCCCTTGTAAGTTCCGCCCTCAAATTCGTCGCCGGCGCAAGAAATGCTCTGCTCCGTTCCCGCCGGGAAGTCCGGCTCGAACTGGCTGGATCGGCTCCGATCCACTAAGGGCTTCCCAACGGGGTCCGACCTCGGCATCGACCACTTCCTCTCCGCTCCGCAAACATCAGATCCCCCGAACTCCGAACCAGTTCAGCCGATCGAGCGCCGACTGGCGGGTCAAACTCCCGCTCGGGGTGGAGATTCCAGGAAGGAATGGTATGGCATTATGACGAACGTCCTGTCGGAGCTCTTCCACATGGGCGACCCGGATCCGCTCCCCGCGAAAAAATGCTCCCGGAAGCAGGCGAACCCTAGGTTCTTCCCCACCTCGACGGGAGGGGTCGGTGGTTGCCTTCACAAGATAGATAATGCTCTATCGTTCAGTTCGGACAACAATTTAGTAGAGACGGCTGTAGGTTTGGGGTGTCGAGAGGAGGGTGAGGAAGAGGAGGAGGAGGAGGAGGATCTGGCAGGGTACTCGAGGAGCGAGGTGACAGTGATCGACACGAGCTGCTCAGGGTGGAAGTTCGAGAAGGTGCTGTACAGGAGGAAGAACGTGTGGAAGGTCAGGGACAGGAAAGGGAAAGGAAGGAGCGGGTTTGGCAGGAAGAAGAGGAGAGCGAGTGGGGGCCGGGGCAATGAAATTGTCCACGGAAAGAATAAGCTGAAGCGCTCGAGTTCGGCATTGGAATCAACCAATGAGGTTCAGTCTTTACTTTATGATCAGTATAGTCTGTTCATTGCTTTTGACCTGTTTGTTGGTGAATGAAGTTAACTGCAACTTGCCTATCCCGAATTTGTTTATTCTCTGTGAAAGGTAAAGTTGTGACCTTAGGAATTTACATGTGAGGATTCTGCGAAATCTTTTATCTCTGTGGTGCGGAGAACTGGCTTCACATAATTGTTCGGGCAAATATTGACGACAATATACCCACTTTGCTACACCTTTGATTCATAATGTGATGATTCTTGGAAGTAAGATGGTCGATTCCATAATTGGGTTACCTTCTTGTCTGGGCTCCCATTGGTATATAAATGAAGAAGCTTTTTCTGTTTCTGCAATTTGTGCTGAATAGAGCTGTTGCATGTACGATGAGTAGAGGAGTCAAGTGTTTCCTTTTTGCACCAACGGCTTTGTACTGGGTTACTTGATGAGATTTTATGGGTCATTGGTACCTGGCTCTCATGATATTAAAAAGTGAGAACTGTGGACATGCACTGACTACATTTCAACATCATACTATCACTGATTTTTGTCTAAAAATAGCATAAAAGATTTTCCTACTGGGCCACTACGGTAGAAATTTTGGAGATGTCCAAAAAATTGTATCTTGCTCCAGCTTGTATTGGCCTGTGCTGCTAAGTCTGTCCAGTAATTCTCCCTTGGTGAAACTCCTCTGGGGATCTTCTCTCGCATCAGTTTACAAATGATCGATGGTGTTACCTACTTGATATATGGTAGCAAGTGTGAAGCCTCCCATTTGCTTCAATGTCTTGATTGAATAATGAGTATCTGTGGATTTGTAGAGTCCCATTTGAGCAACATGATTCAGTGTTTGTATTTATTTTATTTCTTAGTTTTGCAGGGACATGGAGTCACTCAGAGTGGCAGAAGGGAAGCGTGCAAGAAGATTGCAGATGATGTCTGTCAAGGTCCAAAACTGAGGCAAGTGCTGATGCTCAAGTTTTTGATACTTTCCTGAGCCTCGAGTGCTTGTAACTTCTTGCTGCCTAATTCACTGAGTTGATCAACATTGTGGGTGATTGTGCAGGTTCCCCATCTCCGGGTCACCAACAAAGCTGAAAAATGGAAGCTCCTCTGTTGTCTTTATCAATGGCATTCCAGCAGGCAAGAGAAAGAAGGCGAATATATCATATACAGTGTCAAGCAATAGCACTGCATCCGCGTAAGGCACTATGCTGAATTCGATTCAAGAAACTATGAGGGAGCAAGATGGGCAGCTTCTTTGGAAGTGGGCACGTACAATATTCTTGACAAAGAGCAAGTTTTATCTTGAGATCTCTATCTTCTGGCGGTGGTCGCCACTCAATTTGTCCTGATTTATCAAAGTTGATGTGAATATTTATATATGACCATTGTTCTCAGCCCAATTTAGTTTAGGGAATGGACACTTGAATCTGCCTCTTTATCTTTTGGGAGCACGTCTCTGCAATTATCCACCCAATGCTGGCCATGTTGTTCGTAGTTCTGAGAAGATCAGCTCTTTGAAAGTTGCTGGCATCATCTGGGACAATGTGAACACTAGTTAACTGATATCTTCGATTTAACTACGACTGCCCCTATCCTAACTTATGATACAATGAGACATGCAATGGAGGATTTCACGACGTGCATCTTGTCTCAATAAATCAAATAGAATCTCTTTGCCGTCTCTTTTTGGCTAAATCGAGTGAGAAAATGATTTCAACAGACTCCGTTATTCTTGGCAGACTTTGAGCAACAGCCAGTCTGTCGTTTCATTATAGATTTCTAGAACGAAAGAAAGAGGAGCTTGATATCCTCGACAAGCTGAACCTAACCTAAAAACAATGTGAACCTGCTTAGGGCTCTGAATCTCAAGCAGAGCGGAGAAACTGAGAGACTAATTGATTTCCTTAACCACCATGGTAGTGTCAACCTAATCATGAGGAGACCACTGGCCCTGTCATCTGGAAACTCTGTGATTCCGAGTCACAGTTTAGAGCACGTGGAGTTCTCGAGATTCTTTGCACTTTGCAGGCCTAATTAATTCTGAGATCCTCGGGATTATTCTCGTGTATATTATGAGTATATCAGCGCAAGCAAAAACAGGAAGCTTCGGCGTAGAAGCTGAGTTTCTCAAGCGGTTTGGCCCAAGTCTCTCCTTCGGGGATAATCTTGCCCAGAAGATTGGGTTTTTGGTGAAGTTCTGGTATACATTCAGAACAAAGAATCGATGGTGGCAACGGGGGCAGTGACACGAACGGGCTGTATGAGGCTATTATGAGCCCTCAGGAGGTGGTCGGGCTATTTCTAGGTTATGATTTCTGATACTTGGTTATCCTTGCCATGGTAAGCAGCGTCTCGGGGAGTGCAAGATAACCTAGCTTTCTGGAGGAGAAGGTAGAACACTTGGTTGGGACATGAGCCATGAACTGGAGGAGTTACTTTGGCAGCATCTCATGGTAACAGGCCCAATAGCTGGATTATACACCGCTGGGAGGCAAAGAAAGAGACCATGGGAGAAGGGATGTCTACCAACTGGCTGTTAGGTGTCTCAACTGAGACGTTTTCCAGTGAAACTATGAAAATGGTGGAGAACGGCTGCTGAAAACAAATGGAAATTTGAGTTGCCCACTTAAGTTCATGATATACATTCCACTGATCTGATTATTCCGAGATCTTGGCTCATCTTTTGTTTCGAATTCCATCTGGAACTTTGCACTCGACGTCTTCAATTAGGATTCATTGGCGTGAAGAATAGTTAAAGAGAAAAACGATCACTGGCCAAGTCTTGGAATTGGGCGAAGATGATCTCAATCTTGAGTTTCAGCTTCGGTTTGAGATCAACTACTTATGTCACCTAGCCGATTGGAAGTACTATCAAGTATTCATCTAGAGATAATATTTCCTTCTCTAAGTGTCTTAGCTATAACTACTCCATATAAAGATTGATGTATGCAGAAGCAATTCATTTGTCTTCCCTCTTTGTTTAGTGTGATTTCCTGCCTAGCAAACTTTCCAGCTTGAAGTATCCGACTTAAAATCGACTCTTATGGACTGTGTCAATCACAACTATCGTTTGTTCCAACTCCTATATTGACTATGGACGTCCCAATCAAAATTGTCAATGGTTAGTGTAATTGCCGAGAAATGGCTAGCAAAGCACGAGTAACACTTGCTGACTCAGTCTAAGAGAATCTCACACAGACCTGAGCCGTTGGGCGAATTTTGTTACTTTTATTTCCGGCTGGATGTCCCGTCGCCCATGAATGGTGGTGGGGGCATCCAAGAAGAGTGGCTCAAATTTTAGTCGCAAGGGTCATGGGATCCCATTATTTGTTTCCAGAAGATAGAAAAGGGAACGCCACTTTCATGGCCTCGACAGCCTCGGTAATTGTAAAGAGCTGTCGAAAACTAAGCACAGCAACACAATGACAAGAGGTGCAAGAAAAGTTGGATTGAAGTCGTCCTCGAAGTGAGGCCATGTGCAGTAAGGACTCTCTCTCTCTTAAATAATTTTTTGGACTGAAGTGGATGCTTTGATCCGTGAATTCAGGCAGAGAAGAGGCAAGGGATCAGAGAGATGCTCCTTCACAGAGAATGATATAATGAGGCCAACTCTCTTGGGACCACTGAATTACTCCTGAGCTTCAGCTTTCGTGCTTTTTTCTGCTCCTGATTCCCTCTCAAGCAGCAGATGCCAGTACCAACGTAAGCAGTTTTGTGTCAATTCTGGTAATCACAGCAACCCATTTAGATGCTTTTATCTGTGAGTTCAGGCAGAGAAGGAGTGATTCAGAGAGATACTCTTTCACAAATAGCACCGTGATGAGGTTAGTACCCTTGGACCCGAAGCAGCACACCCCAGCTTCAGTTTCCTTGCTTGTTCTGCTGCTGATTCATTTTCTAGCAGCACATGCCAAGACCAGTGTAAGTGGTTTTGTATCGTTACTAGTTATTACAGTGACACTTTCTGTTTCACATCCTACCTTTGCGTCATCACTATAAAGATGTTTACAGGTTTATGTTGTTCACATGGGGAGAAGACAGCATGATAACCTAGAGCTGTTAACTCAGACCCATCATGCATTGCTCACTTCGGTCCTAGGAAGGTAGGGTTGGAGGAAATGATTCGTTGGCAAATTATTTGAGTCTCAAGAACTTCAGAGGATTTAGTTGTCAAATTCTTTCTATCTGCAGCGAAAGGGCATCAGAAGAATCACTAATTTACAGTTACAGACATGGGTTCTCCGGGTTTGCAGCGAAGCTGACAAAAACTCAGGCAAAATTAATGTCAGGTAGCTGACACCCTTGTAATATCAGGCAGCAAAACCATTGTATTCTTTCTTTTTGAGTGAAGAGATGAAGTTTCAGACGATCTTGGTGGTTATGTAGAGACGCCCGCTGTGGTCTCAGTCATGCCCAATCATATTTACAAGCTCCAAACTACTAGAAGCTGGGACTACCTCGGACTCCCTTTGGATTCCCCTACCGGTGTTTATAAATCAAACATGGCCAATAACGTCATCATTGGTCTTCTTGATTCAGGTTCCCCCGATGCTTCTCTCCCCCTTTTATAAGACTTCCATTTTGAAAATGATGGCAATATCATTATCGTCAGGAATATGGCCTGAATCAGAGGTATTCAACGACAAGGATCTTGGGCCTGTCCCTCCTCGCTGGAAAGGCACCTGTGAAACTGGAGAGTTCTTTCAACCTGTAAAAGACTGCAACAGGAAAGTAATAGGAGCTCGGTATTACATTGAGGGGTTAAAGGCAGAGTATGGAAAACCACTCAACACGACCGAGGTTAAAGAATACTTTTCGCCAAGGGATGCCATTGGACATGGGACCCATACTTCCACCATAGCTGGGGGCTCCTCTGCTCCTCGTGCAAGTTTCCATGGCTTGGGGTTTGGTACAGTTAGGGGTGGGGCTCCTGGTGCCCGACTAGCAATGTACAAGGTTTGCTGGGGCATTCTTGGGGGAATTTGTGCAGCTGCTGACATACTGAAAGCATTTGATCAGGCAATACATGATGGGGTAGATGTGTTATCACTATCCATGGGTCCGCAAATTCCATCATTCTCTGACGTAGATGATCGAAGCCCTATCCATTTTGGGTCCTTCCATGCTGTTCTTCAAGGGATTGTAGTTGTTTGCTCAGGTGGAAATTATGGTCCGAGTTCCCAAACAGTCCTGAATGCTGCTCCCTGGGTTATTACAGTAGCGGCTAGTAGTGTGGACAGATCGTTCCCAACTCCGCTCACTCTAGGAGACAATCGAACTATAATGGTATTACTTATGACAACCTTTTTGTCAAAGGGAAATTTTGATCTATGTCTTGGCTGACGATGAGAGAGAGGCTCCTAAAGAGCCAACCTCTCCGTCCTTGACCACATTACAAGCCCCTCCTGAAACAACACAATTTGAGTTTGAAACTGTGTCTACCATTGCCACGAATGGATTCCATTACGATGAACTTGCTAATGTGCAGGGTCAAGGGCTGTACACCGGAAGGGGCTTGGGATTCATCAGCCTGGTCTACCCAGAGGTCTCAGACCTTGATGACTCTCGGTAAAGTTGCTACGATAGAGATCCTAGTGCTGTGTAGTTTCAGCTCCTTGATAACTCCTGTTGTCATGGATCATCCATAGAAATAACTCATTGTACTGATTTGAATGTATCTTCCCCACCCCTCCTGAATGTTGCAATTCTCCTTTTCTCCTTCCTTGAAAACAAGGAAATTGTGTTTTTCACAAACAACACAGAAAATAAGAAATTTTCACTGTCATTATGGAAGCCTCTCTAGACCAGTAAGTCAGTTTTTTTTTTCCACATTTATTATGTATATGATTGTTCTGATCTTTCTGGACAGCGAGTGTTCGTCTCTATCAACAAGTGACTCTTGGATAGTTGGTAAAGTGGTGCTCTGCTTCACCTCAGAATCTGATTCATCTGCCATAGTAAGTTCAGGTATTTCCATCAAAGAGGCTGGCGGCTTGGGACTGATAATCGCCAAGAGACCTACTGGTTCGTCATATTCATGTGGTGATAGTTTTCCATGCATACAAGTGAGCTACGAGCTTGGATATCAGATCTTATCATACATCCGGTTGACCAGGTCCACTATCAAAACTCACACATCAATGTCAACACACCCAACTCCATCTTCGTTCCCCTGTTTTCTGTTCATGAGAATGACTAATGTAATATACTGCAGCAATCCACGTGTTAGAATCGGCCCGTCTCAGACCAGAGTTGGGAAACCCGTGTCAATCAGTGTGGCGTATTTCTCATCGCGAGGACCCAATTACTTTGCCCCAGCAATCCTGAAGGTGAGTAATTGCCACCGCCTGTGCAGATAAGAAGCAGCTCCATATACTTTATGCAACTAACTACCCAGGTCCTGTGTTCAAATGTCGCAGCCTGACGTAGCAGCCCCTGGAGTGAAGATACTAGCAGCGGTTCCTCCTGATGATGAAAGGACTACAAATACCTCGTTTAGATTCAAATCGGGAACTTCCATGGCAGCTCCTCATATTTCTGGGATAGTGGCCCTCTTGAAATCCCAGCACCCGGAATGGTCCCCTGCTGCCCTTAAGTCTGCAATAGTAACAACTGGTATGAAACTCGATCCTCATTTTACGCATACTTGGATGCAATTGAATGCAGAAAGCATCTCATACTTGCATGAACTAATCGCAGCTCGAACTACTGGTCTATATGGAGAGCCGTTATATGCAGAAGGAGACCCGATGAAACTTGCCGATCCATTTGATTTCGGAGGAGGAATTGTGGACCCCAAGCGAGCTGCGAATCCAGGTTTGGTGTATGACATGGGCGAGGCAAACTATATAGACTACCTCTGTGCCATGGGCTACAACTACTCATCCATCTCCCGGCTCCAGGGGCATGACACAGTTTGCCTCGGACCTCCTCGATCTATACTGGACATAAACCTCCCTTCCATATCCATCCCGAACTTGGAAAGCTTTGCAACTCTCAAGAGAACTGCAACTAATGTCGGTCCTGTGGATTCTACATACAAGGCGGTTGTTCAGTCTCCTCCAGGTGTGACTATATCAGTGGAGCCGAACATGCTGAGCTTCAGTGCTGAGACCAGGAGTATCACATTCCAGGTCTCGGTTTCTGTTGTACTCATGATGAACACCGGATACCAGTTCGGTAGCCTGTCTTGGACTGATGGGGTTCACTTTGTGAGGAGCCCGGTAGCAGTAAAAGTTGGGGTTGGGGAATTCTACGATTGATAATGTACAATTTACCATATTTAAATTAAAAATATATATTGACTTACTACCGAATGAGATCAGTTGGTGCACACTTTTACATACCAAAAGAAAAGTTATCTGTCTCATCCTCCTTTGCTAGCAAAAGCCCCAGCAGATGGAGAGACATCGTGAAGCAATGGGAGAGGCGATTGTGGTGAGTGCCTGCGAAGAGGAGGAGGCTAAGGGGAAGATGAAGTGGTAGAGGTTCATGCCTAACTAGAATGGTGTTGAGATTGTTGCTGGTCGAAGCTGATGATTCCACAAGGCAGGTCATCGCTGCCCTGCTCCGGAAATGCAGTTACATAGGTCTAGCTTCATCGCCAGCTATTCTCCTCCTCTCAGTCTTAGTTGATGCTGTCCATTGGCTTGACAATATGGAAATGGGTAGTAAGTCGTCCACTGAACTGAATCACACATGGTGTCATGTGAAGTTATAGAAAGAAATGAATCACTTATTCCTCCCATGTATAAGCTCTTAACATTCATAAGAATCATATTTGGTGATGCCATTTATATAACTATGATAAATCTGGGATGCTCAATCCATGGGAGTACGTTTTCAGTCTCTTCGGCTAGAATGCCTGTCTAGCTTATGGAAAGACTTACCTTCTATTTTGCCTTCTGAAAGCACTTATTTCTTGTGAAGAAAAATCTTTGCCGCTTATGATCCTTCTTTTCCGGAACGGATTCATCACTGAGACGTATATGATGCTCAGCATCATTAGTCTCATGCCTGGCCTTTTGCCTCTTTTCTTTGGCTTTCTTACTGAGCAGTCACTGCCGTCTCTGACGGTTTGAAGGCCTGGGAGTTGCTAAAAGGAACAACTTATAATATCAATCTCATATAGACCGAGGTGGAGTTGCCGTCAATATCAGGATTTTCTCTTCTTACACTCACCATGGAGCATGACATTTGCAAAAATATACCTGTTACAAGTATGTCTTCACTCTTAGCACCATGTCCATACTCCATACAAATCCATTCGTGTAGCCTTAGTGTGCAAAGCTAAAATTAACCTGGGGGATCATGTTCTTTGCTTCATTTTGCAGTGATGTCCTCACAAAATTCAGTTGGCACTGTGTACAAATACAGGTTGCAAGGCGCTGCTGACTACCTTGTCAAGCCAATTCAGAGAAACGAATTGCAGAATTTGTGGCAACATGCTTGGAGAAGACAATAAGTGGGGATCCACATATGATTCTCTTCTTAAAAAATGCTGGTATTGCCATTAGTGAATTACTAATGCTGTTGAATCAGCTTTCCGCAGATGGAATTTGGCCCCAGGATGATGGCATTGTTGCACTGCAGAAGGGCGAAGCTGCTGCTAAAAAAAATGCTGCCAGCAATCAAGCAAATGACCGGATGACCTGCAACCAAAGAGATGGGGAACTCATTGACAAAGGAAATGATGTTCAGGTTAGTACTTGCTCAACTGTTCAATGAGACAGCGAGATCACTTCTTAGGCTCTTGGTTATCATAAAATCTTCTCTTGGTGACCTATCTGGCAGAGTTCATGCAAAGGGCCCAATCTGGCACAAGAGAATGCACTCAAAGAGCAGGCACTACAATGGTTTTTCATGCAAAAGAATAAAATCGGTATGTCACACAATAATATAAATTTAGGATTTCTTAGTAGGGATTGTAGAATCTGACACGAAATTATTTTTTCCACCAAAACTAGGATTAGCTTTGAGCTCCTGCAAGTTTGGTCTTACTTTGTCTACAAACAAGTAAGTCGGTCAGAGAAAAGAACAAGTTGCTAGCGAGGGTTCTGGCGATAATCACTTAACAACAGACTCTTGTAAGGAAGCCATTGACCTGATTAGAGCATTTGATGACAGCACACAGCACCATTGCGCGGATTACTCATTACATCACCCTGCAGGAAATTTCGACTTGTCAACAAAACTCAATCTTTCCCTTGAAAGATCCAATCCTCATGATTTTATCGATTCAGGAGCTGAAGAAAGACATTCCATGAAGCAATCTAATGTCTCGGCATTTTCACGGCAAGTTCATCTTCCACCCTCAGGTTTTATTTTGGAGAATCACATTTATTGGTACATAAATTAATGTAAAACTTCTTTGCATTAATTGGAGATCACAAATGCAGGTATACTAACAACTCCTGTCAGCTTCCAAAGAAGAGATGTGGAAGCACTGAGAGAGAATCATCAAACATTATCAATGATTCTAGTTCCAAGACTCCTAGTCCCTCTCTGAGCACACCAAAGAGTATATTATCTTTGCCCATTTCTTGCTCAAAGCAAGCTGAAGCTCTTTCACTCCATCAAAGACTCTCTCCTGCTTCTGTTCCAGCGAAAGTCTTAAGGTCCAAGAGACCCCCGCACAGACTTACCACTGCCCGGTCCGAGCTCAGTTTCTCAGCAAGATCCGTCATTGCAAGTGAACTCTTCCTGTCATTTCATTCAAGAAATTAATAATCCAGAGGACTCAACCAGTCATCTGAACAGTCAACTTATCTGCGATGGGCAGACACCTGGGCTTAAACTTGATACTTCAAAGGATTGGAGGCATTATCCCTCGTTGAGTGACAGAAATGCTACCAACAGTTTCATAAATGAATCTTCTAGTCGACTCAATAGCATGGGTTAAGGAAACACTGCGGAAAGTGGTACTCAAGTCAATCAGAACAAGGATGGAGGTGGTAGCTTCACCCTTGACGGAGTCTCTCAACAATCTCTTCAACGAGAAGCAGCTCTCATGAAGTTCCGGTCGCAGAGGAAATTGCAGTGCTTTGAGAAGAAGGTAACGGCTACGAGTTATTTTAATCTGTGTCTCATCAGTTTATACCCTGAGCAGCAATGACGTGCTATAATGCCCGTTTCTTCCTTTCTCAGGTTCGGTACGAAAGCAGAAAGAAACTTGCCAAGCAGCAACCTCGTGTGAAGGGGCAATTCATCTGCCAAACGATCGTTGATATGTGCACCGGAAAGAAGTGATCATTAATGGTGACAGCATGGAATGCCAAAATGGTTGCAGATTCTTGGTGTCTGGGCCAGTTGGAGCAAGGAAAATACATTGTAATAATATAACCGACTAAAGTTCACTGTTTAGTATCCTAATACTGTCGTAGTCTTTGCACATATCCGTGCAGATACTTACTGTAAATCAATTGGATGAGCTTTGACTACCTGAATTTGCGAAGCAAATTATGGGTGAGATGAACATTTGTTAGACCAGTGTAGGAGTAAGTTCTGGAAACGTTACCAGTTGGTAACTACAGGTCAGTAAAGGGGGAACTTTAGCCTTATTGCAAGTATTATTAGCTTTTGAGAGAGCAGGAAATGGTGGGTTTGTTCGAAAAGTTGCTGTCAGGTGATAGTTGCTGTCCGGGAACGTGGCTAGAACCAGAAGATGCCGTGAGCCCACAGATAACCAAATTAATTTCTCAACAAAATGACAAGATAAGATTGTGAAATCGGGCTGATCATAACGAGCTTAGACCGTTGGTTGTGCCATGTCTCTTTGTGTGAATGATTTACGTGCAGGATTAAGCTTAAAAAAGAGATCCACTTGCTTAAAAAAGTTAATAATAGAAACATCCTGATGAACATCACTCTCCAAAACGTCAATTAATTGAATGACTGAGCCACTCAATAAGAAGGTCTCCTAGTCATTACTTCAAAATCAAAAGGTAATTCATTGCATTCATTTCTCCTCCCTTATCCCTTGACACATTTGACGTCCTTGCAACTGGAAGAAAGATAAAAAGCCCGACAACTTTTTGCCTCAGTTGCAATCAAGGGACATAATGGGCCATTAACAGGTGCCGTAGGCAAGTTGGAGAGCAAAAGGAAAAAAAGTGGGGAGGAGGAGGAGGAGGAGGAGGGGAGTAGATGGGAGATCATCACTGAGGTTTATGGTGGGCCAACCCCGCCAAACTTTTTGTTTCATTAATGGGCTCAATAACTGAACAGGGGCAAAGGAAATTGTGCGGATTGACTCCGTTACCATTAGTTCAAGGTTAAATGGTAAGAATCGTGTTCAAAATAGTCAGGTGGAAGAGTCCATCAAAATCTATGTGCTCCACATTATTTGTTAGGCCACCGGTGGAGGAGTGTTATTCGGGTAAATTATACTGTTAGTATAAAAGTTTTACTAATATAATATTTTGATACAAAAATTTTAAAATATAGTTATGTGATACATTCTTTTTTAAATATACTATATTTTAGTACATTCCATTAATTTTTTATAAATATCATCAATTTTTGATGTCGTATATGACCTACGTGGCAATACTTAAAATTAACTTAAAAAAGCTAAAAATTTATAATAAAATAATAAAATTAGTACTA
>CXYZ01010748.1:690981-714890 GCA_900006705.1 Sonneratia caseolaris
AAAATATTTAATATTAATTTTACTATCTTACTACCTATTTTTAACTTTTTTAGTTAATATTTTATTATAAAATTTTAAAAAAAATAATATCTATTACCATTTAATATACTATGTTATATTATTATTATTTTATAAATAAATAAATAAAAAGATTGTTATGAAAAAATTTAAATATTATTAAATAATAAAAAACTAATTGAATTTAGATTGAGCTGGAGAGGGAAAAAGGGAGGGAGTGCGTGAGTGCGAAGAGAGAGAAAGTGGGAGGAGTGGAGGGAGAAAGAAAAAAAAGTGAGAGTGGGGGATATTAATCGTGGTAATTTATTTATTTTAAATGTGAATTCATGTTATTAACGAGTATTATGTATATCATTTACATTATTAAAAATTGATTGTGTTAATGAAAAATGGATAGAATATATTAAAATTTAGTATATTTTAAAAAATGTATTATGAAATTATATTTTAAATTTTTTATATTAAAATATTTTATATCAACACTCCGTACTCTCATAATCGGCCGTAAATCATGAGAGCGTGCAGTGACTTTTGCCCCGAAAAAGGAGACTTGGCACGCATGGAGGGGACATCGACGAGCTCGGGGTGACTCACATCCAAAGGCCTCCCGCTTAGGCATTTTATCAACGAGAAAGAGCATCAGTTACTGGACTCACGGCGATACCTCTGCTTCCTCTTCACACACTCGGAGGAGACTTACCACTACTTACTTGTCTTTCCAATGAGATGACAACTGAGGCTAACGGTGAATCGTTAGAAAACTTTTTGTTGGGCTATTTATGCATGATTGGAGGAGGATCTTAATCCATAGATAACCAGCTGCAACAATACTCTGGTCTCTCCTTTCTCAGCATACGCGTCTACACAGCAAGCTTGTGAATGTATTTCGATGACAGGACGGGTCGAATGTATGGATGTTGCTTTCGCTAGCAATGATGATATCCCACACCTTCTCTTTCTTTGCTCCTAAGGTTTCTTTGGCTGCTTGCTCTTTTTAGTTTTCTATGGTGAGCATATTTGGCAGTTGCCAGTTTCGGCTGAATCATTGAGAAACTCAAAAGCCTGCTCGTTCCCCACTCCCATACCTCTCTGTCTCTCTCCCCTGCATTTATTAGTTGAATATCGCTGGTTCACTTTAAATCGGGTCTAATGCTTTGTCTCATCATCCGATCTCTCTCGATCGCTTATTTATACCCAAATTACACGTAGAGAAGCAAGCGATTATATTACGTGTATAATGTCTGTCCTACACGCCAGATCACCGAAACACTGCGCAGCCAAACAAGGCTTGACGAGGCTCGACGGCCACCGCTTCAAGAAGCTCTTCCTGACCTGCTCCACCCTCTTCAGCCTCGTCCTCTCCCTCATCCTCGTCGTCTGGCTCGTCCTCCGCCCCTCCAAACCCCTCTTCTCCCTCCGGCAGGCCGAGATCTACCTCCTTGACCTCTCCTCCTCTCCAAACCTCATCAACTCCTCCCTCCAGCTCACCCTCCTCTCCACCAACCCCAACTCCAGGGTTGGCATCTACTACGACGAGCTCTCCTTCTACGCCTCCTATTACGGCCAGCGGATCACTGCCGTGTCCCCCGTGCCGCCTTTCTACCAGGGCCACAAGGAGGCCAACCTGATCACTACATCCCTCCAGGGGTCCAGCATCCCCGTGGCACCATCCCTCAGGTACGAGATAGCCCAGGACCAGATCAGTAGGAGGCTTACCGTCAACCTTAAGGCGAATGGTCGAATCAGGTGGAAGATCGGGACATGGGTGTCGGGTCGGTACCGGTTCAATGTGAACTGCGTGGCAGTTATGGACTTTGGGCCAACCATCCCATCGGGCCCGTTGAGCACCCGGCAAGGCAGCAAGTGCTCTACTAATGTTTAGACCCTCTAGTTTTTTTTAGCTATTCAGTCAGTTAACATAGCTCTATATGAGCTTGGTGGTGAATTATATGCTTTTCCCCGCATAACTTATGTGTTATATAACTTGTTGATCTTAAGGGGAAAAGGGGAGCCGAATCACTTTTATGAATCTATATTAATAAATGTGTTATGGACGATTGTATGTATAAACAAACATATCGATATTGTATTCAGAAAGAAAGAAGGATGTGTTTGATTTTTTTGTGAAGGCTCGCTTGTGAGATTCAGATGCAACATCTTCCAGACCATAAAGCAGCTATGGAGCTTCCATGATTCGTGTTAAAAGGGACCATAGACAGTGGTGGTGGTGGTCCCAGCACCACCTATAATTGATCCAACAAGGACATCGTGATCATTCACCCAGAGGATACCCAGATTTTCTGTCGATGATCCCTTTGCTGGCAAGCTTTTATTCCCGGTAGTGTATGCAAATTCCCTTAGGAATTTTGAGGGATTTCTCATGTTACTAAAAGAGGTGCATGAGCACGACAGGAATGGGGAATATGTAGAGTGGAAGCTTCTCCATCGATTGACACTGAATCTTCCATGGACTGGTTGGGCCTTATGGGCCCACTGGATCGGTTATATGGGCCTAAGCACTCTGGAAGAGCCCAATTCAGCGACCAACCCGTGTCACCTCTCCCTCAACCCCCACGGGAAATCAGAAAACCTCCACAAGAGCCTCGAAATGCGGCAGGAGTGCAACCCGAAGCAAAATCCGATCTTTACCCTAGGTCGCCCATACGGCAGAAAATGTCGACGGCACCAATCGTCGAGCCCGCCGACACCGGGACAGGGCTACTCTCGGCCGCCGAGGAGGTCCAGAAGAAGCTGCAGGTTCGGCTCCTTATCCGCCCCGAGAGATCCGCCTGTTTCTTCCATTTCGTGGTTGTCTTATACGTGCCTTGTATATGCAGGTCGATGAGCCTGTCGTTGAAGACGTGAAGGATGATGACAAGGACGACGACATGGACGAGGATGAGGATGACGAAGATGAAGACAAGGACTATGGAGCTCCAGGTGCTTATTTAACTCATACTTTCCCTCCACATGTGATCTCCTGTAATTGTTTGGGACCAGCTTTGTGGCCGAGATTGCTAGTGTTAGTGGGAATCCTCTATGACTCGGATATAAGTAAAAGTTGGGGTTGAAAGTGCTGAACAGTTGTACCCTGCAATGCCGCCCACTCTATTTCCTCGAACTACGGTTGGAAATGACAATAAAGAAAGCGGTATCGTAGGTTTTCTGTTCCTATGATCAACCTACGTGCTCTTGATAGCAAATGAATGCAGAACTGCCCGTAATTATCTATGAAATGACAAGTGGTGGATAATAGTACATCCTCTGCAAAACTCCCAATTTGACTGTCGGGAGGGGTCTGAACTTCGGCCTTTTACAAAATTTAGGTCTGCGCTGGACTGAGTTTTGCTGAGGTTTTCCTCAGGTGTCACACTTATTTGTTGGTATACTTCCAGCATGTGAGCTTTCCGTGCGTATGCTCATGCTTTATTGTTTAGAGAAGCAATTTTTCTGTAGAAATGTTTCTCTGATTGTCATGATTGTTAGAATATCGGAAGGGACTCATATAGCTGACTAACTTTTTTCTGTTTTAAGAACGCCTATGCTTTGTGCCTGCTTATTTCAAATCTGAAAGTATATTTTCTACCCGAAGATGACATGTAGGTGCTAATGGGAGTTCAAAGCAGAGCAGGAGCGAGAAGAAGAGCAGGAATGAAACTGTCCCTGGTGTCACTAGGGTGACCATAAAGAGGACCAAGAATGTATAAAATATATGTTCTTCCCATACCTCTGGCTCTGCTCCAGCAGCTGCATCCACTGATTCTAATCCCTTCTCTTTTTGCAGATACTCTTCTTCATCTCAAAGCCGGATGTCTTCAAAAGCCCACATTCGGAAACTCAAATCATAATCGGGGAGGCCAAGGTTGAGGATCTGAGCACCCAGCTTCAGGCCCAGGCCGCTCAGCAGTTTAGAGTCCCTGACGTGGGATCCGTGGTCTCAAAGCCTGAAGATGATGTTGCATCTACTGCAGCTCCAGCTGAGGAGGAGGAGGAGGAGGAGGAGGAGGAGATTGATGAGACTGTCGTTGAGCCTCGGGATGTTGAACTGGTGATGACCCAGGCAAGCCTCTCGCGGAGCAAGGCGGTCAAAGCCCCTCAAGTCCACCAATGGAGGTATTGTCAGTGCAATCATGCAACTCACCAATTAAGTTTAATGCTTTTTGCTCGATCTTTGGGTTCTTGACTTATCGTCAATCTTGATATTATCTCCATTTGGAAGGACTGTTGCAGAACTTTGGGGGAATGTTGGATTTACTGGAAGGCTTATTTAATGTTGATAGGCCGTACTTGGTATAATAAAATGGAAAGTTCCCCTCTTCAAATATGAGAAACGTAAATTTCTGCTTCAAATCCGTATGACTTTGCTAAATTGCGTCTGTTGGAAGAATGGAACTTATGCAAATACATATACACATTCTTGAATGTCAATTGAATAGTCCGAGAATGCAATAATTTGACCCCAAAAAATGACACGAAGGACAACAGAAGTTGAAAACCCAGATGCCGTCCCTGGAAATTAAACTGGGATCAGTAATGAGTTCCTCCTATCATGAAATATGAAAGAATAAACAAATTCCACAAGAATCACCCGAAAAAATCACTAATTATAACCGAAATAAGAGGGGGGTGGGAATGACAATCAGAAGTAAACAAGAAAAGAAGAATCCGAACTGTAACGACTCGACCCAGAAGAAGAAGAAGAAGAGGAAGAATAGGGGGCCAAACGGAAGCTCCTCAGGGCCCCGGCGAGATGGGTTCTCCGGCGTGGCGGCAGCAGCTGCTCCGTCAGCATTCTCAGGGCCAGAGTGCACTCCTGCAGCAGCTCCGCCATAACCACCACGGTCATCATCATCCTTCAACCTTTGCTTACCCTCTCTCTCTCTAAAAATTCTGAGGATAACTTTTGCGTCAGAAGCTTGTATCTATGTACATACATCCATATATATATATATATATATTAATTTCGCCTGATGGTGGGCGAATTTATATATTAGAGGCCAGATTTGTAAGCTTGTATTAGAATTGACTAGGGTATTGCTTGTAAGTTATGCTCTTCTCCCTCCTTCCTTCTCTTTCCTAAATCGATCCCTTCTGTGGATTTCTTTTCTCATCCATCAATCAACCCTTGCCGACTTCCGTGTGGGGCACTTCAAATAATGCCGTGATCAGAACCCTAATCATTATCCCCGTTGTTGACATTAGTAACGTAAGAAAGTTGCAGATGGTACATGCAATACACGACAGTACAATCCGAATCATCATCCGAAAAAAGGGACAGAACAATCTGAATCTGCCGATTGTGTACACTTTCTCCACGCGCAAAGTGTGTAGATGATATACAGAAAGTCTGCAGAAATCTCTTACCTTCAGACCCGCTTCGAGCTCTAGTCCGCCCATAAATGTTCTATGTGCCGACTCCCGCTGGAGGATTTTAATTTTGGTCAGTATGTCGATTACGTGTTTATCAGACAAGACCATGCAGCTGGTGATTTGTCGGCTGCTCCATCTGGCATCCTGTACGGTAATGCCAGACAGGCACTGAATTCGACTGCCGTCATTCCTGAGCGCACGTGGCAGCCAATCATTGGTTAAAGGTCCTGAGAGCCGCCTGAAAACATTCGGCTACATTCGGTGCCGGCCTGGTAGGGAAACTTGCATGTGGATTGATTTTGTTTTCTTAAATAAGAAATTAAGTGTGAATATTTTAAATGAAAAAAAATAATTTTATTATTTAATATATACCTTGCCACTTGCAATATTCGTTCTCTATGAGATTAACAATTCGGTAACTGTATATCGAGTGCACAGGGACTGGAGACCAAGGCCTAATAAGGGCACATGACATATTCTGCAATATCCCAAAAGCCTAACATGATATAGAACTCACAGTCACGTATTTTGGGATAAAAAGAGGTTATCCGCCGCCATTTTATGTCCCACCAAGGAGAAATTGAATTTGAGATTTTTGTGTGAGTGCTTACATTCATGATCGAAAGGATTATAATTTTTAGTATATTCAGAATGCTTAAATTCACATGAGCTTAGAATGTCTTAAATTTTCCTTTTATGGAGGGTCCCAAGATGTTTGGCGCCAACAATATGAGACTATTGCCGATCGAGATTAGATTGATCAATTCAACCTAACAAATGAAGAAAATCAGGTGGAAGATTTGTAATGGAACCGAACCATTGCACGGCCCGAAAGAGAATGAAATTATTGAACCACTGAAACATTGATGCTCATATCTTGTGAGGGAGATAGGATAGGCCATTGAATTATTGGTAGTTTCTCCAGACGCTTTCAACCGTGATTGCCTCGAAGGGCCCAGCCCACATGATGTTTACCACTGGCCCATAGTTTGGGCCGCTTGGTGGAGATTTCAGCACCGATAATCAGGACCTTACGTTTTTGGTGCATGATAATTGCCGGAGTAGCTAGCTCGCTTCCTCATCAATGGTCCCATTCCTTCTGTTTTTTTTTTTTGGTTCTAAAACGGGCTTTTGCCGCGACCACAATCTCGAAAATATTGACCCTTCTAGATCCATCCCTATGCTACTTTACGAAGTGGACACACGGCTAAGGGTTACGGATAACCACTATAAGCTCTGCCTCTGTACAAGATGACAGTAGATTGCGGTTCAGCATCTTCATTACATTATTCATACGTGCTCCTCCACAGGCTGAGGTCTATACTCGTATGATTTCCGCGAACAATCTCCAGCTACAAAGTTTAGTCTGAATGTTGGTGCTCGCTCAAGTATGTCTCTGCGACAGCAGCATGAACGGCTGCTCCAACTGGGAGGGCTCCCTCGTCGAGAAAAAAGTGAGGAGAGTGAGGAGAATAAACGGAACCCACATCCTCATTCCCGATCCCAAGGTTGAGCATTACTCCTGGTATCAGTTCCAGGTAGAAGGCGAAGTCCTCTCCTGCCATTACCTTCTTCGCAACCCTCACGTTTCCCGGACCGAGAAGAAGCCTCCCGACTCTTTCGACGTGACGAGTCAGCACCTCGTCGTTTACGAGGGCAGGATAAGCTGGGAATTCTTCCTCTTTCATGCTGATGTGTGCCTTGCATCTGTGAACAGCTGCTTGTCCTTCAATAACCTATCACATTCCATTGACCATGTTGTTCACTTTGGTATTTCTCACTTCTATGGAAAGAACAAGAAATGGTTTCGCTTACTATCAGGCACGACGTGAATAAATAACTGGTATCTTCCCAAGATTATAAATCACCAGAACTGTTTATCATAAAATGTTTTTGTAGAGATCACACTTTTACCTTGTCTTTTCATGGCATTCAAGAGAACCAAAACAGAGAACTACTAATAATAACAGTCTCTGACAAACAAACAGACCAGGTTCCTAGGGTTGCTTTTCTGAGATATGCAATTCAATGATACAGAGGCGTTTGGTAGAAAGAATTAATTTTCAACTGCCACTGAGAATAATGGAAACTGGAGACCAGGGGAATAATACGAATAGTACCTCCTTCAACCTGCGGCGAAGTTGGTGCAAGCCTTCAGTGGTGAGACTTCTCAAGGTGCCGCCAAACTCAACATGAGGTGGAATCACATTCAAAGCACTCCCAGCTCTGACATAGGTGACAGAAAGCACCTGAGGCCAAAGACAAACTCTCGAATTAGCTCCTGCTTGAGCACACCAGAAAGTTGCATCGACCAGCACTGTTTTTTTAAAATAAAAAATTATATTCACAGGAAGGGTGTGGAAAGAGTCTTAAGAGGGGATTGAACAGCAACTGAGGAGAAATCATGAATCCACCACCATGCATGTTCTGAAGCATTTCTCACTTATCTATCCTTCATACGTGCCCTGCTGCTCACTTTCTGCAATTTCGACTCCCTCAACCTTCCCCTTTATTAACTTGTAATCTATTATAAAACTATCTAACATAAAAGTGAACTGAACAATCAAAATTTAAATCACAATACCAGAGAATTGAGGATCCCACCAATATGTGGGGAAACGTACTTGACTGTGTAGTGGATCGGTTTCTCTTGAGATGAGCTGTTGCAGAGCCAAAATAATGAATGAAGCAGCAGCCACTGGGTCCACGGTTCTATGAGGCATTGCAGCATGCCCACCTCCTCCTTCTATCCTAACTTCAAATAAGGATACAGCAGCTAAGTTCGGGCCCGGAAGAACAGCTATGCTTCCTGTTGGACTCGTGAAATCAACATGCATAGCAAAAATCGCTTCAACATCACTGAGGGCGCCTTCTCTTATCATGTGAGATGCACCTGCACCCCGTTCTTCAGCAGGTTGGAAGATAAGCCGGACAGTCCCCTTCCAGAAGTGCCGATGGAAGGGAAAGTTACACTCAAGTCAGTGCAGGAAAAATCCTCTCCCATTCTTTGAGAAATCGAAGGTAAAATAGGATATTAACAAAAGAATTTTCCTAATATGCAAACCTCCCAGTCATCTCACACTATCATGCCTACTGAAGTTCTCTCTCGAATTCAGGCCTTCACCATCTTGCATATACAAAACAAGGGCTAGATACACAGAACACGGGAAACGCGACAAACTACAGGATGCCATTGAATTTCAAGCAGTGTCCTCGATAACCCAAGAAAAGGGACACTAACCTTGAGCTTGTCCTTTCGCTGAGCAAGCAACTTCGCGGCACCAAGAAGCATTGTCACGTGAGCGTCATGGCCGCAGGCGTGCATCAGCCCATCAGTTTTGCTCTTGTGCTCCCACTCCACAAGCTCCTTCAATGCGACTCAGGAAACAAATTGAAGAATTCAGGTAGAAAATATTAGAAGTGGGCCTAAGATTAATGATATCTCTACTAGACAGATCATTAAAAAGTGAAACTTGACAAGATGAAAGATGAAAGTGTGTGTATTTTTTGGGGTGGGTGGGGTGGGGGAGGGGGTATGTGGAATTTACTTGTAGGGGGAGGGCGTCCATGTCGGCCCGGAGAGCAACGACGGGGCGGGACCCGGTGCCGACCCACGCAATGACACCGGTTCCGGCGACTGGATGGGTATAAGGGATGCCGAGGCGGTCGAGTTCATGGCGGATGAGGGCGCTGGTGTTGTGCTCCTCGAATCGAAGCTCCGGATGCTCGTGGATTCGTCTCCTTATGGAAACTAGCCAGTCCTTCTCTCGCTCCGCCGAGCTGAGGAGCTCCGCGCAAGATCGGTCGATGGAGCAGCGGGAGGTGGAAGTGGAAGCCAAGAGGAGGACAACCAGCACCAAGTAATGAACATAAACGGCAGCCATTTGGCCTGGCGCTTGCAGAGCAGTATCAGAGCGCATAATAATGAGAATCATTAGTGACAACTCTATAAGATTACAAGTGATGCCATAGTCAAACTGGTCGGTGGCGCTGTTGGCTAGCCCCGTAGGTTTTACAATTTCATTATAATCACAATTTTTTACTTTGATTATATTCATCTAATACTGGGTAGTACAGATTTTCACTCGTCAAAGCGAAGTGACAATCTCAGACAGAACATGATCTTGCAACTGTTAGCAATCAGCATGACCGCTTGATACGTTGGTAAAAATATCCGAAGGGGCTGTCTTTTGGAGAATCAGACTAATAGAACCTCTCTAGTTTAATCCCGAGAAGACTAGTAGGGGACTGAGCAAGCAATTCGAATACTATTGGGCCAGGCCCATATCATATGTGAGCCCATTTTCGCCGGCCCATAATGGATTTGGGCTTGCGAAGAACCGGAATGAAACAGAAAGGGTTTCTGAGGGGTTGGCGTGTGTGTGAGCGTGGCAGTGTGTTTTGTCTCTCGCCCTGCTAACCTATAAAACGGCCAGCCGCCACTCCTCGTCGGCTCGCTCTCTAGGGTTTTAGCTGCTCTGTTAGGGGAGACTGCATCGAGAGATAGAGAGCGAAGATGAAGACGATATTGTCCTCCGAGACAATGGACATCCCCGAGGGGGTCAGCATCAAGGTGAACGCGAAGGTCATCGAGGTAGAAGGCCCCAGGGGGAAGCTCACCCGCAATTTCAAGCACCTCAACCTCGACTTCCAGCTCATCAAGGACGAGGACTCCGGCAAGCGGAAGCTCAAGATCGAGGCCTGGTTCGGCTCCCGGAAGACCTCCGCCGCTATAAGGACCGCCCTCAGTCATGTCGGGAATCTCATCACCGGCGTCACCAAGGGCTACCGCTACAAGATGCGGTTCGTGTACGCTCACTTCCCCATCAACGCCAGCATCACTAACGGCAACAATTCCATCGAGATCCGTAACTTCCTCGGCGAGAAGAGGGTACTTATGTGATCTGTCACTTATTTGTGGACTCGTTTGCGCTCAATTTTCATGCTGCGATCTTTCTTGTACGTAGTATGTACATTTTCTGCAGCGCATAGATCATATGAGTAGGAATGTACTGTTGTTTGTATTTTGCATCTGCGAATGATTTTGATCTTATACATTTGTTGTAAGTTCCGTAGATTTACTTAATGGCGTATGTGAGGATTCATCGATTGAAATTGACGTAGCTGATGAAATGTTCTACTTTCAAAGGTTACTTATGTCTTTCTCCTGTGACCGTCTGCGATGGATTGAGAGATTTGCTTGCACTTTAAACTGGACAATACTGCAACCTCCTGCATCAGTTATTGTGCTTTCTGGAGGGGTTGCACTTTTGATTTATGTACTGGAAATCCTGCCCTGATTGTTGTTATCATGTTCTTGCTGTCTATGGAACTTTGCTCCACGAAAATTTCTACTTTTCTTCTACCAAGAAAGCTCTGATGTTAATGGTGGGTTTGAGATTGCTGGGCATAATGGACGAGTCGGGTAAGCATCATTTTCTTTTATGACCTCTGCAGGTGAGAAAGGTTGACATGCTTGAAGGGGTATCTGTTATTCGGTCTGAGAAGGTAAAGGACGAGTTGATCGTGGACGGAAATGACATTGAACTTGTCTCCCGATCTTGTGCCCTGATAAACCAGGTATTTTCAGCCCTTATCCCTCCACTTATAATATCCTTTTTGTGCTAATGGCTCCACGGAATGCTCATCCGGATCTTTTCTTGATTAAAACAGAAATGCCATGTCAAAAATAAAGATATCAGGAAGTTCCTGGACGGTATCTATGTCAGTGATAAGGGGACCATCCTCGGGGAAGACTGATCAGAGAAGATCGTGTTTATCTTACTTTTTCAGATTGACTTCTTCCCATTTGCGTTATCTGTTTTCTTTTGATGAACAAGTTGACGTGGACATCTTATTCAGCGGGTAAGACCAGCAGTTGCTGTTTTGTGCTATGAAAGTTTCAACCTTAACTCTCACTCTCTCTCTCTCTCTCTCTGGGGTCCGTGCCACTTAGGCATATGGAAGTTTAATATGTTCAAACTAGTTCGAGTTGAAGCTGTGAGCTCACTAATTGTGGATAATTCTCATTCCCAAGGCTCAAAACTCATGCATTTTCTCTAGAAAAATGTTTCTTTTCTTCCTGTTCTGTCCTCATAAGAGATGATTGCATTGTTGGATAAATGCTCGTTTCACCCTACAGTTCTTGATGCTCATAGTAAGGAATTTGTAGTTTTAGGTGAAATATGTGAATGTGACTCCCGTATGCAGCATTTAATTCTATATCTCCATCTCTAAACCCAAAATATGGGATGTTAAAAACGAAAAGCAGAAACTTGTCATCCGCAAGTAGACAGACGAGCTGAAAATTTTCAGCTTCTTAGATGATATCTCCCTGTAAAATCATCTTTTGTCCTAATGGCGATGAACATGGCGTAGTTACACTGCTGCGTCTGTACTCTGTAATATGTGTCCTACCGAACTGAAATGCGCCGCTCGGCCCACCGTAATAACAGCCCAGGTTCGGGCCGAAGTGTTGTCGATCAGCCCAAGCCCGCTAGCAGCTTCAGCCCAGATGGAAATGGAATGAATTAGTTTTAGTTGGCATCACATTTTCAGAGACCAAGACGGCGAGCGATAGAGAGAGAGAGAGAGATAGAGACGACGGACCGACGGTCAGACAGTGACGGCCTTGCTTGGGGAAGAAGGTTTTACTAGGGCTTTTTGAGCTCTTCCTCCGCAGGAACAAGCTGCTTACTGCTAGACACTTGACAGAAATCCTTGCCCCTCAACCCAAGAACATGAGCAAGATGCTGAGGAACAGCTCTCTGCGGAACGCTCTCAGATCCCTTCGGTACCTGGACCAATCTTGTCGAGGCATTTCCACCTCCACCCCTTCGATTCTCAGGAGCTCATTGACCTCCTCGAACCATCTCTTGAGCCGCCCGCAGCAGCACCCTTTGTTTCTCCTCCGGCCTTCCCCAGTCTCCTTCGCCTCCGTCCGATACATCCGTGCCGGACGTGATCCCAGCACCGGGTAATTATGTGGAAGCCATTTGGGAATGCTGCCTATTCAGGTCAAGCTTGTGTTAGGTTGATTCAGTGGGTCTTCCAATTCGGGTCCATCCGGCGAACGTGGTGGTTTTTATAATTCTTCATGGTTTTTCAAGAAACGGCTCACGATTCTTTGCGACATTGTTATTTGTTTTCATCTGTGTTCGATCGAATTCTGCCAAATTTAGTGATCTGCTTGCTAGGTAACTGAGGCATAGATAGCACAACTCTTGCCAAATTTCACGAGAGTAATTGATATTGGGTAGGAATATAGAATAAGTTATCGTTGATGGGGTCAATGAATTTCCAAAATTAAGGCACAGTATTTATGTCAGCGTCATGTAAACTAGTTTTCTTTTTGGCTTAATGTCATGTAAACTAGTAATGTTTATGGATCCTGACATTTAATTACATTCAGTATTACTAGTCTCTGAAACTGGGTATGTGGCAAACTACTTGTTTGTGGCACTGTGGAGCTTTCTGATGTGGGCTTTTGTCTAGATATGAGATCACACCACCGGTCAACTGGGGTATAAGGATAGTGCCTCAGCAGAAAGCGTATGTGATTGAGCGGTTCGGGAAGTACGTGAAGACCCTTACATCAGGAATCCACTTCCTGATCCCTCTTGTTGATCGGATTGCTTATGTGCATTCCTTGAAGGAAGAAGCCATCCCTATTCCTGACCAGTCTGCTATTACCAAAGATAATGTCAGCATTTTGATTGATGGAGTGCTTTATGTGAAGGTATGTTGTCAATTGCCACTTGATGGTCTGGTCTTTGTGAATTCCGTGTGTTTGTTTCCCAGAAGTTCTGATTAGTTTATCTTTTATTTAAGTTTGCTGACAAAGTGTCTGAATAATGAGTGAATGGCTGCAGATTGTGGATCCTTATAATGCTTCTTATGGAGTTGAGAATCCGATCTATGCAGTTATTCAGCTAGCACAGACAACCATGAGGAGTGAGCTTGGGAAAATTACGCTGGATAAGACTTTTGAGGAGAGAGACACACTCAATGAAAAGATAGTCGTGAGTCCAATATTATGAGTTAGCTTTATGTAGTGTCTTATGTGATGCAATTGTTTACAGTTAGCATTCACAACTCTCTTCTTCTTGGGTCAAATCAAAATACTTATCAGTCAGTTTATTACTTTGCTTTGATAGATTAAAGAGTATATTCCTACTACTGCTATTTTCTTTTGGCTATAGCACTTAGATTATCACTGGTGCTTATTATGTCTAGAGGATATTTCCAAGCTCTTCCATTGATTTGAGAGTTTCTTTTACTCTACTTACATATTAGTGCGCATGATACTTTCACATTTAAGGTAATTTTATGGGCACTTAAGATGGACAAATGATATTAGACAAAATGAAATGTGATGAAAAAAAATATTGTTTTTAATTAGATGTACTTTTGCAGGAGGCCATCAATGTGGCAGCTCTAGACTGGGGCTTGAAATGCCTCCGTTATGAAATAAGTAAGTCTACTAAATCTATTATGCTTGTTGTCATATACATTAGGTCTGTTCCATGGCTTATGTTTTATTATTCTCTCTACTTCAGGGGACATATCCCCTCCACGTGGAGTGCGGCAAGCTATGGAGATGCAAGCAGAAGCAGAACGTAAGAAAAGAGCTCAGATTTTAGAGTCTGAAGGTAATAGAGCATCATCTGTATATGTAGCTATTATAAGTCACAGGATACAGTTATTTTGACATTGGATACCATGCTGAAGGATTGATATTAGCTTATAACTTATCTTTCTTTGAGTATGAAGCATTCACTAATATCATTGATTACTCAAAATTGATCTCTTGAATGTTTAACAGGAGAAAGACAATCTAACATCAATATTGCCGATGGAAAGAAAAGTTCTGTAATCCTTGCATCAGAAGCTGCAAAGATGGATCAGGTTAACCGGGCACAAGGTCTGTCATTCTTTATATTGTTCTGGCTACCCAACTGGAATTCATGAACCACTGGGGATTTAGATTTTCTGACAGGTGAAGATTTGCTTTTGAAAAGAAAATGGTAGATGATCCAAGAGACTGCACATAACTCATGTTCAAATGGAATTTGACTCATGCAATTGAAGTGTCTTCTATAGTTTTGACATATCATGCAACATCCATATCACAGGAGAAGCCGAAGCTATTCTTGCTAGGGCTCAAGCAACTGCAAAAGGACTTGCTATGGTGTCCCAGGCTCTCAATGAATCTGGTGGTGTTGAAGTAAGTCGGTTTTAATGAGAATTTTCCTTCTGACTGATGCAAGATTGCTTCTCTATCAAATAAAAATTCAAAAGAAATGATTGTGGGCTATGCCCTATGCGTCTGAAAACTGATGTTCGAATACGAGACATGGCCAATGATTCTTAAGTGGGTTAAGAACCGATCCAATACCCTGAAGTTAATGTTTTGTTTGATGCCTAGTCCAGACAATTGGATATTCATTGACGTTTTGTGCTCTCAAGAAAGTCAAGCTTGTCCTTTGATTGCAGGCAGCTAGTTTGAGGGTTGCTGAGCAATATATCCACGCCTTCAGCAATATTGCCAAGGAGGTAAAAAAGCATATGTCTCAGGCTCTCAGACAGTAATCTTTACTTAAAATTCTGATTCATCTGCTCTTCCCGTTCATTTTTTCAAACATTCCTCATCCTGAATTGTTGATGTAATGATGGATATATAGGGTACAACACTGCTGCTTCCTAGCTCTGCTGCCAACCCAGCGAACATGATAGCGCAAGCACTGACTATGTATAAAAGTTTGGTCAGCAATGCCCCAGGTGATGGTACTAATGGAGCTTCTCCAACTCACAGAAGTGAAGAGTCAAAGGAGAAATCTCTCCACAAGGATATAGTAGACGAGATATATGTGCCTCCCAGCAGAAAAGAGAATACAACGAGACATGAGCCAACATTTTCACTTCAGAGTCCTCGGAAAGGAGACTAGAAAGCACAGTGCCGAATTTTTTGTGGACCGAGTGACAGTTGTATGATTGTTGCTTTATTTCTAGTTTCAAATTCTCTGAGTTCATTGGAATCAGATTAGCTGAGTCTTAAGACTCAGGACTAAAAATGGTTTGATTCCATTCAGGCTGGACTAGAGTTTCTCTGCAGGATAAAATGCACAGCTTTGTGAAACAGATGTTCCTCCTTTACTTTCTTTTTTTCCCCATTAGTTTCTTTCTGGTGAAGTCCTGTGTTAAATCAGGTGAAGGTTCTATACCTATGCATCAGATGAGAAGTAAAGCACCAGAGCAGGGGAGGGAAAAGCAGTGAAGGATGATCTGTTATTATTCATGGTTTGTGATTTGATTATAACTATGGTCGGGATGATGGTACGGACATTTTCTAACCACCAATCCACATTGCGAGCACGACCCGAAGACAATGGATCTTTGATCTAGATTCGCTGTATTTTAGTTCGGCCACTCTAGATATTTCTTTATAAATCCTCTATTGGATTTTGCGAGTAGAAAGGTTTCCTTCATGAGCAGTAAATGTGTCAGCAAATGGCAGTCCATTTGACGGCAAATATACATATATGTGTGTGCGTGTGTGTGTGCATTGTACAACCAGTAGCCCAGATCACTATCAAGGGAGAGGAGACAGACAGTACAAAACTTCATATAGAAAATAAGGAGAGGTAAAACCCTCCGACTCCAAGCAGATTTCCCAGGCACGGCCAGCAAACTCCAAAATTCTACATGAACCTCGAAAGCTACACCGTCAGAAGAGACCAAAGATGACGGAGAAGCCAAGAACTATGAGCCAGACGAGGTGAACGAGGAGCAGGGCCTGACCCGAAGACCCGCCATTCCCAACCTCACAGAATCCTAGCTTTGCCACGGGGACTCCAGCGCAGGCCGCTTCCACGCAGCCGCACCAGTACGTCACCCCGTCAGCGCCGCAGACGGGATCGGTCCGGAAACACTTCACCGGGCACGACGCGGGCTGGGCCAACCCGTAGCAGAGGTCTTCTCTCTCGTCCTTCTCCGAGGGCAACCGTATCGCCGAGGAGGAGGAGGAGGAGGAGGAGGAGAACCCGGGCACGGACCGCACGGGAGAAATGCAGGAGAAGGCGACAGCGGAGACAACCAGGAGGGGGAGGAGGAGGCGGGGAGAAACTCTCCGGGGCCGGGAGTCCATTGACCAGGGTCCTGGGGGCGACCTTTTATAAGTTGAAAGCCCGCCAGGCCAGGCCAGGCCAGGCCACGCCTAGATTGTTGGGGGTGGGTGGTGGACCAGGTCGAAATCAAATGCGCGGAAGGAGAAGGCATCCGTCAGGTGGAACTGGTTCGGAATTCCAGAGCAGGAACTCGGGTGCAGAAAACAAATAAAACAGATCCAAGAGGTAAATTTTATGCGTCGGAGTTCCTGCGCAAATTAGGAAAGATAACATCTATATATAGTCTGTGAAATATATATATGTGTGTGTGTGTGTAATACGTATCCTGTAGAATGTGTCCATTTATACACATTAACATTTGCTTCGAAGTTAAGTCAAGCGCAGTTTACGGTAAATGGCTTGCTCATGGAAAACACTAAACCAAGTAAATTTGCCCGTGGAATGCAGTCCGCATTGCATAGTGGGGGCACCGTCAGTTGTGAATAAGACAGTTGATGCACCGAACAATTTTGCATTGTAAGAGTTAAGCAGCGGTCAATTTAATAAAATAGGATAGTATTATTTATGATAAAGAAAATAAAATAGAATATTATAGTGATTTTTGTAAAGTTAGATTAGGATAGTAGAAATGGATAAAGAATAAAAAAATATTAAGACGGAGAATTTTATAACTATAATTTCTTGATTGTTATACTGAGAGCGATATCACTGTACCAATCTCTATTTCTTAATAAAAAGTTTTTTTTTCTCTATAATCCTCTAACTTTTACCTCTTATGAAAGGAAGATTGGAAGATAATTGAGAAGAGCATTCAACGTATTGATATCCCTCTTGATTTAAGTTTAAAAGATTTCAGTTTCCATGTAGATTAGTTTCTTCCTGTGCTGGGGGGCTCCTCCTGCATGAGTCATGAACGGCAGTGACTCAACTGACTTTGACTGTCAAGTACGAATTTTCCAAGACAATTATTATAATCGTGGTCCATGGACGCGACGGCCCCCGATGATCGTCAGACCGTTAACCCCAACCGACGACGGAAAGCTTGTGCTGTGGAGGAGGACCGTTTCGTCTCTGTTTATTATTGGAAAACGGGTTCCGCCCATATTGCTGGCCTCCTCCGGGCTTCCCCCGAATTCCCCAGCCTCGGGATCCGTTGCAGTTTTGAGCCCGTCCAGAAGCTTGCTCCTCCCACCTCCAAGTCACGCCCAACTCTTCCCACCCACATGGGACTGGAAAAGGCCTCGAGATATCTCGTCTCTTCTATCAATAACGGTGGGCGGGGTGTGGTGGGTGGTGGGTGGTGGTGGAGGCTGCCGATGCCACCTCCGAGAAGGCATGGGGGGCGGCAAAGGAGGAGGTAAAGGAGGCTCAGAACGAGGAGAATAGGGAGGCAGCTGCTCCAAGCTCGGAAGATAAAAAAGGATGCACCGGCAGCTGCTACAGCAGCATGGAGAGAGAGACCAAGAAAATAATTAACATTTCAGTCAATTCGGGTTTACCACAAAATCTTCTTGTATTCGACCAAAGGGAAAAGGGTCTTATTCTATATGCTTGTTCAAGATTTTGAAACGGTTCGCTATGCCCAAGTCCGCATCGATTTCGCTGGTCCAAGATAAGCATCGTAAAGAATCATTAAGCCTACGAACATTTCTAAATACATGCACAAAACCAGAAGACAGTTCATTTGCTCGGTGATCAAATCTCGTCATGAAGAAATCTGAGAAAGGCCATATCAGATGAAAGCTGCTCGCTTAGTTAGGAAAAAGAAAATTGTGAAACCCGAAGGTAAAAGTAATAGTAATTGTAAATGCAAATCACAGCATATTCCTGGATTTGCCCTTGTGTTTGCATTTACAATAATGTTCGAAATTTTTTGCTAGAATGGATTCAACTTGAACGGATGCATGCTTTAATTCTTCAATAGGGCAACTGCAACCCGGCCAATCTCTTTCACGGTATAATGGATAATAACTTAGTAATATTATGGCTGTAGTTAGGTCTTGACTGGATGGAAAAAAAATGGGTAGTTGATGAATGCGCTAATCGGGAAATGTCTAGATTAATACAATGCACATAGGATAGTGCGATATAGTATTGCATATTAAATTCTTATTCTGGATAGGGTAGGGAGAGCTTCACAGGCATACCGATGGGTGAGCCCAATATGGATTATACGACATTTCTGTGTGAGTACTCTTTTTTTTTTATTCGTAAAATAACATATTATATATTTACATTAAAGTATATTATTATATTACTGAGAAATTTATTCGATAACATCTGTATACATTGAGTTGTTAAGGTGATGACTCACATGGATATATTTCTTTTCTGTTGTGGAACAATGTGTATATTTATATTCGTAATATTTTGCTGTATATATATATATATATATCTCTGTGTGTGTATGTGTCATATATGATTATTAACGTAATGTCATTAGTGTGTGTGTATATATATATATACACGGATACGTATTATGATGAGATCGATAAAGAATGGAAAGTAATATTGCTGGTAAATCTATATTATGTATTCTTCTATCTGCATTATACAATATTGTATGTGTTTGGTTATAGTTATGATGATTGATAAGTAAGTGAGGTAGAAATATACTCAATTGATTTATGACCAATTCCTAAAGGAATATAAATATGAGACATGAGGGAGTGGCTCTATGTCCTAGCGGAATATGTGAGATGACCCATTTTGGGACATGGTTGAAAAACAAAGACCAAATTTTAGAGGAAAGAAACTGAGAAAAACTTTAGAGCGACGTATTCACTTTTATAATAAGAAAATAATATGTGGTCCTCAAAATTTTGTGCAAAAATGTAATGCATAGATAAACGAATATTATAACAATGATTGAGGTACGAGTCATCGTGCTGTTTGATGAAGAAATAGCAGTACTGTCATAACTCAGTCGCAAAGATAATATGACTTCATAACTAACGTATGATATTTTTGATCTTATGCATTACATTAAGTAGTTCGACTATATCTAGTCATGTTACTTATAATAATATATTATTGTTATCTTGGTGATTTGTTGAAATGAGATAATTCTTCAAGAATTTATACTCAAACTAATCATATTTTACTATGGAGATTTGCATTCACTCGAAGGTAGTTCACACTTTCTGTATACATTTTTAAGATAAATCTGAAATATGAAGGGTCGTGCAAAATAAATAAGATAGTTTTTTTATAGTATAGATTGACGGAAGAATAATAGTTATATTTTGTTTCTTTTTTAAGATTTGATTTAATTTTGTCGACTAAGTTACCATTGTTTATATTTGGGGGGAACATGGTTATATTTTTATTATAAGATATTCAAATTATAAGGATAATTTTATCAAAATTTTGGGGTGTGAAGAAAATTAGAAAAAGTCAGTCATTATAGGCAGAAAAGAAGTCCAGACTAGAAAGTCAAAGATTTGACACTGAATATTTGTGAAAGACCTTCAAGACCGGGGGAGATGCCCACGAGCGCGGCAGGAAAATCCACTAACTGACAAGCCGGGATAGACTACTATAATTGAAGAGCAACAACGTCTTCTACATCTGGGGCCAGCAACCTTCGCTTGCCGGAGCAAATCAAGGGCTATCTTCAGATGGTCTCGGACTGCTTTGGACCGATTGGCGAGTCACAGATAAAAGCTAGAAATGCAAGTGTTACAGCGACTGGGAGTCTGGGACTCACCACACAGAGGACGCATTCAAAAACACTTCCTCTGAATCTTAGGAGCTGGCTATTTAGTCCCCGTTGGGACAGTACAGTTCTGGTCTTCTGACAGACCGAGTTAGTGGATCCACAGTTGCCCTGCTCCTGGCGAAAGTATGCTTGGCCCAAGTGCGGAGTCAGAGCATGCGTTTTTTTTTAGTGCTACATGGACAGTTTACCACTCTTCACAAAAGACCACATGGAACCAAACACATGCAGATTGTTGTTAGCCCATAGTTAAATCATAATCTTATAGCAGCTGATATCACCGTTACTGATACATAATTTTATTGGTCTGATGCCCTGTTTCTTCATGAGCTCAGAAGACGTGACCTCTGTGTCCTTCTATCGTCTGCGGAAACAGAGGGCGAAGTTAATGAGAAGTCCTAACCCATCTGCGGAGCATCCATATTGATCACAGGAAAATCCAAATTGGATCGACATTTTACATATGAAAAGTGGGTGGCCAACATGGATTGCAGATGGAGAAAATGCGTTTGGATTTGACATGACTGGTAAAACCTCAAAGGGGGCCATCAATGCACATCTGAATTTTGGGGTCCTTCGTGAGTGACGCAAGTTGGAAAATGCAGCCTCGGAAGCCGCAGCATCCCCGTGCACCGATTTTCCTTTTTCATTTTTTTTTTATAATTTTGTGGAGGTTTTAGCCTTTGACTTTGCTTCCTAATAGCATTTATGAACCTTTATGGAGTCTTCCAGGACCCAACGAAAATCTTAATTTTATTTTTTCAGCAGACTATTTATTGATTAAAAGTTAACTGGCATTGAGATTCCATTTATTTCAGTGAAAATTTCATATAATTATATATTTTTTATTAATTAAAAAAAGAAACACCATATTTAATATATATATATATATATAATTATTTTATCTCAGTCTATTCATATCCATAAAGGTGATTTTTCTTTGTGGTTGCCTACCGTGTCGTCCATTAACTATGGGGAAGAACTTGGCAGGCAATTTCCTCCAGTCAAATATGCCATTTCCACCATTCTAACCTACAATTCTAAAGTAGCACGTTAACCTTTCACTTTTTAGGTTAGTCGAAGTTGAATCCAGTTTAGTTCACGTTTGGTGCACATTAATTGGAATCACAATTAGAATCGAAATTATTCTAAGAATGGAATTGGATGGAATGAGAAGGAATTGTTATTTATCATTACTCTGTTTTATATCATCTTCAACATTAATTGAATATATGTTGATATAAAAATTATTTTATCCATCGTGCACTAAAAACTTTTATAATATTTTAAGATATGTACAACATTTATAATATCTATATTTTTCTTATTTTTTAGTTTTTTTATAATTAAAACTATAATTTAAAATTTGTCTACAATTTTGTAATTAAAAATGTAATTATTTAAGTATTCTACTATATTTTTTAAATTTAATAGAACCTTTGTACATTTTATAAATATTTTTATTATTTGTGTATAAATTTAAAATTTTTGAGATTTGATCTTTATAATTATTTTATTTTATTTGAAAAATAAATATACGGGTAAAATTAATAAAGTAAAAGAATGATTATTTCTTAGTTCAACCAGAAATGAAATGAGAGGAATGAAGGAAATTGAATCGGGATAGATAGTCACTTCAATTCTCTTTTGTGCAACAGAGCTGAATGGATAGGATAGAGGGTGGTGGAATGGCTGATTTGATTCAAAGTCCAATTCCATTCTTGTGCATCGGACGAGCCCTAAACTTGGCCAAACTTTATCGAACAATCAACACCTTCGATTGAGGAAACGGCAACTACAAAGGGATGCAAGTGTAGACTCAGAAAGTCGAGTTAACGCGTAGACATGCCCCAAGGTTTTGTATCACCGTATGAACCAACACAGCAAGCAAACAAAATTTTGTCCTGATTGCCGTGTTAGGAAGGCTATTGCGATGACGTCTCATTAAAAATTCAGTTCAGAGAGAACGGGAGCTGACGGAATCGCGAGTGAATGCCAAGTGTCTGGCGTCACCACCGGGCCAGAGAGCAACTAGTGGAGTCTTTGTCCTGTTCAAGTAAAAAGGCAACCGTACCGACAGTGTATTATATTTTCAGCCGCTAAGCTAAAGTAAGTGATGCAGTACAGCATCGCCTTTCTGGGGCTTGGGAGAAGCATAGGAATCGCACGCAGTCCAGGAATTCAACTAGCGGTTGAATGCGGTGGACTGCTTGCGTAGATTACAGTCTAAACTCTTATTGAGTACCATTAGTTTGGGATCATTGCGGTTCCGGCCTCCACATCCTTGTTCCTGCCGGTGTCACTAGCGGAGATGACCCCGGTGGCCCATCCGAACTCGAAGGTGGCGTCCAGGAAGTAGAATAAGAAAACGAGGACCAGGCTGCTCACGAGCATCGGGACGGGCCCGAAGATCCAGAGGAAGAGGGGGAAGGAGAAGTAGAACGCCCTCAGGCCGAGCGTCCAGAAGAAACTGCCCCTGTTGATGGTGGCTGCCACGTACTCGGCCGTGGCCGCGTGGTGGTGGTGGTCAGACGAGATCTTCTTGTATGGCACGTTTATCAGGATGCTCCCATGGCTGTAGTACCTGCAAGATTATTATCCCCCGTATCAAACCATCATTAAAAGTGAAGAATCCAAATGAAATAGCCACCCGAGATGGTTGGTGAGTATCGAGGCGCAGCACCTTATGGACTGCACGTTGAAGAGGAAAGCCACCAGGAAGCAGACCAGGATCGAGAAGTACTTGACGGAGAAGCCGAACCGGCTCTTGTCCCCTAGCACCGTCAAGAACGACGAGCGACTCCGGTCCCCATTCGTCATCAGAAGGGCGATCAGCGAGCTCAGCATGATGGCCGTCGAGGCGAGGAGGGTCGATGCCATGATGTTGTTCCTCAGCGTCTGGACTGCTAGGACACCGTTCTTCGACGCATCCTACGCGGACACCAGTCAGCAAGGGAGATCCGGCAGGATCGATCAGAGATGATTATTAATCGTCCCCAAACAGATCCAAGAAATTATTATTTTTTCTCTTCTAGGAAGTTTTACCTCCATCATGGATCGAACCCAGTAGCGGCGGTTGATGGCGTTCATGCCGATAACGGTCTTGGTCGGGTGCTTCACGATCTGGCGGAGGAGCCACAGGTGATAAGCCATCATTATGATCAAGCCGAGAGGGACGAGGGTGTAATCGAGAAGCCTCTTTTCCATGGCTGCCGGGTCGATAAACAAAATCACCTGGCGATAATCTCGACGAAGCCTCTGCAACAAAGTCGAAGCTAGTCTAATCTCTGGGAACGAGAAGGGAAAGAGCAGGGAAAGGGGTAGGGAGAGTGGCAGGAAATGCAGGTATATTTATAGTGGCAGGAGCCATCCGGAAAATAAATAATTATTTTTCCACACGGCATAATATTTTTAAATAAATTAAAATATGCTTCAAAATTAGTATATATTCGAAACAAAATTCTGAAAAAAATTTTGTTTACCTTATCATAATAAATAATAATTATTTTATGGCATGATAAGTAATTATAAGTTTATATAGTATATATACTTAGTCAGAATTACGATAAAAAATAATAATTTTATTCTAATTTAGAAATAAAATTTATAGTAAGAAATTTTAATTTTAAAAATAAATAATTATCTTCCCAATTCTAAAAGCCCTAAAATAACGTCAT
>CXYZ01010748.1:715532-731680 GCA_900006705.1 Sonneratia caseolaris
ATAAAACCCTAAAACATCTAGTATATTCTAAAAATTTTAAAAATCCTAAATTTTAAAATTTGAACTCCAGAGAGACATAAAAATTAAATTATGAAACTCTGGATTATTAGAAAAATTTTGTAATTAGAATCTTAAAATTATTTAGGATATCATATTCTTTATTATTTTACCTTGAATTAAAGGTATATCCCTATTAAAAAAATTCAAACCAATTTATTAAATCAATATATATATATATAAAAGATTCCCTTTAGGATCAATAAATGTCGGTTAAATGTACAGAAAAAAAATAAATGTTTAATTTTAAAAATTCGAGGTGAAGGTCAACGAAGCCTGGCTTTCTCTGCACTATTTCGTCTGACTGGAGGCTAGTCTAGTCACTGATCTAGCTGTATCAGTCTCATACCGTACCTCGCGCTTAAGCAAGAATCTAAATAACGAATATTTTTTACAAATAGATAATTTTTATAAATATAATAAAATATAAAATTAGTTGAGTTTGAATTGAATATAAATATATTTTATATTTAAATGTGTTAAATTTGTATAATTTATTTAAATAAATGTGTTGATATGGTTAAATATATATTATCATACTCAATTAATTAAATTTATTAACTAATTTAATATGTTGATTGTGTATTTATCGTATGTAAATTATATATTTAATCTATACATGTCATGTAGTGTGGTGTCAATCTATAATTAGGTAGATTGTATTTGAGTTAAGCATTTTTACCCTATTAATAAACCAATCAATCATGTATGAATAAAAGAATTTCAAACACATATTAATTTAGACAACACGAATTGTGAGGCTCACCTGCAGGCACGTGGGGGACACTTGGGACGTCGACATAGGACCTGAGGGAAATAGATTTCGAAATCAGGGGGAGCCCATATGATCCAATATTATATTAATAACCTCTAAAAAATGTAAAGCAAATGTTGTGATAAAATAAAGTTATTGAATTAAAGTATTTTTATTTACAAGAAAAACAGCACGTGTGAAATTAATTTTCTAAGCAAGAGTGGCATCCACGTGTGATATATGCTTATGTATGCATGGCGATCATAATTAAAATTTGGAATATTCTTATAGAACACAGGGCTCGAACTGGGGAGGGGTTATACTCCTTGTCATAGGATATACGACAGTATTGAATATAGAATCCTTATGTCGTAGGTACGGACAAGAGGAGCTTCCCAATATTAAAATCTAAGTGCTCCGAGCATGTCGAGGTGCTGTCGGCTTTGGTGGACTTCAATTAACTCTTGAACATGGTGGCGTTTCTGACTTTTTTTTTGTTTATTTTATTAAGCGGTGTACATGAATCAGTCAAAATGTATTTTGAGATTAATTTGCGATCAGTTCAGAATCCTTAAAAAGATTTTTACGATTCTTTAACCTAAGATTCGATTATTAAATTATTCATTTGAGAGTTAAGTATAAGAAGTAATAACTAAACTAAGCTTGTGCCTTGCATACTGTTATCGCACTTTTCCAATGTTACCCTTGCTCCACTTTAGGCGCATAATAAACAGGATTAAAAAAATAATGTTTAACTGGATATAATGGAAATGTGCACTTAAATTATTAACTAAATTAATATATTTAATAATATGTGTATTTAATGCACTTATCGTATATCGTGTAAATTATATATTTAGATATATTTAAACTATACTGATTAAATGGGTCGTGTCATATTGACCCGTAATTGAATAAATCTTATTTAAACCAGGCAATAAAAAGCTAGTGAGACTAAGGAGGAATCAGCGGAACACCCAAATGAGCAAGGGACACGCAGTGTCAGAAGCATGGGTTGCCGCTGCCACCGGGCGTCGGTGCAGCCCCGGCGGCCGGCGAGGCAGCCATGTGGAGGAGGATGAAGAGGCCTTTCTTTTGGGCTTTAGAAGTGTGGCCTCTTTTTCTTTTCCGGACGCCGAAGTTCTTTTTGGGCCTGGCCTGACCATAAAAATAATTAGAAAAAAAAAGAATTTGCTTTAAGAATGTTCTTTTTTAAAAAGATAATTCACGAGCACGAAGCAGCAGTTGCCACGTGCGAGATGCTGATAGGACAAGCAAAAGATTGAATAATTAATCTAACCTTCGTATATTAAATTAATCGAGGCAATTCGATACTTTTTCTTATAATTTATACACATTTTTGTTTAAATTTATATCAACATAAAATTTTTTATGATAAGATATATATAAATTAATAAAAAAAATTATATTAAATAAGAAAATAAAAAATTCGCTGAAAAATAAAATAGGAGAGAGAGAGAGAGACGGAGAGAGAACCGTTAGACACGTGACAGAGAACGCTACTTCGTCTCATTCGTTAACTCCCGCATATTAATATTATACACTTTTTTAATATATATATATATATATATATTCGATATATTCGTCAGAGTCAGTAGCTGACAATTTCACCCGAATTTCCCCCGCATTTAAGCGAAATTTCGTTCGAGTTTCATTCCTATCTACCCTCCTCCTACTTCTGCTCCCTGACTGTTACCTCCACTTTTCGCGTCTCATATATTCAATTGTCAACACCTCATCCTCACCTCGGCTATAAATACCGAACCCACTCTCGACCTTCTGCCCTTGCTCTAAGGGGTCGTTCTATTATATCGGAGAGAGAGGGTGGGAAGGAGAGAGATTAGGGTTTTGTGTGTGCGGAAGCGTGGGTTCCAATTGGTACTCCGGAGGTGTACGATTGAGTTCTTGACCAGCGAGTGAGTTCCTCTCCCTCTCCTTTATTTTCTCTAATTTCCGGCTTATGCTCTTCTTTTTTGAGTTGGATTTTCTCTGGGTCCCCTTTGCGGGTTCTTCTGGTTCGTTGGCTGGAGTCTTGACTTTTAGTCATGGTAAAGCGGATAGGTTTTCTCCTTTTGACCTCTCGTGTTGCTGGGTTGAAATTTTTTCTGCGCATTGATGGTTTTTTAACATTTCTTTGGGCGTTATCATGTCATGGAGGGAAGCTTTTTTGAGTTACAACTAGAGATGTATCCCATTCTACTTTCCCATACAGCTCTGCTATCCATGTGGGAAAAAAGGTCGGATTTTGGCTGGTAGTACGATGAGAATTCTCTTGTTGATTTGCGCTGAAGCTGTGATGAGGAGGAGAAAGGGAGCCTTTTATCTCTGTAATAGTATCCCACCGCCTGAAATGATGCTTTGTTCCCGGCTACGTTAGAAGGACTTGCATTTTTTTAACAGCTTATTTATACAATGGGACGAAACTGCTACAGGCTGAGAAGGGGTCGAGTACTTTCTTTTATACCATTTCTGTTCTGGGATCCCTTTTTTGGGGGGTTATGTCTTTTTCTTAGGTTGGAAATTTGCTTTCTTCAATGTCTCCCCTCTGAATTTTGAGAAAGCCGTCCTCTTAGTTTCCTTCATCTGATTTGACGTCCTGCTAAGCTAAACCCTGATGGGGAACGATGTTTCGCTCTCCGTGAGGATTCTGACCTCTCTCCTTATTCTATTTTGGGATCTGCAGAATATATTTGGGCGATTGGGGTTTTTGGGGACGTAATTCATCGCAAGGAATTTCATTTCGAGTCCGAGGAAAGCAATGGAGGTATGTGGCAAGTCCATCGTGGGAGGGCCTGCAAATGTTATTTACCTGTCTACTGTTCTAGGTGGAGATGGGCCTGTCCCTGTCCACAAATGTGACTGGAAATGTCAAAATGAACATGTCTGTGGGAACATGTACTATTGCAAACTAACGGGGCTCACCCACGTCTGTGACAAGAACTGTGACCAGAGGATTCTCTATGATAATCACAGTTCTCTTTGCCTTGTGAGCGGGAAGATCTTCCCACTTTCCGCTGCAGAGGAACAGGCTGTACGAGGAGTCCGTCGGAAGTTTGAAGCAGAGAATTCTCCTCCTACAGATGGCTGTGCTTTTAAGCGGAGGAGAGATTCCCAATTTCAACCTTCTCCATTTGAGAGATCCTTCTCTGCTGTCAGTCCTATCTGCAGCCAAGTCAGAGATGGGATGGACATGAGCTAATCTATCTATTTTCCATCTATATAACATCGAGAAGAGACTTGACCATCTTTGTTGCTTAAAAGAAAAAAGTCATCCTTTACTCTTCATGGAACATAATATAACTTTGATGTGGACACTGAGTGACTTGGCCTTATGTGCCTGGCTGTTGTAGGAAGACTTTACTTCTACTCATCTTTAATGCAATGCTGTCTCTTTTTTTTTGCTGGACTATTATTCAGATATATACATAGTCCTTGTCTTTCAACCTGCAATCATGGGTGCATCAGTTCATTCAGTTTCACTATGTTCTACATATTTGATTATTTTACTTCATTGTTTCTAATTGCTCTCCCTACTATTATTATTGTATTAATTATTTGATGGTTTCCTTGTTTGAGGGCAGGGTGGTTTATTTTGGAGCAGATTATGTAAATGATTTAGCTTTTGTGATGATCAATTTGTAGATGGAGAGATGGCTGTGCCTTAGTAGTTTCCAGAGAATTCATTGCCTGTGTGTATATATGTTGCTCTATCTTACTGATTTCAGGATAGTTATAATTCTAATGGTTAATGAATTGTTGGCATTATTAGCTTGTGCAGCACAGTTTTCCAAGCCATACACAGATCAAGGTTACTTTAGAACATATTGATTGGAATTCTATTGATTAATTTAATCATCAGGAATTGCTGTAGTTGAAAGAGCATTACTGTTATTTTATTTTTGTTTATGTTGCTTTACCCATTGTTCTTCTAGTTGTTGATGATCTGCATGATATTTTTGCAGGTTGAACCATGTTTCCCTGCCGGAGGTTTTTTATTATGTTTGTTTCAAACTTATTGATGATTTATTCTCTTGGAGATTTCTATTTTCTGAAAAGTAAAAGAACCCATTTTCTTTTCACGGTGGTAACGAATTGTGGGACTTTCTCATCTTCTTTTTGCTTGTGTAGGTAAAGCTAATGGATCTCCTAATGTTAGTGCTGGTTGCTGAGAGTCATACTGGACTGTTGACTTGGATGGATGCTGGAAATTGTGTGGAAATATAAGTTAGCGAGTTCACATAATATCTGGCATCTGTGGCGCTGCCTAATAATGTTCTATCGGGAGCCTGCTCGAAGTGGCCTGTAAAGAACTGTCATATGGATAAAAGAAACACTCAGGGAGCGATCTTACAGCCATCATTTTATACCATCTATTGAGGATACTTGAGAACATCATTTTATTCTCCCTGATAGCAGCTGGATCTCCGAGGCCAGATTCTGGTTTCATCTCCCCTGAAAGTTTGTTTGATCCTCTTATCTTGTTTAGGCTGGACATCTCATTGGGTTAAGCTTCTGTGATAGCTTTTAAAGCTTTGTTCATTGTATTCTTGGACCCGATTCGGAGAGTCAAATTTGTGCCCTTTTACCCTGCAGTTCGTGCTCTCTTTGCATGGTGGTGTTCGCTTGTGTTGTCATGGTTGAATGCTTTAGTTGTCAATTCTCCTACAACCAGCTAAATGGTTCTTGTGTCCTGAACTGTATTGTCTTTAGTTCATGGTTGTAAAAGTATTGCTATATGCTCTATACAACCTATATGGGATCTCAAATGTTCAGTTTCGACCTAACTGGGAGCAAATTTCTTGGAGTAGCTTCGACAATACAGCTTTTTGACGATGCAAGATTGATGATAACAGTTATGACCCTTGAGACCATGTACGAAGTTTCAGACGCGGGAAAAACGAAATTCTCTTGAGGACCTGATACTTGTATTTGTTAGCAGATGCTGCTTAGGTCAATGGAGATTTCACTAAATGAAGAATATATTCGCTTGCTTCCTTAACGCCTCCTACACCGGCAAACGTGGACCCTCAGGCAGGTTAGGATTCGCACTGTCTGTCCTCGCAAAAGTAAGATTTTTGGTAGGCAAAAGAGTCTGAGTGCTTCACATTGCTTCGGTTTTAATTCCAACAGTGATGATAACACATTCATAGATATTCGTCTGGTAGGGTGATAGACTTCCCTGGCATATTCTATAGAGCCTAATGTGATAAATACATTTTAGTCTCACTTCATGTTGGGGAGCTGGAGCTGGTACAGCCTCGAATGTATACCGTCCGAGGGTGCGGTCAGCTTCAAGTGGGTCCCCATCTCCGCTATCTCCCCTCGGTCCATGACAATGATATTTGTCTGGCTTGACGATCGTAGAGAGCCGAGGGGCCACTGTGATCTGGGTTGTCCTGGATAAGAGCCAGTCATTGTTTCTATCCGAGTTTATCGATTCTAATGCACTCACCACACTCCTCTCGGACTCAGCGTCGAATGCGCCCGTGGCCTCGTCCAGTAACAGGATCGCTGGCCTCTTCAACAGAGTCCTAGCAATGGCTATTATTCTCTGCTTCTGCCCACCTGAGAGTAGGCATCCTTTTTCCCCAACAACAGTGTTGTACCCGTCAGGTAGGTTGCTGATGAACTCGTGTATGTTCACTTGCGAGTAAACATTAGCGATCTCCATCTCGGAGGCTGCTTCGTTCCCGTGGCATATGTTATCCTTGATCGAGGTGCTGAAGAGGAGCGGCTCCTGTTGCACATATCCAATTTGGGTCCTCAGCCATCTGAGGTTATAGTCTTTAACGTCCTATCCATCAATCAGCACTTTTCCTTCCATAGGATCATAGAACCTTAAGACAAGGGCCAGAACGGAGGATTTCCCAGCTCCGCTTGGCCCGACTAGGGCAACCTTTGACCCGGCCTTGATTTCAAGACTGAGGCCGTTGAGGAGTCTTACTTCCGGCCGTGACGGGTAGTTGAACTTCACATTTTGAAACTCAACTGTCCCTTTGATGCTCCCCTTGGCCTTGAAGTTCTGTGGCATATCGGGCTCAATCTCAGTCCTTCTATCTAGGGTCTGAAATGCTGAAGTCAGCACACCGATGGCTGAGACCGCGGTTGGGATCAAAGTCCACAGCTCAGTGATCGAGGGTACTGTGAGAGAGAAGATCTGGTATGATCTAATGCCATTCCTGAACGAGGCCTGTCCCCGTTTGACCAAGAGTGTCGTGTACCATAGAGCCACGGCATGAGCAATGTTCCACAAGCAGGGGGAGAATCCCTGGATGATTCTGTATTTTATGCTTGCCCTCCGGCTTTTCTTTATTGCGACCTTGGGAGATTCCTTAGCTCTGTCGAGTATGCAGTCTTCGTAGCAGAAGGAAGCTATGGTTCGGATGTTAGTCGGCGACTTGGAAGTGAGTGAGACAAACTCCCTGTGGGCTGCAGAGGAGTCACCTGTGAATCCCTTGGCGGATTTGGCCAGCATTAGGCCTCTGATGAAGTGGCATGGCATCACGGCCCAGGCCACCACTGCCATGCGCCAGTTCACGACCATGTGACCACCGTGGCTATCCTTATCGAGGAGATGCATTGGATGATCACTGACATTCTCTCGGAGATTATGATCTTGACCATCGAGGTGTCACTGATGACATGAGAAGTGACAGACCCAGTGCTGTTCTCAGGCTTCTCGAACCAGCCGAGCTCGTTGCACAGTATTCCTACGACAAGATATTCTGGAATGATTTCTAGTAGTTTGTCTAAAAAAGGAAGAACTCATGATTTGAGAAAGATTTTCCTGCTCTGAGATGCATAGTAAACTGCAGGTTTTCAGTTTGCTGCAATTCTACCTGAAAAGAGGGCTTTCCGAAGGTTCATCATGGCCTTCCCCCCAACCAGTCCAAAGTAGTAATGCTGCAATATGTGAGTGACCAGAAAGAGCAAGCCAATCAAGGAGAATATGATCGAATACCACCCAACTTGCCGCTTAGCATCCTTATCATAATAAGCCACTCCAATTGTTATTAAGAAGAACCCAAACACAGGCTTCAAGATTCCAGAGAACCCCGCAGCAAAGGAGCTCAGCACAAGCTTGAAGAATTCCCATTTCCTTAGACCATACCAGACTCTGAAGAACAACGCCGCTTGGGAGCTCTCATTTGTCTCCTCTTGTGGGGCAAGTTCTTGCAGTCCTCTCTCATGACCAAAGCTTTCCTTACTGACCTCAATGTTGTTATCCAATGAAAATCAATACTCGTTGTTGGTACTACGTCTTGGTGTCTCCTGGATAATGACAGGTTCAGCCATCCTGCCACTGGATCAACAACCATGAGCTCGTAATAGTTTACCTTATCACAGTCGAGAAGTCAGAATACAATGAGATGCCATCAACTGCAAAACAGTACCGCCTCAGTTTGAGGAAAGTTGAATACCTTGAGGTTTGAGTTGGAGCAATGTTCTGCATGTTAAACAACTCATTGTAGAAGTTGCTTGTATTGAGCAAGCTCCGGTGAGTTCCTGTCTCCTTGATCTTCCCATTCTCAAATACTGCAATCATATCAGCATTGACAATCGTTTACAATTGATGTATGATCAGGATCACTGTCCTTCCCTGCATAGCCTTCTCAAGCGCTTCCTGGATAAGCCTCTCTGACTCCAAATCAAGAGCGCTAGTTGCTTCATCCACCAGGAGGATTGGAGGATCCTTGACAATAGCCCTCCCGATTGCAATCCACTGCTTCTGGCCTCCTGATAACTGGAATCCCCTTTGTCCCACCTGGACACATTTATTGCTTTGTCAGCTGATTTGAAAAAGGTTGTCCTAGAAAATGGTAACGTTTGATATAGAAATTCCGTCACATTTCATTCTATTGAGTTCCTTGATGAAGAAGAAGAAGTGGGCTTTTCCTTATTCCCCATCAGACACTGATCATATTTGGGACTACTGAGCTTCTTACTGAGCTTCTTACCTCAGTCAAATACTTATCAGGAAGACTCGACATGAAACTGTTGGCATTTGCCATTCTTGCAGCTTTCTCGATCTCCTTATCGCTTGCATCCATATTTCTAACTCTCAGGTTATCCTTGATTGTCCCATAAAACAGCAAAGGCTCCTGTGAAACCGCTCCAATGTTTCTCCTGAGAAATCTCAGATCAAGGTCCTTAATGTTGTGGTTATTGATAAAAATTGCCCCTGCAAAATACAAATTTGATCAGTATCTCCATACACCAATGTAACTGGTTATCTCATGTTGGATGGAGTCTATCAGATTCTCCAGCAAAAACTAAGCAGATACATATATGAAAGTACTTAAAAAAAAGGCATTCTGGAACTTTTTTAAGGGTCATAGAACCTTGTGACAAGGGAAATCACAGTACTCTTTCCGCAACCGCTACTTCCAACTTATGGTATGGTTTTCCTGGCAGGAATCGATAAAGAAAGCCCCTGAAGGGTAGGTTTGTCTTCTCGAAATGGATAAGAGAAGTAAGCATCCTGGATGTCAATATTACCCTCAACCATTTTCAGCGTCATTCCTCCTGAAACATTAACAATTACTGGCTTTCTCTGGATGAGCTGGAACACTTCACTCCCTGCAGCCTTTGCTTGGTTGAATATTTGCGTATCTGGTGCAGCATAAGTCAGCGATCTGCAAAGTTAAAGTCTCAAGTTTCAATCTCAATCTTGAGCAGTTATATGCTAGCTCACACTATGTATAAACAATATGTAAGTACCGGTTTCCTTTTTCTGGAAAGACGAACAGGTGGGTAACAAGTGTTGTAAACAGGGCCTATACTTCCTTACATGGCTCCGAAGAGGATGCTCATGATAGCCGCGATAACAGCCCCTCCACTTGCTCTCCTGGCAGTAACAACAATTGCTCCAACCCATATGATCGGTGCTCAGGAGCAGTTTGTTGCCATCTGAAACATTCCCGTACCAATCCCCTTTATCGGTGCCTCTCCTCTGCTTATCACTGACTGATTGTCCATGCACTCTGAGAAGGATTTGATTGCTCATTCCTCTCCAATGTACGAGAACACCGTCCTGATCTGTGACATTGTCTGTAAATGGAATAAAATTAAAACATTAAGAGGAAGAAATATAAAGACTACTAGCTCATACTCATGAAGACCAGCTTGGAACATTTCTTGGGTAAAATTTTACTTGTTCAACAATGGAAGTCGCCTCAGAGAGGTAAAGCATCTTTGTGGCTGTGATGAGGTTCATTTTCTTGGTATATGTGGTGCCGATAAGAATGATCAGCGGAACCACAAAAAGAGTGAGGAGTGACACTTCCAGCAGCATGTGAAGGCAATCAACACCCCCAAAGAGAAAGTTGCGAAGCATGACAGGAAGTGTCCTAACTGCTCAATTGAGATTATAGGGGAAAAAAAAAGGACTTCTCTTAGCAACAGGAGATACTATAAATGCATAGGTTCAGCTGATAATTTATGCTAGTCAACGAGAATCAAGTTTTATTTGGTTGCCTTTTCTCCAACGGCATCTTGTATGATGCTCATGTTGTTGGTGATTCCTGCAATGATTTTGCCGCTTGTGAGTTCAGCATCCAATGCGGCGATCTCCTGACTGAGTAGTGATCTGAGGAAGGCTAGTCTCATGCGTGCCAGTTGCCTTTCACTAGTATACATCCAACACCCGATCTCTGAAAAGAAAACAAATGATTTCTACTGGACACCTCGAATGTCTTATACGGACTGTTTATTCAGTAGCAATACATAACACCAATCTCGTCCTATCAGAATCTGATCTGCATGGGACAGATTATACACTGAGTTATATTCTATTATGATGAGCAGTTTCTTTGTTGTTGATGTTGATACTGAGAGAAACACGAAACAGAAGGAAGAAACGCAGCTAACCTAGAATTCCAGCAGGGAATGTGGCAGAGGCCATATACCACACATACGGAATCGCCTGTATTTATTACAAAAGAGCAGATATACAAATGGTTAGTCGATCCAAAGATCGATATGGAAACTTTTAGTTAGCTCTGGAGCTGGTTCATCAGTTTGTAGAAGGCAAAATATATTGATTGCTTCATGAGAAGGAAGAAACAGAAAGTTGACTGTTTATACGCATGAAGAGGTTAAAAGTGAGACTGCAATTGCAATATACCGATCAACCTTCTTTAGTGCTCTAACCATCGCTTCAGTGTCATGGATGTTGCCCCCGAATGCATCGAGAGCCTTCCCAAGCAAGAGGTACCCGATGGGCTGGGCCATCCCATGCACCACTGACCCCCAAGTTTCCCAGCCCCATTGGTTCCCTGCTGTACCTGTTGATGCTTCCGAGCTAGCTGACGGGAATAAAACATGCAGAGACAAACCTATATACGAACTCCAGATTCCTAGTTTTTCTTCCTGGAGATCCCAACGATTAACTAACATTCATCAGTATAATCGTGAGATAGAACCCGGCATGGTAAACTTGAAAATTGCTTTGTTAATAATGTGCCCCTTACTCGAGGACAGGAAGCTGGAAATTCTCAGCAAGCCAGCTCACAGAGCACAGTCGACGTTGCGTGAACAGCCAAAATTACAGTCGGATGACTCGGGTGATACCCGAAGTTCTTTTTTAATTTCACCAAAGGGAGTTACCCTTTTGTTCCCTTACCCTCTTATTTATTACATGTGATAATTGAAGGGGGAAAAGGAAGAAGGATTTGTGCAATCTATCGCCGAGCCAGAAAAGCTGCATACGAATTCCTCAGCTGGGATTTGCCGACATTATGAGTTTTCTCGTGGTGCAGTCTGATATATTATTCAAGAAAATGAAGGCATGAGCTTGAAGGGGAGATTCAACCAGAAATGAGGTTTTGGTAAAGTAATATGTTCTTGAACTAGGATCCAAATACATGAGTTTAATTTTTATTTGATACTTTCCATATCTGTTTATTCAATTCCTTTTCTAATCATGTTCTAAATTCATGGCCTCATTTGCATCCAAAGGTAAGCCTGGAGAAGGATGCAGCAGGGACGGATAAGTTCGTGGAACAGTTCAACAAAAACAATGTATGTCACAGATGCATGTCTCTCTCTCTCTCTCTGTATATTAGTTGATCAAGTTACACTGTTAGGAGAGATTAACTAAGCTTCCAATTAATACATGAAAGCTCTGAGGGTCAATATGAATAATAACACATGAGCCCTCCCGATGCTCCATGCATTTTCATGAGCTCATGTTCTAGGAAGTTTGGTATCAGAGTTCCTCCTTGTATGGGTCTTGTATGAACAACTCTTGAAGAGCATCGCTCTCAGGGTTTTGCAGTAACAGTGCTATGGCGCTCCAGTGCTTGGGAACCTAGCAAGATCGGTTGAGGGAACGCTTAGCAGAAGCTTGCTACGCCCAGTTCCATTGCGGCGGGTCAGTCTAGCCTCGCCGAGAGAGAGTTGGGTGTGCCTCTCCTTGGGATGAGTTTGAATGGTTTCAGCCACCCACTCAGCAAGGTCGGCGGTGGAGCTTGAGTACCAGAGAAGTCTGCTTCCGGTGCCGGTCAACCACCACCTCCCGCCCACGAAACTAAAAAAAACTGGCTCTCACCGGCCACCTGTTGTCAGCAGGCCCAGACAAAATGCACTATGCCAGCGGCCTCTCCTGATCAGTTTGACCACGTTTATCCGACCGCACATCTGCATCTCCATCTAACGGCTAGGATTGATTCGAATCTGGAGGGTGGATTTCCTTTACTGGATTTAGAGGGAAATTCAATTAATTAAGTGCTAATTAGGCTTTAGATAGGGTGGATTAAATAGTGAAAATTCTTTTGAGTTTGGCACAATCAAGAAATCCGTTTATGATTTTTTATCCCATAAATAAAATAGAATAGATAAATAAGATGAAAGTAATAACAAGTACCGTGCACCGGCACACACTGGAATAATTCTCCTTGGCGTCGATTCTCCGCTCTGTCCTTCTGCCTCAGCCCTGCCTCCATTCTAGCCTTCTGGAGATTCAAAAATACCGATTGCCCATCAACCATCATCTTGCTGATCTGCCCGTTGATTCGTTCCGGTTCCACCGGACGCGCTGAAGGTCACTGCCCTTCTAATCGCGACTACGGAGCAGTCGGAGGAGACGGCACGATGACCGGCGGGTACGAGGGAAATGGGGTGGCTGTGGGACGGCCCGGCACGTGTGTGGTTGGCACACCGGTGGAGCCCCAGGTTTATCCTGGAAACCGGCAGGCTGCCACTTGGGTCGCCAGCGAAGCTTATTCTCCTCATCAGTATGCCTATGTGAACAATCCGACTACTTCCGCCTCGCACTCAGTTAGCCACAGCAACGGCGCGGGGAGCAACCCCTATGTCGTCGCCTCACCGGTTCCTCCTGCTCACTCCTCCGCCAACTCCTCTGGTAGGCGTAAGTGGTACAGCGACTGGTAGGTTGAGTTCGCTTTGAGTTGATTTGGTTTCTTGTCTTATTGGGCTCGGTGGCTTGCTGTGGCAGGTCCGATGGATAAGCTATGCGATGTGTTGAGTCGGTGCGGGAAGACGTTCGAGGAGGCCGCGAGGAAGGCAGAGACCATGGCTGACAGTGTTTGGCATCATCGTAAGTCATTCCCTGACGTTTTCGTGATTGAAAGGGTTTGCTTTAGTCAGTCAATGCTGTATTACTTTCATTATCAGTACGGCATGTGTCAGGGAATTGTTCTGAGATGTGAGATGGAATTCTGAGTTTGATTTTAGAATATCATTTCATTTCGTGGATTTGTATGTTTTCAGCAACCTGAGAGCGTTTTGCTGTGTCGCATTCTTTAATTTGTTCCTAGTAATTATGGCAGGTTCCCCAGTCGAACCAAGTCTGTTCTCAGTAATTCATCTCAATCTGCTCCGGGATCCATTGGTTCTTGCTGCTCTTGTTTGATCAAAGGCTTGATTTTTACGTTGTTATATGCAGTCAAAACTGGCCCCAGCATCACTGATGCCGCAATGGCAAGACTTGCTCAAGGGACTAAGGTTCTTACCGAAGGAGGACAGGACAAGGTGTTTCAGCATACATTTGCGACCCATCCTGGGGAGAAGCTCTTGAAGGCTTATGCTTGCTATCTATCTACCTCCTCCGGGCCTGTGATCGGAACTCTTTACCTGTCCACTAAGAAACTGGCCTTTTGCAGTGATAATCCCCTGTGCCACTATACTTCCTCTGGCCTGCAAGAATGGATTTATTACAAGGTATTTCCTTTCTTTGTTCATGCGCATGCAGTTTGTGTCACATGGTATTTTCAAGAGAGTATCGGTAGCGTAGGGGGTGTTGACTTCAATTGTTTTCGATGGTTGATTCCGGTTCTATCAATCATAGTGTCGGTGTTGGCATGCTATTGTCATTTCCATCAGAGGTTCACAATCATGTCAATTTTGATGCTGTCCTCTCTCCTTGTTGTTGATGCCACTTTAGGGATGGAGACATGTAACCATCACAGATGCACATCTAATTATTTCACGTGTTGAAAGCTGACTCATTTCATTGTCATTTTAGAATGTGAGCTTTACTTTGCCAAACCTGCTTTTTTGACCAAGATGGTTAGAAAGTAAACGTTATAATCTCTGTGGTCTCTAACGCTCCTCCTGTCAAAACAAGCTTTTACGTTCTGAATCTGACTCGATTCAGACGACATCCCAAGAACAAGGACAAATAACCATATTGGTCAAAAGCCAGGATAATTGAAGAACGTCACGTTGATGTGTAGGCAAAGAGGAAGACAAGTTGGCTTGTTTTTTCTTCAAGTATTACTACTGTTAACGACTTTAATTTGGTTTTCAAATTTATTTTTGCGACCTTGTAACCGACCTTAGCCAAGAAACGCGGTGAATAGTCAACCCTGCAATTTAGTCAAATTGGACATCGCGGGATTCTCTCTCTTGGAGGAACCAGTTGCCTTTTTTTTTTTTTTTTAATCTGTTTGCTGTATGTATCATCAACCTTATGGCTTATGTTATATAATGTGCAGGTGCTGGTGTCACTTGATCAGATGAGTGCCGTCAATCCTTCCGCGAACAGGATGCATCCTTCTGGGAAGTACATCCAGATTATCACAAGGGATGGTCATGAATTCTGGTTCATGGGTTTTATATCCTACGACAAGGCTCTCAAGAATATCAGCGAGGCTTTGCGGCGATCTCACAACCATTAAGGTTGTGCATGTATGATCCGATAGAATAAAGTGAGATACTGAATGCAATTTATCCAGTAACGACGATTGTCACCTCACTCTGTGTCTGATCAATCTCTGATAGTGTCCTTGACTTCCAGACACTCTCTTAAAATTGGATTCTTGTCTTGCCTCCTGACGGCCTCTGTGGATTCTTCTCTTGCCATTGCTGGTCACATTGACGCATCCTAGCAGGATTTGGTTTGTGGATTACATTAATTTTATCATGACAGGAGTGATATTTCACGTCGTTGTCCAACACATCATGACTCGAGTATTGCTTCGTCCTAGTTCAATCTGCCAGTCTCGACTAGGCTTCCCTTAAATCTACCACCCTCCACTAGGCATCACGGCAGATACATTTTGATTGTCTGGCCCCTTCATGTGGATCTGTGGCTACTTGACATTGTTTTATAGTAAGACATTGCGTCAAGAGGGTGATGAGCTACAAACCTTAGAGACAAAAACATATGATCATGCGACACGGTGGCATGTTGCTGTCATGCATAATCGTGAAAAGCCCATTGATCAAATCGACGTGTTTGACAGCGAAAGATTATGCAGCGACTCAAGGACCTGGCAAGTGCACTAAAATATCTACCGAGGCGCTTCCTTCGTTAGGGGGGGCATCTCGATGTGTTGGGCATCCCCGTTGGTCTCTTCGCAACGTCATCCTCGACATCATCATTCCTATAAAAAAATAAAATAAAAAAGGTGAAAGTGATGATCTTTTACCCGACCCAATAAAAAATTATCGATTATGAAGCTGATATATCTTATGAAAAAATTGACTTTTTATAATGGTTTCCCTGTTATTGCTCAATTTTTTCGTTAAAGGATTTATAAATTATAATTTAAAAAACTGTTAATTTTGGGGGAAGAAGTTAGGTTTGAGACACTCAGATTCCCCCCCACTGGTCAAACCTGGAGTTCGACTTGTCTTGCCCACAGCATCTACAAGTTCTATTGAACCCAACGATAAGAATGAGAAAGTTGATAGTATGGTTTTTAAAATTGAATCGAGTTAGTCGGTTTGATTAGAAATCGATCATTTATCTATTTTTGTTTTCAAAGTGAACCAAATTATATTGTGAATAGGTCAGCTCCAATTGATCAAGTCAGCTATCAGTCAGATCTACAAATTCAATTGAATCGAT
>CXYZ01010748.1:731985-786434 GCA_900006705.1 Sonneratia caseolaris
TTATTTATTTTAAATAAAAATATTATATTAATTCATTATTAATATTATACCATTAATATTATTTAATAAATACATCATTCAATCAATCTAATTTAATTTTAAAAACAGAGAATATTGTACAGGGCGATGGGAATCCTGTGTTCTCACAAGGGTTGCGTAAAATGAATTAAAAATACAAAAAAAAGGGAGGAGAGAGAGAGAGAGAAGGGAGATCCAATCTCGAACCTTCTTGTGCAGCATGCGATTCCTTTCTGTACTCGGGCTCTGCACTGGACCCGGTACAGTCCAACTTTTACTGACAAAACCATAGTGGCACGTTTATTGCGTGCCAATAATGCCGGTGGCCGATTGAGGATGACAAGCTTGCGGGCCTCGTTGGTGTTAATAATAAATACTAATAATATTATGTCTGTAACAACAGTAAATATTTTTCTCAGTGTGGGGCGGGGCCTTGATTTTTATTTTTAGATTTTATTATTATCGTGACACGTGGGAAAGAGATAAAGCTTGATGGAAAAACACGAGAGGCCCACAATTTTCCAAAAAAATTAAAGAAATTAAAAAAAAAAGAGGAGTCAGAAAATAAATAAAGAAGAATTGTCAGGTGGCGGCCTGTGATGGGAAGTTGGGTATCCGGGGAACCCGCTGCAGAGAATATCCCACTCCCGCCTTCGGAAAACGCGTTTCCTTTTTCCTTCCATTTTCCGTTTTCCGGAACGGTCGTCGCGAGATGTATATAAAAGGATCCCCGGACGCATGTCACGTTCACCCTCCGGTGAAACCCCCTCCTTTTTTCCATGCGCAAATACAGGAAAGGGACAAAGGAGAGCAGCAGCAGCAGCAGCAGTAGCAGCAGTAAATGAGAAAGGACGAAGATTAAACCAAAAAAAAAAAGAGAGAACCCACCAACGAGGCAACGAGGAAGTGTAAGTTTGTGTGTGTGTGTGTGCGCCCGCGCTGTGGACACGCAGAGACGGACGCAGACAGACAACTATCAATCGTCACTCCACTCTCGACCCGCTGTATTGTTACCCCCCGTCTTCATCTTTCTCCTCTTCCCTTTCTTTCTACCTCGCCCCGTCTTGGCGATTTCTTGGCTTTTGCGAATCCTGGGGCTTCTTGGGGGGGACGCAGACTTTTTTGCATTTGAGTGGATTGAGGAACGGACGAGTTGTCGTTCTCTGTCTGGGATTCCTCGTCCTTTTGGGTGTTAGAAGAGATAAGAGGGTGGTGCGGGTTTGAGAAGATAAATAAGAGATGTCGATGCCCAAAGAGCCAGAGCTGGTGATGAAGCTGAGAGGAGGTTCGGTTCTGGGGAAGAAGACCATTCTCAAGAGCGACCATTTCCCGGGCTGCCAGAACAAGCGCCTCTCCCCACATATTGACGGAGCTCCTAATTACCGTCAGGTTTCTTTTTTTCCCCTTTCCTCTCCAATTTTTTCTTTTTTAAAACCTCCTTCCGTGCAATTTTACCACGTGAAAATGTGATTGGTATTAGAATAAAGATAGAAGCTTCCAGTGGCACTTCGTCGGATGAGCTGTCTGATGTCGTAGTCTGCAATTGCTCTCTAGGGACTTTTACTGAAGCTCTTTGTTTTTCCCTTGGGTGGAGTGGAGATGACATGACGTTCGACATCATCTGATAACTTTGCTGCTGCATATGTTGTCAGAAAATTTGATGTGTTTTAGTACTGCTGTCGTGGTTTCCGGCTGTTGTTTATTCTCGTTTTTCAGTTGGACGGTCATTCTTGTGCCTGCAGACATGTTCTAGTTACTTGTTTAATTGCTCCATGTTTGAGAATTGGGAGGTTTGTATCCGGGCTCCCTCGTGCTAGTTATTTTGGGAAGATTTATGATTTTCAAAGTTCTGGGAGAGTGCTCTGTTCAAGGCAATTTTGGAACGTGATTGGTAATTTTAATGAGGTCAATTGTATCCAAAATTTTCAGTTTTCAGTTTTTTTTCCCCTATTCCAGTCTGTGGTGCATTATGTGCACGTCTCCTTTTAGCCTCATATTTTTGTACTGGAAACTTCTGTAGGCCGACACATTACATGTCCATGGGGTTGCAATTCCCACTCTCGATGGGATTCGTAATGTTCTTAAGCATATTGGTGCTCAAGTAGAAGGGATGCGGGCGAAAGTTCTCTGGATTAGTCTTCGAGAGGAGCCGGTAAGAAAAGTAGTCTCTTCAGTAGTACTGTGACTCACTTGATCAAAGGCAAATGCTTTCAGTCATCACCTTTCTTCGAAGAATGTTAGAAGGTTCACCCAATTTCTCGTTTGAAATGTGGCAGGTCGTGTACATCAATGGCCGTCCTTTTGTTTTGCGCGATGTGGAAAAGCCTTTCTCCAACCTTGAATACACGGTATTTAATTTTGCATAATGTCTGCTTTTGGAGTTGGATCTCTTCTCTGTTGATCCACTGCATAACCATTGATCTTCCTAAACAGTCTCATTTGATGCGATGCCTTTTCCTCCAGTGTATTGTTTCCTTAATTGAATTTTGAAGAGGATATTTGCTTGCGGATAATATAAAACATATAGAAAACCTTTCAACCTGAAACCGGTCTATTTTCAAGATTATGCATTATAAATAGATGGGGCATCTTCTAGCCCATTTTTTATCATGAGAAATTTCTTGTTAACAGGGGATTAACCGGGATAGAGTTGAACAAATGGAGGAAAGATTGAAAAAAGATATCATGGTAGAAGCTGCAAGGTGATGTATTATTTTATGTTTTCCCTGCATATTGTCCATTTTAGCAAATTTCAAATGGCCATAGTTATAGCAACTTCCTAATAGCAAAATTTGTTGCAATGTTTGCATAGCAGATATGGAAATAAGATCCTTGTCACTGACGAACTGCCAGATGGCCAAATGGTTGATCAATGGGAACCTCTGTCTCGCGATTCTGTGAAGACACCTCTGGAGGTATTGATTTCTGAACTTGCTGTGCAGATACTGTCCCCCAAGAACTCTTTATACAGAGATAATAAATGCATATTTTCTCATAAATCACCTTCACAATTTCCCTTTTATTTTCAGGTGTACCTAGAATTGCAGCTTGAAGGCTACCTTGTTGACTATGAACGTGTGCCTGTAACTGATGAAAAATCACCAAAGGAGCAAGATTTTGATATTTTGGTGGGTTACATGTGTTACGGCTCCAGGGAACCCCAGCACGGATTGCGTTCTGTTTTGTTTGGATAGATAATGTGAATTGTTTGTTGTTAAGTGTTTAAGCAAGCAGCTTCTGTCTTCTTTTATCTTAAAAAATTCTGCTATTCTCTATGACGATTGAGAGCAAGGGACAGAGGAAGGAAAATTTTAGATAAGGAATCATAGCCTTCTTCCCTGGACATCATGAAAAAGAAGTAGGACTCTGTTCGGTTTGATTCATTTCTTAAGAAATATGCTGGGATAGTGGTTAAAAAGTCCTAGTATACTCCATGGAATACGAAAATCAGGATTTATCTTACCACTGCTTGCGGTTATAGGGAATGAAACTAAAGGAATGGAAATGAATAATAAAGGAAGGAGAGAGATGACATACTAGGGAGGAATTTTCATCCTTCTCATTAGGTCTCCTTCTGCAACTTGTATCACTGTTTCTGATAGTTTCTGCTCTATGCATCAGTATGTTAACCAATAAGGACAAGTATGAAAATTGAGCTCCTAATGAGAATTCATATTTTTGGGGCCTGTTTGTAGGAATCTCTGGTCCAGATTCCCTGCTTCTGAAAAGATTATTTTCTTTGGCAGAAAGTGATTGTTATGATTGTGATAATTATAATATCAATAAATTTCATATGCTGACACTTTTCTTAATTTGCTACCTGAAATTGTTCTTAAGCCACATGGCACATCCAATTGTGTGAAGAGTAATATTAGTATCCTTGACATAAGAAAATGTTACTAATTGAAGTGGATTGTTATTAATTACCATGCGATTCTTGGATCCTTTAAATTTTTCGTTATTTTGCCCCGTTGACACTTGAAAATGCTTGGATTTTATTTCAATTAATGTCATTAAAATTGTCTAATCTCCATGAAATCTCTGTTTTGTGATTGTTGATAGATATCTATCCAACCATGGTTTCATTATTTTTTCTCTTCGTTCTTAAAAAACTCTTGGATTTTTATTTCAATGACTGCCAGTTGTATAATCTCCATTACTCTCTGCCCTACGATTGGTAATTGGTATCTATCCATCTGTGTTCTATCACATTTTCAGGTGGACAAAATTTCTCAGGTAGATATTTCTACCGACATTATATTCAACTGTCAGATGGGACGTGGAAGGACAACAACTGGAATGGTGATAGCTACCCTTGTCTACCTCAACCGTATTGGGGCTTTTGGTAGTCGCCTTTTGCTCGTTGGGGATATTAAAAGAATATAAATTTGGTTCATATGTGAAAGTAAGCCTGAATCTTCTTCTATGCATAGGTATCCCGAGAATCAATTCTATTGGGAGGGTTTCAGACTCGGCCTCTACTGTCCCCGACAATTTGCCAAACTCAGAAGAGGCAATTCGTAGGGGAGAGTATGCAGTCATAAGAAGCCTGATTAGGGTCCTGGAGGTACTTATTGTCTACTTTTACTGATGTTATCCAAGAACTAACAAGTACTTAAATTAACTATTGGAATATCTTGCTTTTCAGGGTGGTCTTGAGGGCAAAAGACAAGTTGATAAGGTCATTGACAAGTGCTCCTCAATGCAGGTCTTGCCATATTTATCCATATAAGCATCTTATTAAATTTTCATGTAAAAATCTTAAAAAGTCTTTCCTGAATTGGTTCCAGAATTTGCGTGAGGCGATTGGCAATTACCGTAACAGTATTTTACGTCAATCCGATGAGAAGAAGAGGGAGGCATTACTCTCATTCTTCGTGGAGTACTTGGAGAGATACTACTTCCTTATATGTTTTGCGGTTTATATCCACTCAGAGAGAGAAGCCCTCCACTCTAGTTCTCTTGGCCAGAGCAGTTTTGCTGATTGGATGAAAGCAAGGCCTGAGCTTTATAGCATAATTCGTAGGTACTGAGATTAAATATCTAAGGAGTGTTTTGACGTCTTCTCCCTTTTCTCCTTTTCTGATGTGATGCAAACTATCCCTTTAATCTAGCAGATGGTGGAAGACATTGGAATTTTTTAATTACGAGATACAAATATTCCAAGTTTTCCGAATCTAGTTTGGCATGATTAAATTAGAACATTTTGGGAATGTAATCGCCTCCAGAAAACTCAATTATTCACCTGAAGTTTCCATTATATTCTCTTTCCTTACCTTCATACCAACGTAGGCTTGTAGGCAGCATTTGTATTCTGATAATGGAAATCGAGTGGCACATAGTCAAATTTATATGTACTTAATGCTTTAATTATGGAACATATTATTTGCTATAAAAAGAAAATATCATAACCAATTCATTTGTTTGTCTTAGCAGATTGCTTAGGCGGGACCCAATGGGTGCATTGGGGTACTCAACTCAGAAGCCATATCTCATGAAGATAGTAGAATCTGCAGATGGCCGCCCTTATGAAATGGGAGTAGTTGGTGCCCGAAGAAATGGGGAGGTTCTTGGGAGTCAAACAGTCCTTAAAAGTGATCATTGCCCAGGTTGTCAAAGCCCTAGCTTACCTGAGAGGGTGGAAGGTGCCCCAAATTTCAGAGAAGTTCCAGGCTTTCCTGTCTATGGAGTTGCAAACCCAACCATTGATGGAATAAGAACAGTTATCCAGAGGATTGGTAGTGGAATACGTGGGCGTCCGGTATTTTGGCATAATATGAGAGAAGAGCCAGTTATCTACATCAATGGAAAGCCTTTTGTTCTTCGTGAAGTTGAAAGACCATTCAAAAACATGCTTGAATATACGGTATAATATATCTTTTTCTTTTGAAATCTTTATGTGTGGGACACCTTGCTTCAATTCAAATTTTACTGCAGACAGTTTCCTTGATTATTTGAAAAATGTTGCATATGCATCTAAGTACTTGATCAGTAATACTGGTCAGATGGGCACTAGTAATACTCAAAATAAAAGCTACAGTGCTGTCATGGTTCAGGTAAACCCTGTGATATAAGACAGATGCTGCTGTTGCATTGGGTACTGAGATGTTTAGGTTCTGTCTGGTTCTGAAAAGTGAAAGCTGCAGAGGTTTCCTTGTACTTTATGTTGAATAAGGGAATAAAAGAACTTCAGAAAAAAAAAAAAGAAAAAAAGAAAACTTGATATCAACTATTAGTAAGCCCCATGGCTCAAAAACCCACCTGATGTCCTTGCTTGTGGTTCACTGATATTTAGAAGAGATCATGTTGTACTCAGGGTATTGATAGGGAGAGAGTGGAGAAGATGGAAGCTCGGTTGAAAGAGGATATACTTCGAGAAGCTGAGCGCTATGGTGGTGCTATCATGGTCATTCATGAAACCAAGGATCGGCAAATATTTGATGCCTGGGAACAGGTCAATTCTAATTCTGTTCAGACACCCCTGGAAGTTTTTAAAAGCTTGGAGTCTGTTGGCTTCCCGATTAAGTATGCTAGGGTACCTATAACTGATGGAAAAGCTCCTAAAAGTTCTGACTTCGACACAATAGTGGTGAATGTTGCCTCTGCTTCCAAGGACACTGCTTTTGTTTTCAATTGCCAGGTTGGAGCTTTTTCATTCTTTCTTTCTGCAGTCTTACATGTAAGCAGGAGTGCTTCTTTTATGATGCTTTCGTGGCTACTCTTGTTTGGTTGAATTTGTTATCTTATATATTTTTTAATTTTTCATCTTTATGAGAAGTCAATTTCTCTAGGAAGCATTGTTACATGCTAATTTTTAGGAAAACTTTTCCATAGAAGATCCTACAAGCTTCTGTTTGTACCGTGATTACCTGCTTTTACTGTGATTACTTTTAGTGGATATAGATGATTCAGGGAATTACTCCTGCTTAAAATATATTATTTCAGTTACTAAATGGAAGAAAAATAGTAGAATATGAATAAGAAAACTATGAGATATCTTGGCATATTTATTAAGATTATCTTTGTATGAGATGCTCTTATCGTATTTAATATGTGATCTGGAAAATTTTCCTGCTACAAAACAACCTCTTGATGTCTCTTCGATTTTTTTAGATGGGGAGGGGAAGAACCACTACGGGGACTGTGATCGCTTGCCTTCTAAAGCTCCGAATTGAATATGGGAGACCCATAAGAGTCCTAGTTGATGGCATGGTCCGGGAAGAAGAGGTGGACGAGGGTTCCTCAAGTGGAGAAGAGAATGGATGCGATAATGCTCCTACATCTACATGTTTGGTCAAGGAAAACAGGATCAAGGAGCAAACTCGCACTTTTGGAATAAATGACATCCTCTTGTTGTGGAAAATTACAAATATATTTGACAATGGTGTTCAATGTCGAGAGGCCTTAGATGCTATAATTGACCGATGTTCTGCTCTTCAGAACATTCGACAGGCTGTGTTGCAGTACAGGAAGTCATTTAAACAACAGCATGTAGAGCCCAGAGTGAGGCGTCTGGCACTGAACCGTGGGGCTGAGTATTTAGAGAGGTACTTCCGTTTGATTGCATTTGCTGCTTATCTTGGGAGTGAAGCATTTGATGGTTTTTGTGGGCAAGGACTGTCAAAGTTGACTTTTAAGAGTTGGTTGCATCAGAGACCTGAACTTCAGGCAATGAAGTGGAGTATAAGGTTGCGGCCCGGACGGTTTTTCACTGTTCCAGTAAGGGAATTCTTCTCTTCACTGGAGTAAAACTCAAGTTCATATTTTCTTTTTTATTTTTTGTTAAATTTTATTCTTTTTCTAACTATTGATTATTGCCCATTTTTTTCTTTGGTTTTGAAATATAGGATGAGTTGAGGGTGCCACAGGAGTTGCAGCATGGGGATGCTGTGATGGAAGCAATTGTTAAGGCTCGTAATGGTTCTGTATTAGGCAAAGGCTCAATTCTGAAGATGTATTTCTTCCCTGGTCAGAGAACTTCCAGTAACATACAGATTCATGGGGCTCCTCATGTTTACAAGGCAAAACTTTGCTACAAATTCTTCAGATTTTTTTTTTCTAGAAGATTTGCTCATACCGACATGAAATAATAGAAGATTCTGAAGCTTTTCTGATGCTTCGCAGGTTGATGGCTACCCTGTGTTCAGCATGGCAACTCCAACTATTATTGGTGCTAAGGAGATGTTGGCATATCTTGGCGCCCATCCAAAAGTGGGAGAAAAGTCCTGGAAAGTCGTAATAACTGATCTTAGGGAAGAAGCAGTTGTTTACATCAATGGAACACCGTTTGTCCTCAGGGAGCTCAACAAACCAGTCAATACACTCAAGCACATGGGAATCACTGGTCCTGTGGTATGTATCTTTACAATCAGGCCCCTTCTCTGGTTCCTTTTCTCTTAAATGAAAAAAAATTTTGATCCATAACTCACAGAATGAGACTTGATTCCAAGGCCTTTATTTGAATTTATTCTTGTGCTGAACTTTTATGCAGACAAAAGTATCCATGTGGTTGACTGGGGGTTCAGTGGATCCTTCGGATGCATAAAACTATTGGAAAAAAAATATAAATCTAATAAATTTGAAGTAATGGTACCTTTGAGCAAGGACAGCTCGTTTCACTAATGGAACCAGTGAAACACTTTGCATGTAAATTTTATTCTCCCAAGCACTGGATTGGATAGAGGCTCGATCTCTGTTTCAACTGCCAGCCTAGTCTGATCTCTAAACTGTCTTGTATATTCTCAAGCTCTAATTCTAATCAATTTATAGGTGGAGCACTTGGAAGCTCGTCTAAAAGAAGATATTGTGGCCGAAGTCTGCCAATCCAGTGGTAGAATGCTTTTACATCGGGAAGAATATAGCCCTGCATCCAACCAGTCATGTGTGATAGGCTATTGGGAGAACGTTTATGCCAACAATGTGAAAACTCCAGCTGAAGTCTATGCATCCTTGAAGGATGAAGGATACAATATCACGTATAGAAGGATACCGTTAACTCGAGAGAGGGAAGCTTTAGCGTCTGATGTTGATACTGTTCAGTACTGCAAAGACGAGTAAGTATCCAATCAAGACTGGATTGGCATAAAAATGATTCATGTTATTCCTGTAAACATTTTCCAATCTGTAAAAGTTACATGAATATTTTCTTCAGTGCTGCAGGGTGTTATCTTTTTGTGTCCCACACAGGGTTTGGGGGAGTTGCCTATGCGATGTCAATTACTTGTCTTAAGCTTGAGGCAGAGTCTAGGTCTGCAGCTAAACTTGAGCAGTCACTAATGAGTACGAAGCTAAATCCTACATCGAAAGAGAATTTACCTTCAAGGACTTCTCTTGAGGAGGCATTACAGATGGGCGACTACAGTGACATACTTAACCTTACGAGGGTCCTCATTTATGGTCCCAAGAGCAAAGCAGATGTTGATATCATCATTGATAGGTATGAAATCTCCGTACTGTGGTCATCATTTTCTTTTGAGCAATAGTGGATGTTCTGTTGGTGAAGTAGGGTGGATACTTCATAATACAAAATGTTTGAATGTTTCCATCTGAAGGGGCTTGAATATGTGGTTTCTGCGATTGCTTGCATGCATCTTTCTGGACGCCTGACCCTAGGGTTTGTTTCTTTGTCGTCCAGGAGTTCCGGTGCTGGCCATTTACGGGACGATATCCTGTACTATAGGAAGGAACTGGAGAAGATTTACAATTTTGAGGAGAAAGAAGAACATCGATCGCATCTCCTTGACATGGGCATCAAGGCATTGAGGTTAGTCTTGATTCCTACTTCTTGCTGATCGGTTTCTCATTCTCATCTCTCATCATTTCATACTTCGCCTCCTTAGTGAATTGGGAAAAAGTGGAAAAATCTAAAATGAGGAATGCATTCATGCCCGTGAATTTGCAGGCGGTACTTTTTCCTCATAACTTTCAGATCCTACCTCTACTGCACATCGGCAACTGAGATGTCATTCTCATCATGGATGGAGGCAAGACCCGAACTCGGGCATCTCTGTCATAACCTCAGAATAGATAGATAAACAAGCTGCTAGCTCGTGTACAGTTGGAAAACCCTCCCTTATACTGTTAGCAGAGTAGTAGTGGGCTTTTCAGTGTCAAAATATCGTTGCTAAGGTGCCTTTTTCTATATATAGGTATATGTACGCCCAATTTTTCCTGCTCAATTTCAGAAAGATGTAAATACACTCTTTAGCATAGCATAACTCCATAATGATTTTGTAGTTCTTCTCATATAACTGTCACAACTGTCAATTAGTTTATAGGAGTTTAAATCCAGTAATATCTATATACTATTCAAGTCTTTCAAATAAGAAGGTTCATTATTGGAAAAATTCTACCTCTAGTAGGCTGGCTCATCACCAACTTGGATCTACTCGAAAGTTAATAGGAATATGGGTGTTATGTGAGGTGCCCACTGCCCACCGGTAAGGTCTCCTAGTCATATTATAGATTGAGGAATGCAACCTGATGCCTGAGTCAAAAACAGAACAGGATCGTAACATACAAGTTGAACCGGGTTTGTGGTAGAAATGTAGCCTTTTTATGTGTCGAAGAAACGGTTCTCTATAGCCTACCCTCTGTACGAGGCTGTAGCTTGCGGTCGAAACAGACCACATGGACGGATGAAGCAGGTAAGGTGCTAGCTTTGTTAGCTTCTTCTCTGAGGCACATAGTAAGTTTGGTCGATATAGCACATCGCATACTGATGTACCAAACCAAATCGCGTACAGGTGTAGAAGAAATGGCCATATCTGATTCTCTCGAGCCGATCTAGTGAATGCTGAACAGCATGAGAAGATTGAAATTCGCAACTTGAATGCTCCTCAGTGTCGTTTGCAGTGTTGAAGTAAGTTGCATCAGGATTAATTTTCTGCTCGATGGACCCGTCTCACTAATTCTTTTCCCCTTAGCATACCGTGCTCTGCAATTTATGAGACTTGAGATGCTCGAGACTTACTTGAAGATAATCCCAAAGAGAAAGAGCACTCGTATTTTATCGATACGTTTTGAGGGATAAGGGAAACCCCAGAGCAGGGAAATGGCCTGGAGTGAGATGGGGTGGCGGAGTGATGGGGGAATTTTCTGAGGAAGCGACCAACTCCTATCCCAGAGGGGAAAAGGGGACGATGACATTACCATGGATGGCATTACAGTTGGGATGTGACCTCTATTCCCTATTATCGCCGATGGTCCTCGGTGAGTCCTCCTTGCATGTGCTTGCACACAGTAGATTTATGAACTCGTGAGACTTTCATGGACTGTGGAGGCATAACATACTGATTGTCCCAAAAAAGTAACGGTTGGGTGCCCATCAGGAGATACATAGTTCTTAAATTTCAGTGCAGCCTGCAATGACAGTGACTGGAGTCCCCACTGTTGTCCACTACCATAAGTGCCTGATGTTAAATCACTGAAAAATGTTTTCCTCTAGAGAACTTCTGATTAAGAAATGACTGATGGAAATGGACCCAGAACAGAATTCCCTATTGTTCAACATCAAAAGAGATCAACCACCTAGGAATATAATAACACTAGCCCACGTTTGGCTTATGGGAAGTTCATCGGACATGGAACCATATCTTTGGCAAGCTTCACCTTTTTTTTTTTAATCAAAACTAAGAAGGTGACTTGCTCTTACTGTAATCCACCCAAGCCCTGCCCCAAGACCAGGATGAAAAACTTCAGGAAAGAAAATTTTCGAGTCTGAGCAGTATGCAAACGGATTAACTAAAGGTTAACGAAGACATCCCCGGTTAAGATTTGATAGAACAGAAGCCTGCATCAAACATTGAATGGAATCTTGGGGACGAACACGGCTACACTTCCCATTCAGATCAAGCTATGTCTCTATCTCAAAAATTTCCAAGCAGAAGAGATCATTTGATGAGGAGGCCCATTTTATCGACCTGTGTTTGGGAGATGAGGAGAGCTCAAAGCGAGGAAATGGCCTGGGAGTAATACTGTGGCAGAGAGATGAAGAAAATTAGAAAACCAAATCCATCAATAAAGTGTTATACGTAATAAGCGGACATTACGATGTCGTTTACTTATGAAATAGGATACGTAAGATACCACCGTTCTCACGACCCGGACCGGCCGGACCCGACCCATGAAGGACACGAGCTCTATATATATTCAATTCTCCTGTTGATCGACTATGGTTTCGCGCTATACCCCTTCTTTGTCCCTCCGATAACTGCTGCCTCTCTCTCTCTCTCTCTCTCTCTCTCTCTCTCTCTCCTGTAACTGCTTTTCCTCTCTCGTGCGCGTTCTCGCGACCTCGCCACCATCACCGGCTCATCGGCGTCTCACTAAGTAGGGAGATAAGCGGTGTGGAATCTTATGAGAATAAACACCGCCACTCTTCTCCTCGAGGCCCGAGGGAACCACGCCGGGGCCGCTCCTGGAAACGGAGCTCCCGCAGGTCTCTAGGGCTTTCATCACGTAAGGAATGACGGAGGATTTCTAACCGTTTCGTCGATGAAGTCCATCGATAGGTAAATGCGCTATCCGGATAAAGAATAGTTGAATGTGATGTGTTGGATCAATTCCATTTGCTCTCTGTGTGAGTGTGGTGAGAGAGGGCTTGGATGGAACTTTAATATGTTTAGTTTACTCTTTTACTTGCCTAATGGAAGAAGTTCTTTGGCTATTTGAGTGAGATCGACGAATATATGCCTTCATAGTTCTTGCGCGCGATTTGATTGGAACGCGTTGTGCTTCTCTCTTGTATGTATTCCCGCTAAACAATTAAGGCGGTCTACGGGGCTGCTTTCAGCTTCCGCTCCTTTCCGTCTGCTCTCTCAGCAATCGCTGAAGCATTATGAATTCATCCGTCTGCTAATGTTTTTAGGTCGGCAAAATTGGCTAGGTTTATTTTTATGATGCCATCGGCAGCTGATATCATCTGAGCAATGGATGAGATCTCAGATACAGTAAGTTCAGAGTTATTGGGTGGAGCTCTTGCTGTTGTTGGCTCTCTGGTTTTGATTTTACTAGAGTTATCGGCAACAGTTCATTTCTTTGTCAGGTTTGATCTGTTGTGGGCTCTGCAGAGCTTTGCAGACATACTCATCCGAACAGGTCAGTTTCAATTGAATTATATACTTGTACGGAATCCTTTTTTTTTTTTTTTAATAATCAAATTCTCAAGGACTTTCCAAATTATGATGTTTTCATTCTAAGTGGCTCTGCTGTGCTTGTCCACTCTGTTAGGGAGTGTTGATGAGGCTAACAAGGCATATTTGAGGATTAATGAATATCTACATGTCAGGTATCCGTTCTTTTTTATTTTTAATTATTTGTTTTTAACTTCAATTCCTTGTCTTTGTTTCATCTGAATTACTTCTTTTACTTTATTATTTAGTATCTGGATACCAATCATAGTCTATATGATGCGGTGAAAAGGCTGAGTGCAAGGGCAACTTGCTCACAGGAGAAGCTCAAAGTGCTGCCAAGCATTTGTGGATTGACTTTGAAAAGGATGGTATTAATTTACTTGGAACCATGTAGCATGTTAATTTTATCCATGAGTACTTCTGTGACTTATTGTCTTGCACTGTCTACTTTGAATATAATCATCATAATTCTTTGTTGTAGAGAAATTGGATAGAGTTAATCAGCTCAATATTGTGATAGCACAGATGAGTAGGCAGTAAGTATGACATATTCTTACCAATTGTTTCCCCTTTATAGTGGAAAATAAAAACCAGATTGATCATCCTATTGATTTTGTGTTTTCCCATTTTTTTTCTGTCCTTTTCAGATTTAGTGAAAATATAATCAACGATCCAGGTTATGTCAATGTATTTCTAGCTTGTTGCATCCCCAGACATCTGTGGCATCTGTGGAAGACTATCCATCAGTCACTGTTTGGAGAGTCAAGAGGATTCTTGAAGCTGAGGCATCAAATGAAAGAAAGGGTATTTCAAATAATTATAGAACCATCAGCCCTTCCTTCTGTCCTGCAATAGACAGCAGATGAAGAGATGGCTTTTTCCTATTTACTTGTATTTTCTATTATATATTTTTGACAAATACTGAACTGTCTGCAATTGTTCCTCTGAGCAATTTGTACTGTCGAGAGAGAATCTGATTTCCTGCATTTGATAATGACTGAAATATCTATGCATTTTGCTTGTAACCAACAGAACCAATGGTTACATTGTTTTGGTTCTCAAGTTATGAAAATGGCATACATTAAAGGGAACACTATGCTGCATGCAAACCTTGGTGTTCTAGATAGGCTTATAGCTGCATGCCTTGAGCTTGTGCAGGTACATTTAAATGGTGCAATACTTTGCACCTATATTTTGTGCATGACATCTATTAGATAAATAATCTATTTTTATTCAAGATTCGGAGTTATATGACTTTCAGTAACTAACTTGTAAAAAAGTTTAAGTCTAAGTTGCTTGCGTTGGAATTCATATCTTACTTTTCTTGAACTTAGTTTTTGTGGTGAGTGGGTTAAAAGTGATTTAACAGCTTTGCTAGATGCCAATGTAATAAACCTTGTTACCTTTAGATGGTAGGATGTAAAACTTGTGCAGACTTTGTAGTGAAGCAAAGTATAGCTTCACCTCCAGAGGGTGTGGTGTTCTTTTTTCTTGAGGTGAATGACATTGTCAAGGACAAGGCAAATCAGATATTTATGTCTTACTTCTTTCATGCGAAATCTTAGCACGTTCTCATTCTATTATGGTTGTGATATTGTTTTCAAGAGCTATTACTTTTCCACAAGAGTGTGAAGCAATTTGGATTTTATAAAGGGGGAAGCGTAATCAGAATTGTGCAGACCTGGAGCCATGGGATGAGGTGTACTATACTGCCTTAATGAAATCATAGGTCTTTAACTTGGATTCCTAAGTTTTCAAATTTTGTAACCTATGTTACCTTCTTTTTTGGCACCTCTGCAGTTACATTGAGGTGATTCAGATTTATTCAAGTATGAACTTCTCTTACCTTGCTAATGAAGATAGAGTCTTTGGCTATTAAAATATGCAGGTTGTAGCATCCTATTTTCCTTTGCCACAATGTATTCAAGGCTTGAAAATGCCAGTGAAGCCATTGCCTGGTGCAACATGTTGCTGCATTCCCACGGCATCAGGTGAATCTTGGCACTCAGATGTCTTTAAATGTCACTTCATCATCCTGAAAAGGTACAAATGGATATTTTGATTGAATTGCATTTATAATTTATAGGCATCATATCAGAGCTTATAGTTGTTGTCATTACATAAGCACCAAGTAGAATCATGTGACTGCAATAAGTACTCCATATCTGGAGCCTGATATAACTGTCAAGATTGTGAATGAAATCTTTTAGTTTGATTTTTCACAAACTTGATTTCTTATAGGTTTTAGATGTTTCCTTTGTCATGATGCTCCATTTACTATTTTGGAGCTTGCATAAGATGAGAATTCCATTTTCTCAATTACATAAGGCGTCTTGCTCAACCAGTATTTAGGATCCCTTTATGTTTCACTTATCCTTTCTTTTCTTAAAAAAATTATTGATATATGTCAAAGGTCATTTTAATTTCTTGTAGGCTCGAAGAAATTGATGGAGCATTACCAAAACTATTAATGGTGCTTGCATTAGTCTCAGTTCTTCTGTGTTATATCTCCTATTTTCATAGTATAACTTGATAATGTGATTTAAGGCCCCTTAGTTCAACATACATTAAATAAGCCTTTTTTATATTAATTATTATAAGTTTGGGATTATTAAATTTCTTGATACATATGGAGACGTTATCTCTACTTATGCTTAGATAAACTTTTTCACTATATTATTCATATGATCTACATTTTGGCTTTTCCTATTATATATTGTACTTAATATTTTTTTCAAAGGCTTCATATGATTAAGGACATTTAGGATATTTATAGTATTAAGAAATAATTTTTCTAGTATGTCGAGAATATGAAAATCAAAATGGTTAATTACATAGTATACATAGTTGTAGTTGTTGAAAAAATTGTGATTGATAGCACAGAGAAGTAAAATGTTGGTAATTGTAAGCTTATTTGAAATAAACAGGACATGTTTTTCACTGAATTAGTTTTGAGATGTACAAAGAAAGGAAGGGAAAATCGTGTAAAAACTATAATTTGAAAATAAGGACAAGGCAACCAGATGTAAATGGAACAAATAACACACAGAGAGAGAGAGAGAGAGGAAAATTGGAAAAAAAAAAAAAAGAGACCAGTACATGGCATCTCTGTGCTTGGATGGACTCGTTTTCATCTCCTCAGATGTTCTTAGGTTTGTTGACCAAATAATGGCAATAGTTGTATCTTGATTTTGATTTCATATATAATTGATGAGACAAATATGATGATATTGATACAAATTGCAGCTTAACAAAGACAACTTGGAAGCACTATATCCATGCATTGTTTTTGGTTTAGCTACATTAGTATCTTTCTTGTCTTGATCTGTGTTTTAACTTGTTTCTCATTACTCTTCTTCACTCAAGATGAAGGATATAGATTTTGTTTCAGGGTGACTTTGGTATTCTATACCTTGATTTACGTTCAAGAGAAGACAAATATCCTGGTTGTGCTCAATTTGCAATTAAAGGAGGCCATAGAATTTCAGACGCCAAATACCAACTTCCTGTAAGTCAATTATTGGGCATTCTGCATTCCTTTGCCTAACTACGTTTTTATGCTAAATCTGCATTTTCTTTTTGGAGTTATAAATGTCATTCCCAGCCCTCTTGGACAAGTGATGCCCTGATTTTGAGGGAATAGCACATGTTATTTGAAGTTAAACTAATACATAGCACCGTAGGTGCTGGCCTGGTCTGCAATTTTGTGGGTTCACCAAATTCATCAGTTACAAGGCTCAATGATTGGGAAGTAGAAATTCTATCCCATGAATTTGGGAATGCTCTTCACTCTTTATTCTCAAGAATGGTATGGTGTTGCTCTGTAAACTGGAAGGGAACCAGCTTGTTACCATGTAGCTGATACTTATTACTGTTTTTGTTCACTTGTAGGATTATTAGCACTTGTCAGGGACCAGAGTGGTCCTTGACTTGGCTGAAACACCTTCATATCCATTCGAGTAAGTCATTTGCTTTGTGTTGGATTTCCTTTTATGAGATTCACATAACTTCCGCATTTTGGAGTTCTTTTGATTAGCTGGTGGTTGAGAATTCTGAAGAAAAAGGTTACAATTATGATTGAGTGCTATTCTGCTAATAGAGACGATATAAACGTAACTCTTTCAATTTTTATTTTTTTTTGGAGTAGTTCTCTTAAGAAGAATTTACCTGGGGATATGACCTTAGGGGATTCTTGTACGGTTCTACACAGAACGTTGATCACATCTTTATTATCCTTTTAATAAGACTGTTTGTGGGAATGTAGATATCCTTTATTCTAGAAGTATATAAAGATTTGATCTGGACTAGTTAATATTATGGGGTCGAGTCCAACATTCCTACCATAAAATTCTATAGAATATTCAACTCGAGGATTATTTGGCTACGCTCAGGAAATCTACTGTATGAGATTGGCATTCCATTTACAGGTTTAGTGCTCTCCATGCGCCCTTGTTATCTGACTTGCACTACACACTAATATTGGTGATATTTTGAAGGTGCAGATGTCACCTCTCATTTCCCCAGACCGATGTCTTGGGTCGTAGGGGCAGTTTTATGTTCTAACAATGTTGTAGTAAAGATTTTTCCTCGTTATTGACTTGAGATCATTTATAGCCTATGTTGTGTAGCTTTACAGGGTTTTTTTTTTTCCCAAAAGTATTAATGTACTTTTGCAGGTTACTATAGTTACTTAAATGCAAAACGCTTCCCTGCCGCCATGTGGAAGAAGCTTTGTCAAGAATATTCACTGTCTTCTTTCTACGGGACCACTCTCAGGACAAAGGTTCTTTGACATGGTGAAGCAAAAAATGCATCTGGTGGAGATTTAGTGCCCGATATCTCTGTGAGGATGATTTTGTCGATTTTTTTTTTATATATATGATGATATAAATAAGGAGAGCAAGGGGATCTATCTCTGCGAGGTGACAACTACTTCGATCTCTGTGATAAATAGGAATAGTTTGGAGAGTCTGTATATTAGGCTTACCAAGAAAACTATGAGCCTAGGCTTATCAGGCAGGACAAAGCCCAGTGCCTATTGACAGTTCGGATGGTATGGATGAACTCCAGAGCCTTGGCAAATTAGCTCTTCCTTGGACCTCGGCTAAACCAGAGAAGGCCAGCTAGTGTATATAAGACCCCAAATCGGCCCAATCAGACTAGAGCTAGGGCCTGCTACCGGCCGATGGGGCAACGAACCTATCCTGACAAAGGCCCAGGGGGCGGGAGATATGTACTGCCAGCAGCCTATCGGGCCAGCCCTACTACATTGTCTGGGTTATAAACTCACCAGGCCCATTTTTCTCGCGCTCAGTCCCACTGAAAGCACATTGGGCCAGCCTACTACAAGCCCACTAGGTCTAGGGCAGGAGCTATATTTTCAAGAACACATTGAGCTGAATTCAATTCCGTCAGAGGCCCATTGGGCCAGAATCCAATAAATCATTGGCCCATTGTGCCTGAATCAAGCCCTACCAAAGGCCCAGGGTTATGGACTCAACAGGCCCATTTTGCTGGCACCCAATTCCACAAACGGCCCAATGGGCCAACTTATTATGACCCTAATTACTTTTAGTGCCCATCTCTCAAAGGCCCATCGGGTAAGAAACGATCCATCATAGGCCCATCGGGCTGGTTCACTGTCCCTCCAAAAGCCCAATGGGCTATTGCATTTCAGACCCATTGGGGCTGACTTTCCTGCCTTTGCCATTGGACCGGATCCAAGTCCTGCAATAAGCCCATTGACCCAAATGTAGATCAATCGGGCCCAAGCCACAGTCTGCAACTTGCCTTGGGAGCCCCAAGACTATTGGGCATCCAATAGCCCACATTGGCCTATTGGGCCAGCCCGGTGAGCCCATTGTCCAAATAGTGGGCTACAGTGCAAAACTTTCAGGCCCATTGGGCTACCTTTACCATCAGCCCATTTGGGCCACCAGCTTTGCCCTTCCAGACCCATTGGGCCTGACCATACCAGCCTACTGGACCAATATTCGATCATGATGCCGAGCTAACATTCCAGTATGACACTTGGCCCACTATGCTGATGGTCTGGTCCACAGTTGGCCCATTGTACCAATTCTATGACCTATTACAGTCACATTAGTCCCAACCTCTGCTGTGCTTCATTCTTTGGGCTAATGCTATCCTACGATCAACCGCTTTGTTACATGTCCACATGGCCGAAATGCTGCCTCATGGACCGCTGGGCCAGAATGCAAGCGTAGGCCCGGAAATCCAGCAGAATACTAACCTAATCCTAGCAGTACGTGGAAGCATTCAGCTTATTAAATCATGAATACACCTACGGCATTAAAATCACCACGAAGTAATACAAGACAATAAATACGATGACAATATGAATAATAACGGTTGCAAACTGGATGGACAATGGTCTTCAAAATAATGGCCCGCTCAACTCGTTGCATCCTGCACATAGTTTGTGCAGAATACTGTCAAATCTACCGAAGAGCTAAAACATGAACAAGTCAGGAAAAAATTCCCCTAACCTTGATAGGGAAATAAGGCTTAACACTATTTATCCTGATCCCATGGACATGCACAGAAACAACTAGCAGCAGATTCCAGAGTAAGTTGTCTGGTCTCAATCTGCAGGAGACAATCAGACAATAGCATTTACATCCGGCGGGCACTCATTGTGGGGGACAGTGACCTGGAAAGAAACAGCAGAACATATGTGAACATTTGGAAATTCATTTTATAGCATAATAGGAAGAGTGCAAATGCCCAAAAAGGAGGATCTCAGACCAGCATAACCCACTTCTCCAATCAAAATGCAGAGCAGTATCGCTTGAGCATAGCCAACTTTGACATGAAATCGGAAATTGGATCTTTCATCCCCTAAAATTGAACAGATTGCAACTAGGATCATTACACCAGCATGGGATATAGCGTTCAAAGTCAATGTCAAATGCCGAAAAAATTACCTGTATAATTAAAATCCATACATGCAATCCTCTTTCAAAATATAATTCAGAGGGATGGATATATTAAAACTGAAGACACTCTCAAGTCTCCAAAACGACTGTAACACCAGGGTCATGTGACTGAACTCCATTAAGGCAAACCATAAAAACACATCTCAAAAGCACAAACCTTTTTTTTTGGGGCCTAGATATAAAGTTCAACTGATCAAACTTAAAGAATACGTACAGATTGGATCTCAGTGTACATAAACTTTTAGAGTTGGAAAGGATAGTGCTCTGAGCATCTAGCCTACAAGCCATTCATCAGCTCATTCTGGTTTTTGAGAAAATAGATACTATTACACCAGATGCTACGCGTTGTCTAACAAGAAGCAAAACGTAGTCATTTGCAAAAGTAATGGAACACTTACAGCTGGATAACAGTTCCTCACTATATCTCTAAAAGTCAATCTCAAATGATACAAAAGGACTTCGAGCACCCAACTATGTAGTGCTAGAGGTCTGTATTTCCTGACATTTTCAATTATTGATATCAACTATAGACTACGTGTAAGGTAACTTGATAGTGTAGAGAAATCCAGAGATCAGATCAACAGAGTGAGTTAATAGCAACAGTGAGCAACAATAGCATAGAAAAGGAGATGATACAATCTCACTTTAGAGGGTGGGAAAAAAAATGATCCTCCACATATCACCTCACCGGCAATGTTCATTAGGACCAGACTTAACCCATGTGGGCCAAACACCAGCAAGAATGGTAGCAACATAGCCTGATGCAAATAAAAGCATAACAGCACGCAAATAACTAACAGCAAATAGAGCCATAAAATAACTTATGTCAGTTCAATTTCAAAGCAAATGGATAGGAAAGGGACCAGATACAAGAAGTGTAGTGAAGAAAAATGTACCACCAACTGAATTTCCCACAATATGAACAGGTTCTCTAACTACTTCCACAATGAAATCTCACAATCGTTTAGCCCACAGAAGTTCATTGTAAAGAACAGTTAGCTTTTCTAATCTTCCAAATCCCAGAATGGTGATAGCCCACAATATATTTCCATCATTAGATATTTTACATATCTTATCATGATAATGCTCCAACAAGGCACCAAAGTCATGCACCAAAAGAACAGGTGGACCTTCCTCATCAACAAGCATATACTAAGAAAAATAAATTGTCAAAAGGTCAAGATAAGGAAAATCATATCATGATCTTAACTGAAAATAACCAAAATAAGAAGACATTCATATTGCTCAAAACAAACTATAAGGTAATTTACAAAGCGAAGTGAAGGAAACTACACCCTAATAGGACTCACCTCCCGCCATGCTACTCGAACCACAATTACAAGATTTGTGAGTGTTCCTTTGACTTCTTGAAGCCATAAGCCAATACCACCATGCAAGCAACCACTTAGACAGTCAAAAAGAAAGCTATAGATAAGATCAGCTCATAAAATGATATTTTCCATTTGAAGGGGATTAACGCACCTCGATGGAGCATACTGCACTAAATGCTGCTGCAACAGTTGCTACTGAGTATCCAAAAGGAGAGAAGAATCATGCATTCCATTCTTTCCCATACTTTATAGCTTCATGGCACAATTCTCTCGTAGACAAGATGATAAATGGCACAACCAAAGAGGGTATAGAAGGACAATCTCTCTTGAGTTTCAGTAATGTGTATTCTCTCATGTAACCTGCTACCAATTGAAACCAAAGGAAATGGCTTTAGCTTGATAGCAAGAGAATTTCTGTACACAACAACAAACATGACATCAGCAATAATACAACAGTCCAAATAATTGAACAATATAGCAGCACTAAATGCAATATCAACTGATTGATAATCTTTAATGGAACTATTAACAAAAATTCTTTGAACTAAAAATACATCAGCCAGTTCTGACCAAAAGACAAAAAATGAAAATCACATTATGCACCACTAGATAGAAAGACTGAACAGAATAGCCAACACATTGCCATGAAGGAATGCTAGTACTTAGGATTCTCCAGCAAGACCAAGTTTCTTTTCCAGCAAGGTACCAATGGGTGTAATTATTTGAAAGAAAGGTTTCATACTCATGGCATTAGATGCATTGAAATGTTATGTCTACCACATTTCACCAATGACAACCACAAAAGTGGAGATTAATGTCGATGAAAAATAAGAAATAGTTTTCGTGATTATCCAAATATAATCGAAGTTCATATTGCACATCAAATCAGACCCCTGTTCAATCAATGAATCCTTCAAGTCTCTCAAGGCAAGCAGCCGCTATTCGAGCATCTCATCTGAATAACCTTTTAAATGTAAAGATTCCAGTTAGGTCGAATTTTGAGAAATCATATGCACTTTAAAAAGTATATGGTTAGCGACATACATCTTATCAGAGTACCATGGTCATCAAAGAAATTACAAAGAAGAAGAGATGCAAGAATCAGAGAAATCAGTAGACTAGAACACCGAAATTTAACTAGAACGGAAGTGCAACAACTTCGATGACATTAAGCAAACACTTGTATGGCTCATCTGTATTTTCCCTAGTTTCAGAAAAGCGATTGACATCTAACTAAGCATGGAGGACTGCTACGATAGGCATCGACTTGGAAGATAAAATGCAAGGGCGAAATCACACTCTCGAGAAACCAATCGTTCATCGAAGGCGTAGAGAGGGACCGGACTCCCGAATCGAGCGGCGGAAACGAGATCGGGATGATCTTCCAAAGCGGAGGTCGTGCTTGAACCAGAGAATCGCAACCCCGCTCTTCTCTCCCTCGCTTCCGGCACATGCGAAGACAATGAGGCGACCGCGCGGTTTATGCTAGTGCGTGGATTGAGAGAACGGCTCCATCGATGTTTTAAGGGAGAAAGCGCGGGAAAGCGAGGAAGGCCAGAGATGGAGACTGGAGTCCATTGACCAGACGGTTACAGAGGATTAACCAGAGAGAGAGAGAGAGAGAGAGCGAATCTACTGTGGTGGAGGAGAATCAACCTTGGCGGATGTATTGGGATCATTTGCCCGGATAAACAAGCGGGTCGGGTCTGAAAGGCAGGATTTGGACTACTCACAAGCGAAATTGGTTGGGCCCCCATTAATAACTGGTGGCGAGCGATATCCACTCTCTTGATTCCCGATCCGTTTCTCATTCTCATTTCTCATCATTTCGTGCTTCACCTCCTTAATGACTCATGACTTTCAGATCCTACCTCTACTGCACGTCGACGGAGGCAGGACCCAAGCTCGGGCATCTCTATCGTAACTTCAGAATAGATAGATAGACGATCTGCTGGCTCGTGTAGAGTTCGTAAGGTCTCCCTTATACTATCAGCAGAGAGTTCTACAGAGTTGCTAAGGTGCCTTTTTCTATATATTTATATATATTGTTTTCCCCTCTTTTGCCTGTTCAGTTTCAGGAAGAAGTAGATACACTCTTGAACATAGTATGTGTAACTCCAATATGCTCTTGCAGTTCTTCTCATATTACTGTCACAACTGTCAATTAGTAACAGGAGCTTCAATCCGGTAATTTCTGTACTCATTTCCAGTTTTCTGACTGAGAGAATTCATCATTTGAAGAAGAGTTTATACCTCTAGTGGACCGACTCATAGCAAACTTAGATTACTCAAATTTATTAGGTATATGGGCATGTGTAAGGTGCCCACCAGTAAGGTCTCCTACCCACTTTGTGGTCGAGGAATGCAACCTGATGCCTGAGTCATAAACAGAACAGGACCTTAACAGACAAGTCGGAGCGACTTTGCCATTGAAATTCACCCTCATTATGCGTCAAAGAACCAGTTCTCTATAACCTACCCTCTGTCTGACGCTGTGGCTTGCGGTCGAAACAAACCCCATGGACGGATGAAGCAGGTAAGGTGATAGATCTATATTGCTTCTTCTCTGATGCATATAATAATGTTGGTCCTTATCTCCGTGCAGAGTCCTCGTATGACAAACTAAAGATGACCGGAGATCTCGACCCCGTGTAAATTTACAGTCATCGGATCCTCCATGCCACGGAAACAACCAAAATCCATAAGTTGGAAGATTGTAAAGACATAGTACCACTAACCCAACTTGGGATTACTAAATTGGCTCATAGCGTACCGAATACTATGTCAAGGACACTCCTCTGAACCCAGTTGCAGATACTTGTTAAAATCAAAGAGCTTATAGTGATAAAACTTCATTCCCATATGATGCTTTGCTGCCGGTAGGTCCCCTCATGAATTATTATCTGGAGAATCCCGAGCTCTGGAAGCTTTAGAATTTTGATAATGGAGAGGACCTCGGTAGTTTGAGATCCTGCTGCTCTCAGAACTCACCGGACAGAAGCAGGATCATGCTCATCTCAACTGTTGTACCCTGTTGGGTTGTGACTTGTACATCTATTGACCTCTATTCTTCCGAGTGGCTTCAGAACTCTCGAGAGATTTTACGTGTTTCACCCTCTGTATAAATCTTAAATCGATCGGCCAAATATAGGATTAAAAATATTCCAATTACACAGAACGCCATTAACTCAAAGCATATTTAAAATACATAGATAATTCATTCGGCAGTCGGGTTAGATTACTTAGACAACAGATTGCATGAGAATAATTGGGAATTAACATGCCTTTCGTCAATTAAGTGTTTCACTGGCATTAAGGCAGAGCAGCTGCTTGACTAGTTACATATCTTTTAAAGTAAAAAAGTGAAATCGCTACATTAGAAATCTCACTGTTCTAAACAGATGACGCTATAGATGGTACTTACATCGATTTAACCATGACGTTGGACTTCAAAATCCAATACATTTTTTATGAGTCGACACTGGATTGGCCTCCCTAAAATTTTGTCCAATCACATGATTGCATCACAAAGTGAGTAACTAAGGTGGGGTGGAGCCAATTCTATGCAAGGACCACATTTTCGATGGTAGTTGCTTGTATGGATTGCTCCAAGTGCTCGGCTTCTTGGCCTTCCCATACCTCGGGCAGCGTCTCTTTCATGTTGTGGATGCTCCTCAGGGCATGATCTGCTCCTGGAACCAGTGCTGAGCTCCCCACCTGCAGTTGTCATGTTCATTATGATTAGAAGCAGTCAAAAGTTTTAGCTTGAAAGCGATCGTACACAAATTTGCAAAAGGACAAAAGCAGACTGCTTATGGACTTGACTTACAATAACTGTATGGAGTCCGGCTGCTTTCCCACTTGCGATGTTTCTTGTGCTGTCATCGAAGAAAATCTGAAAACAGGGAAAACTTACCATTAGTTCTTCGTCTATGCCTTGCAGGAGTTATACAACTTGCAGATTACACATTGAATCAAGTGTCCTTGCTCTGCGGTTGGTAAATAAGACTAGCAGTATTTACTGTTTTGCTGGGATCGACATTTGCTATTCTGATTGCAGCTTCAATGGCTTCCACAGAGGGTTTGCAGAGGATTCGTGACTTGGAGCTAAAGCTGTTGCTCCCACTGTCACCGTCGGACTCCAGTTCATCTCCCTGAAGTAAGGTTTTCTCATTATCATGATCGAGCAAATCCTCAGCAGGTTCAAGAGGTGGGTTAAGAGTCTCGAAGCAGATCACGCCCTCGAAACAGTCCTCCAGGCCCAACCTGGTAAGTACTTTTGCTGCATGGTCTTTGTCTGCATTTGTGAAGATCTGAAAGAATGACATGGACACAGAGATAAAAATTCGGTAAAACTTCATCTATTTGTACCCAAAAAAAAAAGAAAAGAAAAAGCTTGCTGTATGTTTTCTCGTACTATTTTGCGCTGTGGCATCGAGAGCAGGAGGTTTCTCAGAACGGGGTCCGGTTTAAGTGTCTCGTAAGGCAATCTCCCATGGACATAAGCATGAAACTCGTCGTTGTCAAATTCATATCCAAGAGCCTGGATCGAACGAAAATTGAAACCAGTTAATTTTCCAGGAAGATAAAGTACCCAAGGAAATGAAGGGCAGGTCAGCTCTTTTCCCCCATTATCACCTTCAAGCCAGCCATGGTCGTTCCATGTTCCTTATACAGTTCCAAGCACATCCTGGGGACCTCACTCTCTTCGATTTGAAGTTTTTGCAGCATATACTCTGCCAGTGAGTTGCTCGTGAAATTATGTCCGAATTCGATATTCATCTGAATAACTCATCGGGAATGGAATCGGTAATTGGATTCGTTCTACAAAATCATACCTTCGATGTTCTTCCGGCAAGCTAAATTGAGGCCTGTGCTCATGGGGTAAAGGGTATCGTCCATATCTGATGCACATGAGACGAAGTCTCCATTAAGATAAGTCCAACTATATTTTTATCCAAACCGCGGAGATGCACCAAAATAGAACCGGGTAATCAACCTTACCGAAGAGGAAGCACTCGTACTCGGCTCCACTGGGCCTACCAGCAGCATTCATTTGCGAGAATATGCCTGCGAGGAAGTGCCTTGAGATCCCAAGAAGACTGTGATTTATCACAGAAGAAAGGCTCAATTTACAACGTTGCAACAGTATGGAAAAACTTATCGAGAAAATCCATTTGGCACCATTACTCATGAAACAGAGCAGAGAGACCCAATGAACCCATCAAGGATGTGTGCTGTATGAAAGAGCAAGAGGCCTAATGCACGTAGCAGCTTTGGGCTTCATAGATGTAAAGCAACTGTCACTGTCCTAATTTCCTCGTGGGAGAAGTTAAAATATTCAGCATTATTGCAATGTTATATGATGAAAATCAAGGCAAATCGATGCGCCAATGTGAACTGCAAAATATAATAATCCTCAGTGCCTTCTCCATCCAAACACAACACTTACAACAGACAAGAAAAAAAGTCAGTTGACAGACACGTAATTCAACCTGAAAAACAAAAAGGAAAGACCTTTGGTGTGCAGTGGGATTAATAAACGCAGCAGCTCTGGATGATGATCGAGGATTTGCTTAGATGTCCTATTTATAGTGTCTGGAAATCGAGGAGAGTTGGGGCCGGCCGCCAACATGGGCACTTGTGAAGTGTGACTCGTCCAGTGTCCGACGTGGTGAGCATACATGCACATATATATATATATATTCATTTTCCCTTTCGTTCTGCTGAAAGTCGAATTCTGCATTCCTTTTGTATCCACTTTGCTTTCTGTTACTAGTCACCATCTTGAGAGGTAAAGATATGGCCTTTTCAGAAAGATGGTACAGTGAAGCATCGTCATACTCATCTTGGGAGTGAGAGATCCTAGATTCGATTATAGGCCCACAACAAATATTATTACTGGGCAGCAGGGATGTCTTGTGGCTGTCTGGGGATGCCTCAGTAATTTGTAATGGAATCCAGGACCTGTGTGTTTTATTCTGGAGTTCACTTCCAAGCAGGCTATATGATCCCTGATTCTTCTAGCTGTCCTTCTATGGTCCTATCCTGTCGTGGTAAGTAATGAAATCGAACCCTACGATTTACTTGGTGCGGGTCACTCTGGAATTCAATGAGAAAAAGCCAAGAGAATGAGCAACAATTCAGGATCTTTACAGGCCTTTGATGATCCAACAACGCATGCTGGCCACCTTCACACGTCACTCACCGTCATCATCAACTAGGAGCCAAAAATGGGACCTAATGCACTGTTATACGGTCATTTTCAAGAAATGGGACAAATTGATTTTAGAATCAGGGAATCAAGAATATGGGCAGGATCAGATTATTCACCCATTCAGTGAGCTTCTAGAGATCAGATTCCGTGCCTCTACTAGTGTGAACATAAGTACGGAAAACCGGGAACAACTAGGTCTGGCTTGGTAGATATGCTATCTTGTTTGTGAGCCGACTTTACCGGAGGAAGTCATTGTAAACACTTCGTGATTAGGGTAAACAGATGACCTGGTAAGGATCAATCTGAAAAATAGGGGAAAACAGAAAAGGAAGCGGGATGGCATATGATGCAATGTGATATTCACCGGTCAGGGCATATCTCCAATTCACAGAATTTTGTACCAAACGAAATCTTACTCTGCTCTTGACCAGAAAACAGGAGCTTGCTTCCCGCTAGAAAAGCTGGAGGGAATCAATTCCATAATGGTTGGGTCGGAATCGGAATTGTGGGTCTGGAATCCTCTACCGCTATACTCACTGGTTTATGCTTCTGTTTGCTGACGCGACTTACCATCTGTGTACAACCTGTTCTCTGTTTGGACTGATGATAAACGGTTGGTGGTACATATAGGGAATAGAGGTAAAGCTATGCGAATGGGAACTCCGAGACGTCTTTCCCTCCCTTCACTCTACTCCCCTTCCTCCGTTATACTTGCATCCGAATAAGGCATAGTTCTTATTCGAAGTCAAAATCCGTATGCGAAAAGAAAAAAACAACTTGCAGTAGATAGGGCGAGTGTTCCAATTCGAAACAGGACCATTTTCTCCTCTGCTTTTATTCTCTTCCTCTGCTCGTGTCCTTATGGGGTCGACTATCAATCGAGTCATCACGGATTCATCATCCACTAGTCATCATCACTTCCGATCTGAACCCAAAGAACCCAATATCAATGCACCTGGAAAATGGCAATACAGTTACTGGATGAATCTTCACAGCCACTCCCCCGGATTAAAGGGCGTCACCCATAAATTGTCTTTTCTTCGGGTGCATGTTATCTCATATTTCAAAAGCCGCCGACCCAAATTCGACTTGTGTCCTTCATAAAGTGCTTCCAATTATGGATATACTCTATTCATAATGCTGGTTCCATAATGCCAACACGGCAGACGATTCGATCAAAGCCCAATAACTCTTCCAGAAGTCCAAATGAAGCCCACTTCAAATTGATCAAGCTGAAACTAGGCACTACTCAAGCCATTAGATAATACGGATGTACTTCCACCGGCCTGTCATGGCTTTCTTGTTCTTTCTTCAGCTGTCCATCAGTCCATGCAGTGCCGTCCATGCCCATCCTCCAAACTTCACGAATTCAACTATTTTATATTCCCTCTCCTAAAGATTTGCCCCCTACCGATCCGAGCGTTTCTTGCTATGAGATTCTCATTCTATGCACCGGCATATGGCCTTTGAGATGCAAAACGGAATTCTACCCTAGTCCATCTTCTCTTCAGCCAAAGATCAGGAACTATGCAGTATGCTTTGGCCTGTATATATGATGAAACCAGCTATCACAAGACAATTGCTAATCGAATTTTCACAGCTCGATCGATAGAGCACCAACGACAATATCAGCTTAGTCTTTTTCGGGAATCGATCCTTCTAATTTAATTGGTTTTGGTCGCTTGCTTCACCTCCCAAGTCGTGTCCAAGTCGTCAACTTCCGTTAGCATATGCAGAAGAGCAGAAGGGGTTTTGTCTTCGACGAAAATCTTCATCTTTCACTGTACACCAGTCACATGCTGTCCGTCGGCTTCAGAGGCCGGTACGTTTCTCTTAATGCGGGGTTCGAGCACTTGTGGTTAATAACTTTTCGGCCCAGCGATGCGAAGCAATCCTATCTTCTGCATCGAACCCAGGATCCACAAGAAGGATCTTTCCCTCCCATGTACCATAATGCCCAATCTCTTATATAGAAATATCCATTATGAAATCCAAATTAAGGCCGGTCACCGTGGTTTCCTACATGACTATAGGGGTATATCGGACCCAGTTCTTCGGTGTAATATTAGTATTCCTTCATGCTGCCCACCACCCACGATCGGTATACCAAAGTCACCAGATAAGCTTGGATAGTGGGTTTGTTCCATATTTTGTTCGTTGTGTCGGGGAATTAATCAAATTGGATTGAAATTGAAAATCCCAGTGAAGTGCGTGATTTTGATGAGATAATTGGGGAGACCTCCATGGATGAGATGGTGACATAAAAACGACACGTAGAATGGCTCCCAAAAGATTGAACGTCACAGTCCCTTCGTACGGACCACAAAACTTTCATTGAAGTCTCTCCTATACTCTCTCTCACACATCTACATCTCAATTCATCCATCCGTACGTTTGCTTGATGTCTCAGTTGCTCGACGTCTGAAATCGACCCAAATCCCCCGAGTTGACCCCTTCAAAGTCTGGAATCAACTGAACATACCCGGCTCATTGTAACATCGAAAACACTGCATTAACACGGAGGTGTGAAAGTTTTTAACGGAAGAGTTTTTTAATTGCCATTGAAGCAGACACAACATCCAAAAGGCCAATCTCTCGGTTTCCACATTTTACGGCACGCTCGGAAACGTGAAACAGCAGTATGGAAGGAACTTTTCGCTGCTCAAATCTATTTGAATCAGATATAAAAATCCAAGTAAAAAGTTGTTGGGATGAATGGAAATCATGAGATCCTATGTACAGACCGATGAAAATGATAACCCGATCAGCAGAGCTGGTTCTGCTGCGGCCACAGGAAACTTGAGCTACTGCTCGTGATGAAAGTATGACCATCTGATTTGATCTCACCATGCGGAGACTGCAGATTCTGGTTCTGCAAGTCTGCTACCGCCATTAACAGGGAGGAGTTCTGGAGATAGTCTGTTGTCCACTTGATGTCTACCATTTGATCCTGGGCACCCATGAGATTGACCGAACTTGAAGCCTCTTTATCCGACGTGCTGCAGTCCACCGGTTCCCAAGAGAAGACCCCATTCTCCACAAATGATCTGTTGCTGTTATTGCTCGAGGTCGAAGAATTACCAAGGTCCCAGAACCGATTCTCATCGAGCGGAAATGGTTTCATTGCAAGACTTTCAGGAGGAACGGTTACTGAATGCCTGAAACCAATTGGGCAGGTGAGGAAGGAGCTTGTGGACTGGGGGCGGATAGCAGGAATCAGGTTTGGATTGAGATTGAGTTCCGAGTTTATCCCAAGTGATCTGTCCATCTGGGTGAGCCAAAGAGAAGAGGTCGGGAATGCCAAGCAGCTTGGGACTGTGCTATTGGGTGCGTAACTGCCCATTGCCTGCAGAGGAATGAAGCTGTCATCTGAGAAGTAGTCATTGTTGAGGGCAGTGTTAGAGGCCATCACAGTGGTAGTGCTGCCCATGCTTCCCATGGGCGTATCATCCTCTTGCTTCATCTGATAGGTCTGTGGTGATGGTGATGATCTCTGCTTAGTTAGCGCCAAGTTGGGATTTGAGCTCCGAGCCTTCTCCTGGGGTTTGGTTGACTTGATGTCCTTGTCATCTCCGTTATCAACCTCTGAGATGGGCTTGTGAGTCAGAGGGTCAATGCCCTTCTGCCTCAGCTTCTTCTTCAGGCATGAGTTCCACAGGTTCTTGATCTCGTTGTCCGTTCTTCCAGGCAGTTGGGCCGCGATCTGAGACCACCTGCCAGGAGGAAAGTCGAATTATGAGGGCGAGTAGAATTTAGGAGGGAAAATGGAGACTCGAGGAAATCGGTCAAATTCTCACCTGTTTCCTAGGACAGCATGGAGCTGGATGATAAGGTCCTCTTCTTCCTGTGAGAATGTGCCTCTCTTCAAATCGGGCCTGAGATAGTTAATCCACCTAAGTCTGCAGCTTTTCCCGCACCTCTGTAGACCTGCAAAATCCATCGAATTACAACCCAAAAGGATATCTCCTGCACGATAAGTTGACTCCAGGGCAGTAGTAAACCAACAGAAATTTACCGGCTTGTTTGGGAACCGAGCTCCAGCTGCCATGGCCGTGACTGGTGATGTAGCGGTGGAGCTTCTCGTCCTCCTCAGGAGACCAGAGACCTTTCCTGAGCTTCTGCTTGTGACAGCAGGGATGTCGCCCCATTTCTGGAGACCCGACGATCAACGGCAAGTGAATCAGTCCCGAAGAACTCTCCAGTTAAGGTAATTCTCTTGCTTCCTTTCAAGTTCCTAGCCCAATGGCAGTTCAGGCGAGATGTCAGCAATTATCACTCACCAAAAAGAGTTGGGGGAAGAGAGAGGGAGAGAGGGAGGGAGGGAGGGAGGGAGGGAGGGAGGCTGCTCTGATTTTGATTCCTAACGTAACGAAGATGTAAGCACTAGGCAGAGGGAAGCTTGATGGAAAGTGGGAAGGGAAATGAAGTAGCAGAGGATCGGGAAAGGGGGAGTTGAATACTAATATAAGAGTGGGGAGGGGAAAAGATGCCCCTTCTCCTGGCTTCCCCGCCGTATAAAATTCAGAAATTATTCAAGCTTCGAATCCTAACCTCCCCAAATTATGGAATTTTTTCATTTCAAACTCGACACGTCATTGGAGAGGATGATAAAATACGGGATTATTGGACTCAATCAACCTGTACCGATAGGGAAGGCATCTTCTTAGCAAGCGGAGAAAAAAAGGGTGCCTTGTGGGTGTGCGCGCGCGTTCATGTCATATTTCTCTTTCAGGACTTCAGTACTGAACTCTGCCCTGTGGGCTCTGGCTGCAGTTCTTCCTCCTTCCATAACAGAGTAATCCCTCATGGAATAATATTAGAATAGTATTAGATAAGTGATTTTTTTCGTATTCGTTCTATTATAAACCTCAATTATAATGGTAAAAGTTAAGAGGATTATAGGCATTCACTTGGGGGAGGGGATCTACGTCCGTGATAGCATGTCAAGTGACCTCACTAAATTTAGATTTCATATCATTCCAGTTGTGTGCTGAGTACATGACAATGCTTGCTTTCCATTCATGGACTTCCATTGCCCAGAAAGCCAAGAGACCCCTCAAAAGACACTTCTTTTTCTATAAGGGAAAAAAAGAGAGTGAGAGAGAGAGAGCTTTCCACCTTTCTAAAGATGGACTTTTCGGTAATTTCCTCCTAAAATATGAAGATATTGAAAAGTTCAATCATCAAACAAGATATACTTAAAAAAATGGTAGTTTAAAATTTATTTTTATATGATTTGATGGATTAATATTATAAAATTTACGTCGCCCAGCTCGAGAGACTGATTGAGTTCATGAGTCGACGGTGACTCGAGCTCAGAATTTCTACCATTGGGCATAAATTTCATTCAGCCCCACCACCGTACGTACAAACCCTACTGGGATTTACGATGCTTTGGCTATTCAGAAATCGGTGAATGTAGTCGTCTTCTTATTCCTTAATTTCCTCGATTCAGCAACTTGGTTTTTTTAATTATTATTATTCTTTTTTAATGAATGGTTCGGCAACTTGCCGACTCGTCCCTTCGAGTGGGAATTATTTTGAAAAATAAAATGGGAGGAAAAGAAAAAGGAAAAATAAATAAATCCATGTTGACTTTATGAAGAGGGCTTTAATTTCCCTCGAAAATGTTACCCAGAGGAATGTCCGAATTTTCAAACAGAGAGACGTGGGACCCCATGAACATGGTGGAATCAATCGAAGCTCTCGAGTGAGAGTCTCGACCGACAGTTCTGCCATCGAGCATTCAATCCCCACACCAGAGCTGAAATTAATTTGAGACGTACTCCTACTCTCTCTCTCTCTCTCTCTCTCTCTATATTCTGTAGCTAAAATTCATTATTGAATTAATTATAATAGAATTACATTTAAAATATCACATATTTTAAAATTTTACATGTTTAAATACATAATATATTTAAATATTAATTTTAATAATTTATTAATGTATATTTAGTGATGACATATCATATGATATATCGATATAATTTTTACTGTAACAATCATTCCAATTAAATTTTACCATATTAACAATTTATCATCATATTATTATATTACATTAATAAATAATAACTAAATTAGAGTGTTATTAAAGTTGAAAATGTAAATAATTATGAAACTATTAGAATAATTATTTTTAAATATATGAAATGTGAGTATAAAAAAATAAATATATAAAATGTCTACCCTCATTATTCCAATTAATCAGTCACCGTCATTGTAGGTGTGTGCGAATATAATTATCGACTTTTTGCATAGATAAACCAACCCCACAGAGACGCGCGAAGTCTCAGGCTACACAATTATGATAAATTAATTTAATTGCCTTATGAATTCTATCTACTCTTAATTAAGAATGTGCCAGCACGCACATATCTCTAATTAGCTTTACATACACCATTATAAGAAATTAAAGGGGTATCCATTAATTAATGCCATAGGCTTAGGAATATGATCTGACTATATATTATTATGCTGTCACCTTGTCTCTATATATGCGGCACCATTATGAAGCTGGGCATCTCTTGACCTTAGCAACGTTTCAGTTCACACACGACCCACTATCATCGCATATAATATTATATGCAGTCGCCCGATTGGATTTTGGCAGAAACCTAAATATTATATAGATTTTTAACTGATTTTGTATATATATTTTTATTGAATTATTCCATACCATTTCTTTAATCTACCCATTTTAGGAATCTGTACCAAGTTCAACAATGTGTCCTAATTAGAAAGTTCTCTCTTCAATCATGATGAAGGTGTACATGGATCTCATTAATTCTGATGAGCTGCAGTCTCTTGTAGCAAACAGTATGGTTGGCTAAGGTAATTAAATACACTCAAACTTTCGCGGGTCATACATCTGTATATACACAGCATATCTTATATATGTTAGCTATAGCTAGGCTTGCTCGAGGCAAGAAAACGCAACCCTCGATTTCAGCCAATGTGGTAGGATCGATATCGGATGGTTTACTCTCCTCATGAGATTTTCACCATACACACACACAATGCAATGGTAGCTAGAGAAAGACGTACGACACAGATTGCACGTTCCAAAATCGTCCATTTCCTGCAAGTAAACTTGTGATTATCGTCGGAACTATATATAGACGGGGACGATAACAATGTTGAAAATTTGACGAAAACCGTCCCTCTGCCGATCGACTGAACAATGGATATAGGACGAACCTCTGAGCAAAAGATCTGCGTGTTGAAGCAAGGAGATTCGTGTGGGTACTCATCTGGGAGAGGACGACGAACAATATTCAATGCTATACACACAGCACGACCAGATCAAAGAGCCCTACAGAGAAGCGGAAAGTTATGGGGTCGCAATAATTCATTGGAAAATGCTATATTACGTAGTTGGGCATTCTCAATTAATCTTGGATTCGTAGAAAGATTGCGCTGAATATAGCGATACATAATTTTTTATCTAAAATTAAAAGATTTTTATATTGGATTGTGAGAATTTTTAATCCCCTATTTGTCTTACCCCCACAAATAAACTCGTATAAGAGCTGTTAATTTGTAGCCCAAAGCGCTCTTCAGATTCGAAGGACAAATAGTACATGCACATTACATGTGTATATGTATAATTATCGAAAGACGGTGGCCCATAAGAACAGTAAATCGGTGCCCAGATATTATTGCAATGCATATGGATGGATATATATATCATGGAGGACAGATGATAAGTTTTGAGATGCCTGGCCTACAAGTTTGTGGATGTGAACTGTGGGCGGTCCACATTAATTCAATACTTGCTTACACGAGTGTGTCCTGTAATTTGATTTTTTTTGTTTTGTTTTGTTTTGTTGGATGATTCGCATCACATCTTTAAAGGAATAGAAGAACCCTAGCAATCGCATGACCCGCAATTGTCCCCTAGTTAATGTTCATATGATCGAGATATATAATTCACCAGGGTTGAACATTGATTAAGCTCGACCGATACACTGGACCAACATTGATGTGCGTAGTTGGGAGATGAGAAGATCATCATCAAACATGCACCGTATGTTACCTCTTCGTATAAGCGGCGTCGTTGAAGCCAATCCTGAGGCTGTCAGATTCATGCTCATCCCATCATCTCCGAAATAGACTCATTCTCTATGTACATGAAACCAAGACCTTATCAAATCGATTTGCCATAGTAGTGACACTCCTTTAGGTCAGTATCCTGCCCCTTCTTTTTTTTTTTCTATTTCCCTTTAAATAAAATACATGATTTTNAGGTCAGTATCCTGCCCCTTCTTTTTTTTTTTTTCTATGTCCCTTTAAATAAAATACATTATTATTTTTCAATGTTTGTGGGTATGTATAATTGGGGGAATAAATTAATCTATGGGTATACACGATAATTGTATAATTAATTAAAGCAGATATAGATAAGGTCGTGTCTTGGAGCTAGGGGGGGCAGGATGAATATGTGTTCATAATCCAATTAGAGCCCACGCCCCAGGGTGGGGGCATTGCCCCCCCCAATCAGTATGCCCCTCATTAAGGTTCATCAGTAAATGCCAAAAAGGGGCCCAACTAAAAATTAATATAGTTATAAGTTTATAAGTTGAATTAAAAATGAACTTTATTANCTCATTAAGGTTCATCAGTAAATGCCAAAAAGCGGCCGAACTAAAAAAATTAATATAGTGATAAGTTTATAAGTGGAATTAGAAATTGACTTTATCAAAAGTATAATTAAATCTTTTATACGATCGGATCTGGTGAGTGGTCGGTTCCGGTTGAACAAGTCGAATCAGCTGTCCGGTCATATTTTTAAAATTATGATTATATATATATATATATATATGTATGTGTCTATACAGCACTAGATATATTTTGTTTTAGTCGAATGTGCTGATCATACAATCCCTAAAACGACATGTCACATCCCCGTACTTAATGCACGTTGTGCCCCACCAGAATACAGACTCGGCCGACGAGATCATATGCAGGATCGTCGATCATCATAGAGAAATAATAGGTACGAAGTACCGTTCGAGCATGATGATTTCATGGATTTACGAGACGTATGATCTCGAACATCGTCCAGCCGCATCACGCCATGGCCGCCGGAGCTCCACCGTCGCAGATCCAAGAGGTGTATACCATATACGTACAGCCTCGAGCTACTGCTGTAACTTGATGTCATGGCATGGCAAAGATCTCGTCTGTTGGAAACAGCAAATCACGAATCGGATCCACACGTCACGTCTATATATGTAGATTATGCCCTGAGAAAGACAAATGTGTGTGTGTGTGTGTGTGTGTTGTTAGCACGAGTGGGATGCACCTCACTCGATCAAATTTATTTATTTTATTTTATTTATTAAAAAAATTAATCTTTGCTGATGCAACTTGAGTAGATGATATAATTAGAGGGTAAGAAAGGAAATGCGATTTGAGGCAATGAGATGACGTCACATGAAACAGTGACCGTCGGCACACCCACCCCCTTTTTCAGCCTTGTCACGGTCGTCACCTGCTTGCCTCCCACTCAGTTTGATCCAAGATTTTCCCCTTATTTGCCATTATTAATTATTGTAATGATTATTATAAATTTGCTTACTTTATTTTAAAAAACTAATTAAATACCAATAAAAACGACCGAAAATGAATTCAAGAAAGTGATACTATTACCATTCTATACAGAAGTTAAAATTATATATATATATATATGTATATATGTATATGTATATGTCAGAGTTAATAAATGCATTGTCTCTCGATTATTAGTTGTGATTTTAGAAGGAACCAACATTCGAGTCCCATCGCATCTTCGATAGCCATATCCTAACGATATTCAAATCTGTGAGAGTCTCACAGGATCCCCTAATAAGATCAACTCATTGTTAATTAATACAATGGGCGGCGGCTAGGTGGCAATCAAACCCAGGACACGAATCGGGGTCACCATCTGCTGGGGCCGGCCGCAAAAGGCCATCCGAACATCATCAGTTCACACGACAGCCTACAAAATGGGATGCAATGGATTTTGCTCCTGTGGATCGATGAGNACATTCGAGTCCCATCGCATCTTCGATAGCCATATCCTAACGATATTCAAATCTGTGAGAGTCTCACAGGATCCCCTAATAAGATCAACTCATTGTTAATTAATACAATGGGCGGCGGCTAGGTGGCAATCAAACCCAGGACACGAATCGGGGTCACCATCTGCTGGGGCCGGCCGCAAAAGGCCATCCGAACATCATCAGTTCACACGACAGCCTACAAAATGGGATGCAATGGATTTTGCTCCTGTGGATCGATGAGATCCGGTTAAGGCACGGTCTAGTCGGTTGATATTGTGTGTAATAGGATTGATTGAGACTGAAATCCACAAAATATATCTACATATGTCTATATATGAACGAATAATTATGGAGGGGCTAAATCTGTAATTTTATTTGTTGGGGGGTGGGGAAGTGTTGCGAGTATGTCGACGAAATGGAATAATTCAGCTACTGAAATGTACATGTTCTTCACTCTCTCGATTGTCGTATGGAAGTCGGACCTCTTACAGCAAGATTTTTTTCCGACCAAAGTGAACGGAAAAGGCTGCGGTGGAAGGGCTTAGGACCATCAATCAACATTAGTGTCGCTGGTCCGTGGCGACTCTCGTGAGGTGAGATGGAAGTCAGAGAGCCGACAACTCCTAAGCCTCCCAGCTCTGAGACAAATGCTCGAGTATGAGCTCCCTCGGGGGGTTATAGATAAGGGAGCTTGTGGGGGGGGGGGCTGTTACCTCCGGCCGCCGCCGCCTGCTCCTCGTAGGCTGCTGCTGGTTGCCTCAACCTTGCGAGGAGGGCAAGCTGGGTCGAGCCGTCGAGGAGAGGCCCGTCAAACCTAAGCGGCTCGTAGTTCATCTTAATTAGGATAAAGGATGACCGTTACCCACCCTCAGCAAGTACTGAAATTTGCAGTCTTTCAGTCGGATTCAACAGTGTCGTACTATGACAAGGTGTGACGAGGATTTCGGATACACGCTCCGAGTCCGAGTTGAGGTCGGCGGGCCGAGCAACCGCCTCAGCCAACTGCAAATCCAACTCAGGATATAGGAGGGGGCCCGGGTGCGTGTCGGGTTCTGATTGGCTGACTACCCCTCTGCAGCCAAACCAATTATTGTCGACAAGAAACAAATTATTAGTATTATTATTATTAGGACCAAATTAAATAATATATATATATATATATATGTATAAGCCCTTAAGAAATCAGAATATAAAATGCGTGCCCAGATCGATATGGTCAAGATCCGTATCCCGTTGAAAAAGAAAGTAGCAAATATATATGTATATGAAGAAGACGCAATGGCCTACATTTTTTTTAACGCTAAGAAAAAATTAAAAAAAGTGAATATTGGAGGGTTTAAAAAATAATTAAATAAATATATANGCATTTTTTTTAAGGCTAAGAAAAAATTAAAAAAAAGTGAATATTGGAGGAGGGTTTAAAAAATAATTAAATAAAAAAATAAGCGCAGATTTTATTTTTGCCCCGAACGATGGGGGGGGGGGGGTGCAATCGCTATCCACACGAGCGCCCCCACCAACCCAATTTTCTCGCTTCCATTATTTTTTGCATTAAATGAATTTCTTATTGGCTTCCGCGATTAACTGAATCTTCAAGTAGAGATGTCCATGATTTAGTTCATTTGGAGTGCTCTATCTTATCATTATAATTATTATATAATAATTTAATTGAATCATTTTAAAATAATGCTATAATTTTATTAATTGGTTAGATCATATTTTTAAAAAATAATAAAAATTTAAAATTTGAATGTAAATCAAATAAAAATATATATAATTGATATGATAAATCTATTTATTTATCTATTCATCTTATTTTATTTTAAATATTAAATTTTTTTTTAGTAAAGAGATTTTTTAATAAAAATTACATTTAGAGATGGATACAAAGAAGAAAAAAAAAGGGGTGGGCATATAATCTATAACCTAAGTGGCAAGATGCTTGAACACAATTTACAAGGACATTCGAATGCCACATCATCATCATCATCATCTACATACAGGCAGGGAGGATGACAACCCATTGATTGACAAGAAAGATCAACAACACCCATCAATGCCCATCGTCAATTAAATTAATAATAGCTACGATTGTCATCGATGGGATTAGACATCTATTGCTCCTGTTAAGCGGCCCTTCCTCCTTCCCGCCCGTCGTTCACATCACATGTCTATTCGGGTGCTAATTCTTGTGGAAATGCTTGGGGAACTGACTTCATTTATATGTGATTATTTTCCTTGCGAATCCACATACAAGTAATATAATATAATATATATATATATATGTGATAATGTAAACATTGCTGGACAAAATGGTGGGTCTGCCATAANGTGATAATGTATACATTGCTGGACAAAATGGTGGGTCTGCCATAATGCCGAGGGCCGAGGTTTTCTTAAGTAATGGAAGCAAACACATGCTGGTGGTGCTCCCCACCAAGAAAATTAAATGACCCCAAGTTTCTTTGTCATCTCATCTACACTACATAACCCTCCAATTGAATGGTTTGCTTCTTCTTCTTCTTCTTCTTTGTTTTTTCCTTTTCTTTTAAGCAACTAAAATACGTGATATTCGGTCATATCTAAACATTTTTATTATTCATTACCATTTAAATCTGCAAGATTTGTCTACTGGAATCTTGTTTAAGGGGGAAACCAAAAAAAAAAAAAAAGGACCTAACTGCTTCAACCAACATAATAAGGAGGACCTATATTAGCCAACAACATAAGCACATGCGAATAAGGTAATACTACACGCAATTCACAAAAAAAAAACACACACACACATATTATTAGGGGAAGGTTGGCAGCGAGGNTTCACAAAAAAAGAAAAGAAACACATATTATTAGGGGAAGGTTGGCAGCGAGGAGCCTCAATTCTAGAACAATGATACGGACCTGCTGCTCTCTATAGTCTAGGAAACGAGGGGGCATGCACGTACGCAACATGGGTAGAAATTATATTAAACCTCGGATCTTCCAAAGAAATCTCTGGGTCGAGATTGTTCGTTCTTTTTTTTATTTTTCCCTTGTGGTAACTTATTTGGTGGCGTTGTCGGCCGATGGTATCCATAATCAGTCAGTAGGTTCCGTCCAGCCTTTCATTCAAATGGGCTCACAGGAATCCGGACTGAGCTCAGGGCTGAAATGGTTCGTGGGCTTGGGCATTCCTTTTTATTCAAACGATTCCAGAATAGTCCAGATTGAGCAGCTCAGGGCAGGAAAAGTTCGTGGGCTCGGTAGCGCACCTTTAACTCATTGATCCCGGAGTAATCCAGGCCGAGCCGAGGGCAAACAATGTTAGTGGGCTTGCGACTACCCTTTCAAATGAAATAATCCAAGACTGAGCTCAGAGCAGAAAAGTTCGTGGGCTTGGGCCATTCATTCACTCATTCAAGTGGGCTCAGAATAGTCCAGACCGAGGTCAGGTCTGTAAAGTAAGTTCATGGGCTTGGGCCCAACCTTTCATTCAAAGGGGCCCACAGTAACACAGACTGAGCTCAGGGCACAGAGAGTTCGTGAGCTTGGGCCTATCTTTCGTTCAAATGGGGTGGCTGCACTCGTTCCTTGAGATGAACGAGAAATGGCGGCAAGATTAACGTGGTCGTTACATGGATCGTTTTGCCATCTCCTGGAAAGCTCAGTTCATTGAATCACAGGAAAGAGATGCGTGCTGATACTTGGAGAGAAGGGGGGGGGGGGGGGGGCTTGAATATGATGCAATGATATGATCAACATATATTATGGCATGGACCCCGATAATCAATGGTCCTGCGCATATGGGGATTTTGAATCAACCCTTGGAACGTCTTCAAGAGTTTAGGAACATAAAATGAGACTGGATGGTAGCACTTACCGAGTGCAGCCTTTCTGAAGAAAGCTGTTTTCTGCGAGCAATACAGTATGGTCAGCCCGACTCTGATCCGGTATATTTCTGTACAGGTGAGTATATTGCCATCTTTATGATCTTTCAAGACTGTCCGGAATCAAAAGAAGTGATTTCCTCTGCCCCTAATTTGTCAGCTCTGAATACTATGTAAGGTCTTAGCAGAATGTAAATATGGAGCAACGACCGAAAAGAAAATTTGCATTTTAAGAGAGTGATGGGAGGGAGCTCCTACTCTCAGCGAAGAATCTGCAGGCCTGCCTAAGCCCGATGCCCAGGTTTTGCGCATTAAGCAGTTGAGATTACTGTTAAAACAGAACTCCTCCTTCCAAAGACTCGGCTATCACGAGTTTCAGTTGCAGCATCTGCTCCCTCGCCGACTGCAGTGGACAAGGAAACAAGAGAATCTAATGCCATTCTATTTCAGATATACAAATACAGTTCCACGATGAAAATGTACCTCTAACCTCAGAAAATCTATTACCATGCCACTTAACTGCTATGGATTTGGTTATGAAACTCTATTACATTTGAATTCTTTAAAGAACTTGGTATTTATTTGGGCATCGACTAAGGAGACTCCCCAAAACAAAAAACAAGACTGAAGAAAATTCGGAAATCTTTTTATGGCATTCATGTAGGGCGGTTCTAAAGAGTACTGAGATGGACTGGAAAAGTTTGAGCTTCAGTAACAAGAAGATATGAAGAGGGTTGCTGGCTATGGTCAGATTTCGGACAAGAGTAAAATTCTCTAACCAAGTCAAAACATTCATAAGCAAATGAAAATGACAACATAATATGAAGATCATGACTCGCCTGGTGGATTGCTGTAACTCTCTTCTCTGCATCATGAAGTTGGATCTCAACTGCTTCTTGTGCTTGTAAAAGAAGTTTCTGGTGTGAGGCTTCTGGGAGAACAAGACAAAAAAATATAGTGAGATCTATTGCTTAAGGTGCAAAATATTTACAGATGCTCGTGAAATCTGCCGTAGCTTCTCCAGACTTGTTCATTACTGTCAGGGAGCTAAAACAGCGAAGGTGGCAAGTTTTCGTTAAAATTAATGCTACTTTGATTGGTCTGCTAATTTACAATCTGTCTGCAGATATGAGAGACCATGCCCCAGATGTGAAGATTTACTCAGTGAGGAAATGCACAGAAGAGAAAAATTCATGAACCATCAATTAGTGAATTGCTTCGATACTCTCCTGAAGAGAATCTCAAATATTTAGTGGATGTTATCCGTGAAATGAGTTAAGCTAATAAACCCATAGGATATAAACTATGCAGACGTTTAATGCTACCAACATAAATCATGCATCACACAAACCCAACAGAAAAAAGACAGAGAGCGTAACAGTACTTTGCTTGTCCACAATTCGTTTTAGCTCAACATGGTTGATTTCAAGCCCTTGGATCATGCCCCTGCAATCCTCTAGCAGCTGACTAATTTCTTTCTTAAAGTTCCCATGTATCACCCTAAGGTGCTCTTCTTGCTCTGCATTCACAGGAAGAGGAAATGCATACATACACTAACTTATAATTAGAAGGCCATCAAGCTATTCTGCTTCATACAAACTTTCAAGTAGTTTTCTTACCTTGAAATTCTGTTTCCAGTCGTTTTCTCTTTTGTTTGCTGAGGCTTGTCAACTTGCAACTAAAGTACGGCAAGAATAAATGTCAGGTTAACAGTAAATGATATTTCAATTAAGAAGTCATCCATTATGATATTCTCACATGTCTGTCCGGATCTGGGATTCCGCACCGTGCAACTGTGCATGGATACGCTCGGCCACAGATGTCAAGATCTCGGAGGACCTTTTACTAGTTAGTAGCTTCACTTTGCTTTTTAGCTTCTCCAGAGCCAAAGCTAGCATTGCAATAGCCCTATAGCATTGGCAGGTCGTATAAAGTTGAAACTGCTACTGATATAACTATGGCAGTAAAAAATTTTGCCATCTACTTTTTTCAGTCTTGGTGGGATAGTCACAAACCTTGTTAATCCATTCTCCTCCTCCTCCTCGTCCTCCTCTGCTTCTTCATCCAGATTCTGTTCGTCTAGTTTTCGCATTGAGTTACTTTCTGCAGTCACTCCATATATTATGTTTCGGTAACAGTGTATTATCCTTCATTATAAAATGAAAAAAAAATAGTATGAGTGGTTGAGAATAGAATAAAAGTTGCTGGTAGAGAAATTTATGCCTTTTGGAGATACTGAGCTTGGATCGTATTCTCGATTCTGAATGCCCTTGAAGCTCCGGAGCCTCTTATTTCTATGGAGAACAAAGTTAAGTTTCTCAGCTGTACCAGTTTCTGGAGAGAATGCTTCAGCTTCTGGACCTGGTCAAGATATTTTTCTAATGCTGTCAAGCATTCTGTCTAATCATCATAATCTTGAATCACCTCCCAAATATGCTAACTGGATTGGTCATGCAAGTGTACAAAAACCAGTCCTTAGTAGCCATATAAGCATTCTCTCACATGGACTTCTAGTAGATCATGAGGCGTTCCGTTGATCAAGGAAAGTGTAGTTTTTTACCATGTGCTTTTATCCTCTGTAGCTCCGTATCACCTGTATAATCTAGTTAAATTAAAAGTTTTAATGATGGAGATACCTTCTTCACAACTTTCTGAACCTGTGTCTTCAGAGGATGAACGAGGCGAGGTATTTTCTACATCATTCTCCTGCATTTGAGGAGCTGGACTTCTAGGAGGAGAATCCTGAAGCCCGTATCTGCCATTCTAGGAGTTCAACAAGGAAGCCAAAATGCAATAAGAAAACACAGAATTAGACATGAATCACAAAATTAATAATAAATAAATAAAGAATATACAAGAACCAAAGATGTAAAAGCTTCAGACGGAATTCTTACTCTACTAGGAACCAGGTCTGAGGCGAAGTTCCCGAAACTGAAAATGCCTCCCCCACTAGACATGGTCTCTGGTTCCGCAAGACTGTGTGCTCTGTTCTGGTGCTTTGTTTCCTTATGCCGTGAACCAAGAGAATGACTCGCAATGGGTGATGTCGTGCCAAATGTTGGGCTTTCTGCACCATCTTGTGGATCCATAATATTTTTAAAAGATGAATCACCAACATCGATTTTCTTGTTCTGATGTCCTGGAGATGCAGGACGGATATCTTGTCCTCTCTGGGTCTGATCTCCTGGCAATGATGGACTATTAATACCTTCCCGATGATCCAGCTTAGTTCTTGTGGGATTCTCAGGTAAATCTTTCTCTATGCTAGTGCTCCTTGGATCAATGCTCTTCCTGTTAATATTAGAATCACTGCCATGTGACCCTCCCCCATTGGCATTGGAAGCACGCGAACCAGACTTTTGAGCAGCAGGTGAAATATCATTCTCGTCGGTTACTTGCCCAATTCCATGCACATTTCTCTTCGGGTGAACTGAAAATTTATTATTTTCCATCCCTGCATTCTCTCTTTGAGTGTACTGGATATCTTGATTGTGTTGTGGATCCACAAAATTTTCTATGGATGAATTACCAACGTTTTCTCGCAGGTGTGGATACTCGGGCAATTGTGGACCATTGATACCACCATGCAGGACTGGCTTGCTTCTTGTTTGCCTGGGAAAATCTTTATCTGCACTAGGCCCCTTCGGATCTATAATATTCCCATTGACATGAGACTGGGCATGGTACAAAATTTTCCTGCTAGAACCACCTGAACATGATTTCTCAGTAGCAAGAGTATTTTGCTGCTTGTTAAATAGTTGCCGCCTCTTCCTCTCATGCATCTTTCGTTGACCCACTTTATTACGTGGCTCAATCTGAGCATCGTTTCTCCCATTCTTTCTTCTGTTGCCTGTTGAGGGGCAGCTACTGGTGGCAGCACCCCGCAACCCTACATAACAACCCTCTTGAAAGGAGAAAATATTTATTTCTCCTGATTTCTCTCGGGAAGATGAAGCCATTCCGCATTGTACTGCGTCTTGCTTAAATTTAGTTGGCGCCCTTTTTCGGGCAAAAGATCTAGTTATTGGTCTCTTGCTTGCACAATCAGGACTTTCTGAATCTGTTTCAATTGTATCTGAGTTTTGCCTACGCCCGACTGCTTTAGCACCAGCTTGCTTTGATACCCCATCCGGCTGGAGAGAATCGCCATCAACCTCAAGTGTCTGCAAGTTATGCTTCTCTTTGTTTGGCGAAGAGACAGTCCCCAGTAATTCCCAGAGCTTCATCCTCAAGGCCTCACTTTTCCTATTCACTGTATTTTCATCCTTGTATCCAATATTAGATGTAACCACTCCCTGTTCCGGAGCAATCGTACATGGAATTTGACTACTTGTGTGTTTCTCTCCCTTCCTTCCACATACAATCCCATCAGATATCCCATCAGGCTGCAAAAATGAGGTCCGGGTAGGAGAGATCTCAACTGAATGGTCCAAGGTCACACACTTGAATCCACTGGGCTCATCATGCATACTTCCCATTTTCGTCTTAGTTCGTATGACTTTGGCATGAGAAACAGTTGGAGACGTCGAATTTTCATTATTTGCTTTAATAGTGCTCCATAGGGATCCTGACTGCTCCAGAGGTTCAATTTGCTTCGCCTTGGTTGTTACCTGGGCACTATCAATAGAATCTCTCTGGTGACAGTTGGCCACTGCTACTGCTGGCACAGCGACCTCCTGTCCCTTCATGGACCCCGGGGTTTTCTTGGCTGATATTTCAGCTATAACTCCAATCGAAAATTTCCTTGTTTGACTAGGTCGATGGCAGTTACTGCCAAAACTTTGAATCTCGCTCATTTGATCCTGTTGAAAAAAATAGATGAAAATTATAACCCTTGTACAACGAGATACTAGATTAACAAATAGTGCCTAGTTGCTTCGGTTTGCAAAATAGTTTGGGAATAATTTGTGCTGATATTTTAAATTACCCTTGGCTTGGAATAGAGATATGTGTTTACCTAGAACAGAGAAACGGCGAAACATAAATTTAGGTTTCTTCATCTAGATGGTAAGAGCCCATCTCACTTAAGGCTCAAAACGCGTAGAAACGCTTAACTGGAGACTGTTCTTCAGCATTTACTCATCTCTCATAAGTTTTATAATGGATGAGTCTCCATGGGCTGCTCAACCTACATATCTAGCAGCTAAACCTTATTCATGGTGAAAACATCTAGGCGGACAAGTTCTTGGTGTTGAAGCAAGAGCGAGATTCAATTTGTCAGAACTAACGGGAAACCAGAATTGCTTATTAAGAAACAGGAAAATCAGAATTAAATGAAAGGAACAATAGCTATAGCAATTAAGCTCTTGCGATTCAAGTGATTCAGTAAGGTATATCTGACGGAGAAATTTCCTTAAAAATAGACCAGCTCATACCATATTTTTGTATATTTAACATCACATTAAAAGCATAACACACGTTAAATTTGTGAAGCTCTGGTTCATGTTCAAACGGAAGGTTGAAATTCTCCCAATGGTCAAGACGGACAAGCCAGAAGCAACATGCTAACTTCTGATTCATCCGATGGACGATAACAGAGCTATGATAAATCCAATCTGAGGTGCGAGGATTCACATGGAAAGTAAACTGACCGTGCACGAAGAAGATAAAAAACGACGCCAAACCCAGGCACGTGAGAGGAAGTAAACTCGACGGTGCTCGTCTGATCGGTGATCGGAGGATCTCAGCGATGTAGTCAGGTGGAGGTCACCGGTGTACGGAGGAGCATAACAGAAGAGCTTCGAGACGTCGCCGGCGGATAGGAGAAGAGACTTGCAGAAACCTGTACGGAAACTCGAAGTGAGAAGCGGGAAGAGCACTTCCCGAAGAGCGAGCTTTGAGCGCGCAAAGGGTAGTGGAAACTAGCTGCCGCGTTCTAATATATACAAGGTGCGCAGTGCGCACAACCCGGTGCATGTAATTCACCCCCGAGGCTCGTCATGGAAAAACGCTCCGGGTGTACGTATACCGTAGGTTTATTGAAGTGAGTCCACAGTCTTCCTAGCACGTTTCTCGTGTACCCGGGTGTACTCAACAAGTTGATCATTTTATTATTTTCTTTTTGTTTAATAAAGTTGTAAGAGTGAAAATGGATTGGATGGCGCCCACGTGTGACGGTGTTAGCGGCTGCATCAGATGACTTCCCATGAAGATAACAATAGCGTTGAACTGGAAAAGCACATTCCCTTCGCTTGTCATCCATCCGCCATGGCCGCCGTGTCCCCTACCTCCCTCATCCGCCCATTCAAGCTCACGCCACCCAGTGGATGCTCCCGAGCTCAGACTACTGTACGGTGCTCGATCGCAGAGGGTCCCATTATCTCGCCATCGAGGACCAATCGCAGCGGGACGGTGGACTGCGTGGTAGTTGGCGGCGGAATCAGCGGGCTCTGCATTGCCCAGGCTCTTGCTACCAAGCACCGCGAGACCGTCTCCAGTGTGATCGTCACCGAGGCTAGGGACCGCGTCGGTGGCAATATCACCACTGTTGAGAGGGGCGGGTATCTTTGGGAAGAGGGGCCTAATAGTTTTCAGCCGTCAGATCCTATTCTCACAATGGCGGTAAGCGTCTCCTCCACCCCCAGCACGGACAACTGTACAGTAATTGTTGCTAGACGAAGGCATTTTCTGCATATTCATTGGGTTCTGCAGTTAATATGCAAATTATGCTCCCTATAATATTCTGAATGCTGGGTTCTTCACAATTTCATAGTGATTGCGGCTGCAGCAGTCCCTATTTAGGTACATTAACTTGATCATTTTTCATTTTGTGCCTGCTGATGAACTGAGATCATTTTACAGTGTGCCATCATGTTGTTCCGTTGTTAAGAAGCTGGAATTTAGCTGCAGTCATATATATGGCGATGTTTTATTAGTAAAAATGCCATGGCTTAAGTAATGGGTGTTTTCACATCTAAAGTCTCCAAGCTTATGTAGTTTGTGGGAGATGGCTGTAGATCTGAAAGGATCGTCAGGCTGGTAATTGAAGTGATGATGTGTTGCAGTGTCATATTTTTAAACTTGGAAACAGGAATTATAGAAGAGGTTTTTTATGCTTAGGACAGGCTTATGTTAGATTCTGAAGTTGTCCTTCATTTGATAGGCTGGAGCGTGGTTGTGTCTTTTTTTTCATTTGTGATACACAGCCCCTGATAATATCCCTGCCAAAACCATTAAGGTAAAGGTGTCTATTGCAGGTGGACAGTGGTCTAAAGGATGAACTAGTTCTGGGAGACCCTGACGCTCCTCGATTTGTCTTGTGGAATGGAAAGTTGAGGCCAGTGCCTGCTAAGCCGACTGATCTCCCTTTCTTCGATCTGATGAGCTTGGGGGGAAAAATCAGGGCTGGTTTTGGAGCTCTTGGTATTCGGACTCCTCCACCAGTGTGTCCTCTTGAACTTTTCTAGCTGGTCAATTTTATAACTTCAATGAATAAATGTCATGGAAGTAACATGAATTTGGGTTCCTAAACTAGATCCCTCATGTATCAAGTTCTTGACGAAGGTGACAGGGTCACGAGGAATCAGTTGAGGAGTTTGTAAGGCGCAACCTTGGGGATGAGGTCTTTGAACGCTTGATTGAGCCGTTTTGTTCAGGTGATAGTTCATAATCTAACAGTCTCAATCATTCAGCCATCATACTTCATTCTATTTGTGCTTTCTTGTGTGATGCTGGGATGATTTGTTTTTTGGGTTTTGGTGGACATTAAATGCTTTATTTTGGAATTTGTTGTATCCTTTTGTTGTTTGTCTCAAACTTAGAATAGTTCAATTGTTTAGAGTGGGATGTTGGAATCTTTGGCTTCTATTTACAAAACTGCCAGTGTTAGCCGTGAGCAGAAATATCCTCATCCATGTTGCGACTGCCAAGTTAGGCAAGCTTAATAATATTCTTTATGTAGGTGTTTATGCTGGCGACCCTTCTAAATTGAGTATGAAAGCTGCCTTTGGGAGAGTATGGAAGTTGGAGCAAATTGGTGGTAGTATCATTGGTGGCACTATCAAAACAATCCAAGAGAGGAATAAAGCCTCCAAGCCACCTCGAGACCCGTAATTGCTTCCAGACTATAGTTGAATGTTTTTGGGTTATGTTATTTGTTTACTTCCTTTCTCATGTTCTTATATTGTCTTTGTAGGCGATTACCCAAACCAAAAGGTCAAACAGTTGGATCTTTCAGGAAGGGGCTTACTATGTTGCCAGATGCAATATCCAAAATGTAATTTCAAATTTTGAGTTAAAGCTGAAGCATGTTATTACATCTTGGAATATTATGGATTTAGTTGCTGTGGGTTTGACAGGTTAGGCAGTAACGTGAAGCTCTCTTGGAAGCTCACAAGTATCAGTAAATTGGATAATCAGGGGTATAAGTTGACTTATGAAACACCGGAAGGATTGGCTTCTGTGGAGACAAAGAGTGTTGTCATGACCATTCCGTCCTATGCTGCGAGCAATCTTTTCCGTCCTTTATCTGTAAGTTAATTCATGGACCTTTGGAATTAGTTGCACTTGTGGATTGTCTCGGATACTGGAGGCTGGAGCCTCTATGTTCATTTTACTTTGAACACAATTATATGAGAAACAGTTCTCCAAGCACGGTTATCCATTGTGTATTTCATTGTCACTTCTGGCCCATCCATGATCCTTCCTATGAAAATATTAAAAAACTCTTTGAATTGGATTTCATAATAAGTGCTGAAAGTATAGGAGATGGGATCTCTGGACAATTGGTTGATTCACTATCTACTTGGGTAGTTCCAGGAGCATGGGAGTTATGTGTTTAATCATGGCTGATGCTGTTTATCATAGTTATGGATAAGATTCTATCTTTAGGTAGTTTGAGAAATTTTAGAAATTTCTATGTGCCTTGAATCTGATGAATTTACTGCCGCTAATAGAATGTTCCAAGCAAAGCAGTATGATGAAGCCTTGTCTGTCTAGTTTATGTAGTACTTTGCCCTGGACAGTGCTTAACTTAAAGAACATTGCGTATGTAGGCTTTCTTGCTGATGCAATTATTAAGGCTCATATCTTGAAAATGGATCATCAGGGTCTCAGCTGTATGTATCTTTTACGTAAACTGTCCATGTGGAGTGCATATGTTCTTTAATCTCATTCCCTTTTTTGTTCACGTGATTGCAGGATGCTGCTGCAGATGCATTATCAAAATTTTACTATCCTCCTGTTGCTGCAGTCACTGTATCATATCCAAAGGAAGCAATTCGTGCGGAGTGCTTGATGGATGGTGAGCTGAAGGGATTTGGTCAGCTGCATCCTCGTAGCCAAGGCGTGGAAACTCTGGGTATCTTGCTTTAATTGATCAAAGCATTGTTTGATTATCATCATTTGCCTGTAGAAAATTATACGTTCCTCTTCTTACCTAGCTCATTTCCTTGATCGCTGCAGGAACTATCTACAGTTCATCGCTTTTTCCGAACCGTGCACCCCCTGGAAGGGTCTTGCTCCTGAACTACATTGGAGGTGCCACCAATCCTGGAATTAAGTCTAAGGTGAGACGATTTTGAGAGTTGAAATCTTCATTGGGAGGAATAGCATGATTAAATTCCTCTAAAATTATCAGGATTTGCCACTTAGGTAGTGATCCATAAGCCACATGCCAGGGTCCTTGATTTCAGTTTGCCTCACCTGTGCTTGATGCTCGTGAATAGCAGCTTCAGCTTAACATTTCTATAATTCATTTTTATATTGTTTTCCGACGCCACATCCCCTTGCAGACGCATAATGAACTGGTGGAAGCAGTTGACAGGGACTTGAGAAAGGTGCTTATAGATCCCAGAGCGAAGGATCCACTTGCACTGGGCGTCAGGATTTGGCCCCAAGCTATCCCACAATTCTTGGTGGGTCATTTGGACATCCTAGATGCTGCAAAATGCGCTCTAAGAGACATCGGGTTCCAAGGAATGTTCCTTGGGGGCAACTATGTCTCTGGTGTTGCCTTAGGCCGGTGTGTGGAGGGTGCTTACGAAGTTGCTGCCGAGGTTTCAGATTTCTTGTCACAGTATGTGTACAAGTAGCCTTTTTCAATGCTGTCCTGAGCTTCTTAGATCTGACCAGGGCAATTTAGTTTACTCGGGCTAGAGTCTCTTCTTGTTTCAATGGATTCTTTCCGAGATTCTTCTTGTTTCCCCAGTAACGTAGCGAGTGGCACTCAGGTGAACAGATAGTTGTTTTGGAGAAAACGAACCTTGTCCAGGGTGTATGGTTTTGTGGGCCTCTCCTCGGCTTCTCTTTACATCACCACTTCCCCGGGTGCAGGTCTATCTGATAGACTGTAGCGCATTTTTTTTTTCCAGACCAAAACAGTAAGTAACGNTTCCGGGTGCAGGTCTGTCTGATAGACTGTAGCGCATTTTTTTTTTTTCCAGACCAAAACAGTAAGTAACGTTGATGGCTGGGTGAGGATTGTATAACAGTAACTTAGATCTGGCTCTTTTATTTACGTCTCGGGGCTGTTTTTCTCGATGCTGATCCACGTGCAGAACCAACCGACAGCTTTCAAAGTCATTGTCGGAAGTGAGTCGTCGTTCATTAATGTTTCTTGGAGGCGGCTTCGGGTGTGTTCCGGACGGCTCTGCTGTGGTCTTTTCGGTGGGGGGGAGTCTTTTGACCTTTGAGGCAATCACGGGGGAAAATATGGCAGGAAAGGGAACAGCTGGAGGGAAGAGTCCCACGAAAGCCAGCCCAAAAGCGGGATTCCTGCCCCCCCCCCGCCCCAGAGGCCAATGACCCCTTAAGACATATTCTTGCACGAGAAAATAGAGAAGGCAGTCCCCATGTTCTTGACCGACGAAAAACTCACATTCGTTACTTAAGGCTGCAGGCATGATGATGATGATGATGATGATGTCGTTGATCCCCTCTCTTGTCCGTTTCACACCGACGGGCTATAATTACCGCTTAAGAATACCACAGGATCAGATTGTCAAACAGCTTAGCGTTCGAATCATTTTTTTTTATGCGGTAAACCATATGCTTTTAACACATTAAGGACATGATGAGTGCGTGGGTTGAAGTCGATTCACATTGGGAACGTGTCAATCTCAATGGTCACCATCATTACAGTGTGAAAAATCAAATCTTTTCGGGATTTCTCTTCCAACCGATGGACAAAAAGAGAGGGAAGAAATTGAGGGGAATGAACGGAAGGGTCAGTTTGTCGTCTGATGTTAGGAGGAGTAATGTGCGGGGGGGTAATAGCGTTAGTATTTTCAACCCCCGAACAGACAGAGAGAGAGAGAGAGATAGTCCTTCTTGTCTTCAATTGAAATTCGAAACAAACAGCGGGGATAGAACAGTCAAATGAAAGCAACAATGTTGTTGGGCGGATGGGGGACATACAAAATCTCCCCCTCCCCTTTAATCTTCACATTGTTTTACTAAAAGCAAAAATAAATAAATAAATAGATAAATAAAATAGAATGGGCCGCGCAATTTCGAAGCTATTTCTGCTCCTCTCTAGTCTCAATTGTGATCGCGAATGAAGAAGCCATCAGTCAAACGTATACATTGGCAAGTCAAATATTTCCCTTTTCACTCATTAATCCCTTCCGTATCGATATTAAATAGACCGTCAACGTCAGTTTAAAATGAATATAAAATAGTTTGACTCAATTACAATTCAATCCGTTAATCACAACGGGATAATTTGGTCACGGGTCACAAATTATGAAATCATGAACCGGCCTAAAATCGTGCCTAACAAGGCCGATTCTTGATTTAATCCGGTTTGAACGGTAAGCCGTAACCATTTCCTCTTTTTTAAATTTTAAATTAAACTAATAAAAAATTGACCATTAATTGCATGATTTTTTTCCTGTTTCATGCTGGTTTTCAAACAATTATTGATTAGTTTAATGAGAAATATGTTGCACCAATTTTAGTTCACCGGGTCTATTTATTGGATTTGACTCATAATGGCCATTCAACAAATAAGGGCAGTTATGTGCCGGTTCTAGGCTTTAATGGTCCGGTTCCGAACTAAACTGACCGGCTTAACCTCGTTACTTCTGGGCAATTAATTACAACTACTCGACTAGGATTACCCTTCTCATCAAGTGCACGGACCCCACCAAATTTGATACGCCACATCTCCTCAGCTAGCAACCGCCGAGGCTATCCAAAATACAGGTCGCCACACGGGAAACATAATAATCCGAGGTTCAATTTATCTGGGATGATCGAATCGGTCGAAAGGAGCCGGTTTAATTATTTCAGGATTGCACACGAACATGTGCTCGTGTCAGATTGAAAGATCTCCAACGTGATCAGATGATGATGCCGATGTGCCGGCGACCCACGTCGGTATACTAGAGGAAATATCCGCAGGCTGTGTGTATTTGATTAATCAGTTATTTTTTGCAATATACTGAGAAAGTGTTCGACTGCCTATGAACTTGTCGCCGAATAGAGTGGCCCGATCGAAGCTGGCCACATTCGTTTAGTCAGGAAGTTTAGCAAGGCTATATAACATTCCGGTGTTATTATAAACTTACAGAAGTTAATATGATACGACAAATTCTATTCGATTAAATATATTTAATCGTATATATTATTAATCTAATCTGTCATATATATGAAAGTTTATTCGTTATATTTTATCATCATAATCTCATTTACCATAAATTTTTTGATCAATTATTATTATTATCATTATTATTAAATATATTAATGGTATATGCCTAAAATTGATGCATTTAAACATAATTAATTTATAAAAATTAAATAGATAAATTATGAGTTGAAAATTTTTAAAAAATTATTTAAATATGACGCATCTAAATAAATAAAATACTAAACGAATAGTCAACATTATTTATTATCAAGGGAACCTCTCCGCATTTGCTCAAGCGACAGCTTGGTAAACCG
>CXYZ01010748.1:795343-811448 GCA_900006705.1 Sonneratia caseolaris
TTTTATATTTTTAATTGATCAAATTTTCTATTAGTTCAATTGAATTCACCAATGGCCGTTCAATTGGAGTTAACTTCTTTGAAAGTACCATTAAATTTTTAAAGTTATCGCTTACGGTATTGTTATTATGACAATAAGAAGGAAGAGGCCACCAAACGGCAAAGAAAGACAGACAGACGGACAGACAGCCCAGAGTGTCTTGTGTGTACTCTAAGTTGTCCTCTCCACATTAATAATCATCAATTCAATAGTAAATACTAATCATGGAGCACAAGACATCACTACCTCTTTGTTGGGGGATATATATATATATATATATATTATTTATTCATTAAAGAGAGAGAAAATATACCTCATTTGAAAAAAATTAAATCATATATATATATATATATCAATCCTCTTTTTCTTATTATACTCATACCATAAGTTTAAAATAAGATAATAGAAGTGAAAAATAAAGAAATATAAAAATTTTATGATAAAAATCGAATTGATGTTATTGCTTTAAATCCTTACCCTATGTATTTATTAATCTTCATTCCAATATAATCCGTCCATTGAAGAAATTTAAGTCATGCATACATATATTTATCAATCGTCTTTTTCCAACTACATAGGATACCCACAATCTTAGAATGGGATAGTGAAAGTAGGGAATAAAAAAGTACATGAAATTTTACGATAAGAATCGAACTGATATCAATTAACCTTCGTTCCGATATAATTGGTTCATTATTGGTGTGAATTTTCCCCACCTACCGTGGTGGGATAACTCAACGCCATTAAGTTTAGTGAAAATTTTAGTGAAATTCCCACATTTCCACTCTCGAATTTATCATGACATATATATATAAATATTTTTTCATCTTTTTTTTTTGCTCTTTTCTCCATAAAATAAATATATAAATAATGGGTAGTGGCAAGAGGAAGGTACGGGGGGCCCCACCTGCGTGGTACGTTCCATTCATTTCATTGGTGGAGTGGAGGCCATGGGAGCAGGTACGGACAGGATCGACTCTAACCAATTGTCATTTATTCTTTTTTAGAGGGGGGAGATTAACTAAAAAAAAAATTCTACCATTTGATTTTCCTTAATTACCCATATTAATTAATCTAAGGATTTATATATATAATTATAATTTCATCTGAGTAGGCGTCGAGACAAACGTTAGATGGAAGAAATAATATTATTGTAAAGGGACAATCAGATTCCGAATTATCCAATTAATTGATAAAAAGTATGGTACTGAATTTTTTGATACCATGAGTGGGTTGTCCATGTAGATCTACCAACTCTCTACTTTATTGTTATGGTGTTCGTTCCGGTGGACCATTGACTGTGATCATTAATAGTGTGCTCCAATGAATTGTACAATTATAATTATTTATTCCATTAGAAAAATAATAGTCCATTTTTTATCGGGAAAAAAAATAACTGTCCGTTGGACCCAGCCAGGCTGGCTGATCAGGTGCAAGGCACAAGTCAGTGGAGCCTCTGGCGGCCGATGACCAACCGCGGCAGCCAGCGTAGGATTTCAAGAATCCCCGACGAGGCACTCGAACAAACTTTGCTCAAGCAAAATTTCACAGCGCTCGGCAAGTCAGCAATACATTATAGAGGATCATGAATCACACGGTGTTTCCAAACTAATCTCAGAAAATGGACTATCGGGTATGCGACGAGGCACAATAAGCCTATGAATAGAGATTGATGTATGGTGGGTATCAGATAGCGTAACTAATGATGCTAATGAAGAGAGCCTCCATCGTCTGAGATCAGTTTACAAGGCCAACAAACGCATCAAGAGACAGACACAGAAGTGCCCGAGACAACCTAGTAACTCCTGCCCCAGTAACTCCACCTTTTGGCGGGCTTTCCCGAAGCGAAACACTTGGTTCCTGAAAATAACACAGGTACTCAACCATATAGGTAGCACATCCCAGACACAAAAATTTAAAGGAGTCATACATCGTCGCAGTGCAATCTATCATTTTCATAGTGGGGCAGCAGACAGGGTTAAGGCTCAAGTTAATAGCAACTTATACATAACTGCTTCAAGAATTATAGTAGATTACCTTCAGGAACTGGCGGCTGTTCAAAGGGAGAACAGAGCGTCTTGGCCGCTCCCATCTCACCCTTGGTTCGTGCTTTTACGTCCTTCTCCACCTCCTGCAAGCCCAGAACCCGAAATTACCTCAATTACAAACCAACAAGATGGAAGGAGGCGCCCAAGGATCAAATTAAACCATACCTCCTCATCGCACCAAGGTGCTAAGATCATTTGCTTTTGGCCAAGTGCTTCCACGAACTCTTCCCAAGTTCTTGCAACCTGAATGCAAGCATCTCTTTTTTGCTTCGCAGTGTCAAAGAGGCTCTGCTGAATATCTTCGAGTATTTGGTTCACTTTCTCTACTAATTCAGTACGTGGTATATCAGTCTTGGCAGCACTGTCACGGCGAACAGCACGAACCTAAAACGAAGAAAAATATAATCTACTAATTCAGCATGTGGTATGTCAGTCTTGGCAGCATCATCACAGTGAACCAAACGAACCTAAAATGAAAGAAAAATAGATTGTACACTACAGGGAGTTATTTCCAAGGAGTTACTCCCATAACTTATTACACTTGTATTAGCATATTTCTCTTTTTGATACAGGGTTAGTCATTTGGGTAATTGGAAAAAGCATATTGCATCAGGTGAAGAGATGTACAAGAGAGACAAAAATGTGACTTGTTCTCAGTAAGGCACCTTCTTGAAGATATAAGTTTTGAACTTGACCTAGGAATTACTCAACTGAATTAACTTTTTAAAAGATCATGATTTGCAAAGACAATTTTGCCCACCTGATTGTTAGCAAAATCCTTTGGACCAATTTCAATCCTCAGCGGAACGCCCTTCATCTCCCAGTGAGAGTACTTCCACCCTGGAGAATAGTTATCTCTGAGGTCGGCCTCAGCCCGAATTCCAGCTGCACATAAGGTGTCAACAGTTGCATTACAAGCATCAAAGATCCCTTGCATATCTGCATCCTTGTATGGCACAGGAACCACAATAACTTGCACAGATGCCACTCTAGGAGGAAGCACCAGCCCCTTGTTATCCCCATGAACCATTATCATCACCCCAATCTGAAGCATTTAGAAAGAGCAAAGCATCAAGATCAATATACAAATAGATTCATAGTTCTTAAACAGCCAACCCTCATGCCCATGTATACCCCCACAAAATCCACATCCAAGCCAGTGCCTGGTCACAAAAGCTTGTGAGATTAGGGCTATGCTACTATAGGATGGTTGAGAAGTCAATCTGGGCCATGATATTGATCCCTTTAATCGCTTTGATTAGAACTAAGACTGGACATCACACTGGGAAGGCGTTGATTCATGGGTGGGTCCAGCCAAAAGATCAATAGCTTGCTTGGTTAAGTACATCAAAACTATATTGAATTAAAGAAATTGAGAATTACATAATTTAGCTACAGTTCATATTAAAAAAATGGCGATTCCATGCTCACTTTTGGGTTTAACCCCCCAGCTCATGATATCTCATGTCAGGCTATCAACCAATGCCTGTACCCCTAACAACTCGACCAAAACAATTGAAACAATTGATGCAAACATTTTTCATTAAAACTCACAAGAAATTACTGGGATATGCCGAAAGAACATTTGCAATTTATAAATGTGCACAATACCGTTCGAGAGCTGTAGGCCCATGAGTTCTGCCACACCATGGCTTTCTCGCCCTTTTCATTCTCGAAGTTTATCTCAAACATCTTTGCAAAATTCTGACCAAGGCAGTGCGAGGTCGCACCTTGAATACCACGACCAGTGTTTGGAATAAATGCCTGGTGAAGTAAAAGGTGCAAGCATATTATTTTCTATAAACTGGAATAATTCAGGAGAAATTTTGATTTAGATACAGAGAAAGGAGGAGGAAAGATTCTAAGCCCCGTTAACTTCCTCTATACCTCAACACTTGTTGTGTAGTAACCACCAGCAAACTTCTCCAACTCGCTCTTCTTCCCCTTTATAACAGGAATAGCTAAGAATTCCTCATATATTTGCCGATATAGTTCCAGTATTTCAAGAACCTGAATATTGCCACATGTCAGGGCTTATTCATCTTCCACATTTTTCAAGTAATAACTCATCAGTTGCTTCAAAATGACTAGTTGCTTACAGATATATAATAAAAAATATATGCATTTGGGAATAAACATTCCACTAATACATTTCACATTGTAAATTTTTTTTAAGGAAATATATTTCAGTAAATAAACAACTAGTGACTATCAGAAGTGAGATGAAAGAATCATATTACAATGATGAGCATCCAATGATAGTTGTTCCGCTTTTACACATTTCACATTGAAATATTTCTAAGAGACACTTTTTTTCCGATAAAGTCAGGATTGCTTCTCATTTTATTACTCGTACACTGTATCATACAAGACTAAGAGAATCATTAATCAGTAAACCAATGCATAAAATGAACTCCAATACCATTGATCATATAACAATTCTTTTTCCTGCTTGATATACTATCTTCCATACCATAACCACAGCAATGTATCAGCAAAAAACAAAAGGCTTCACATAACAAACCTCGGTATCGGCCTCTTCCTTGGTTGCAAAAGCAGTGTGACCTTCCTGCCAAAGAAATTCACGACTCCTGCAATTGCAAGGTAAATCAGGCAAATACGTATAGCACTAATAAACCAAAGTAAGAATTCTTTGGAATTTATGAGATTCTTGGGGGTCTCAAAACTGTTTAAACGAATGTACTGATTGTAAGTTCCTTTTTGGAATATGACCTCTTCAAAGACAGGCCACAGAGAAAAGCTTATCAATTCTATAAGAAGAGAGCAATCAATTATGCACTAGCCAAAATTACAGCTTTTCCTTTTAGCTGACAACTGAAACAACTATAAAATGGAGAAATATTCCAGCAATCACCTGATAAATGGAGTAGGATGACTGAATTCCCAACGAACAACATTGCACCATTGATTCAGTTTCAGGGGCAAGTCTCTGTGACCTCTAATCCATTTAGAATAGTAGGGATACATTACAGTTTCACTAGTAGGGCGAATCGCAATAGGGACTTCAAGATCAGATTCCCCAGATTTTGTAACCCAAGCAACCTATAAATATAAGAACACCTAGTAGCAACTTAAAAGAAAATTCCGTCCAATATTTTCTCTCCTAAAATAAGCCATATATGTGGAAGTGAAAGTTGCACATCAAAATTAAGGGAACATATTCTTACCTCTGGGGCAAAGCCTTCTATATGGTCCTTTTCTTTCTGTAGTACAGTAGGAGATACAAAGAGAGGGAAGTAACAATTCTTAATTTTCATTTTCTTGATTTCTGCATCGAAAAATTTCTGCACATTTGTGACATCAAAGTGTTGATTAAATGAACAGACCATAAGACATAAGACTAGAAAGCAAGCACCAGAGTAAATTTTAGTACATCAGAGTTGTCTGTATTACAAATTTGAAATTATCTATTAAAACAAGCCACAAAACAGAAGGCAAATGATAAAATGACAAGTTTCTTAGATTGACAGCATCCCATCACTTATGCTAATGAGATAAAAGCTAGAAACTAGAATATTCTTGTAATTAAAGAAAGTTAAATACTCACTTGCATGATCTCCCAAATTGCCATTGCCCATGGCCTCAAAATGTAACAGCCAGAAATGTCATAGTACTCTATCATTTCTCCATTGACAACGACCTACATCAATTGAGATATATTTAAAAATAATAAAATACTCAACTTAAAACAAATTAAAAAAAACCTTGATGAAAACTAATGATAACAAATAATCATAGACTCAAAAGTGATGAAGCGCTGCCAAGCTACATAAAGAATTCTTGTCGAGCAAAGAGCTAAGCTAGACAATTTCTAAATGCCAGGTCCGTTCCCCATATCATTAGATGCAGTTTTGCAAGTTCAGATTTTCCCACAAATTACTTGAGAATTCAACTCGGTCTCACTGTTCCTGATGCCTCAACAGTAACACGACTAACAACTCCAATAGACTATTTCCATTCATCACTCCATCAATATATCCTTCAACCCAGTACCTTCTCACCCGAATTTTTTTTTTAAGAAAAACATTAAAAGAGGCTATAGATTAGAGGAGACAAAACCTACCTCAGAGTACCATTCACCAAAGTTCTCATCCTTCTTATTGGTGAGACCCAATCCTGTTTCCTTCTTCACTTCCTTCTTCCTCCCCCCTAATTGTAAAGCGCAGAACATTAGAACATTCCAGTTGCAACAGTGATATCACCGAGACCCAATTATAGTTTACGTACTGACCATCACCAGATCTGCTGGGATCGCCTCCAGATTTTTTTGGCTCACACCCAGATTTCTTCTGCTGACCGCCACCCATATTGTTCCAATCAGGTCTATAGAACAGAAATCCCAAAAAAGTTGGCTTCAGGCAAGGATCGTATTGCACGTTAAAATATGCAATTCAAAGGGTTCAAATAGGAAATGAAACTTTGGATTATACTAATAGTTTGAACGATAGCCTTTGCAATCCCATTCATACCTAGAAGACGGACTCGCTCCAGTAGCACATGTGAAATGCAGAAAAGAGTTTAAATCCGAAAACAAGCATATTAAGGTTCCTTTGACAGAGAATCAGAATAGCTTACAAAATAGAATGCGTGTAACATAGGCCATATGGAGATTCTTCACATGATTTGACAGCAAACTGTCGACGCAAAAGAATCAAAAGCAGGAAACCAGACCCAACTGAGAACAAAAAGGCATAATTGGAATCTGATAAACGTTCGCAGTGGCGATGCAGTCCAGATGGGTTAACCAGTCAAGTCTTCTAAAGAAGCCCATGACATCACAGATCAGTCCATGAAATTTACAGATTACAAAATAGTAATAACAAATCGTCACCTGTTTCAGCTTAGCTGGGCAGCAACACAGCGGCAGTCAGAGGTATCCGAGAGTGAGAATAGATAGTGGAGAGAGAGAGAGAGTGGAGCTACAATGAGGGGTAGCAGAGAAGCGTCGGCGGAAGCGATAGGACCGAGAAGCCGCCTAGCCAAAACCCTTGGCGGGCAAGATCAGAATCAGACAAAGAAGGCAAATTGAAAGTGAAACTCAAACTGCCCATATTCTCAACGGACCGGAGTTAGACCCGGCCCGTTAATCCAATTCCATACCACTTAATATGGACAGGCGGGTGGCCTCTTTTAGAGCTGATTATAATTATTGGAATTAATTATTTATAATTTGTCGAATAAACCCTCTTGCGAACAAAATAAACTACGTGCGCAATCTCAATATCTAAGTAGAGTTATCAATTCCTATCCAATCATGTATGAACAATCCAGGTTAAAAATTCATGTAATTCATATAAATTAAATTTATTAATCGTATGATTATATAGGTGTACAATATAATTATTATTGTAAATTATTATAATAAAATATAATAAATAAACATGAGCATAATGTATATAACAAATTTAATTAATAATACTCATACTTAATCAAGTTAAATATATTAATATATTTAATATATATTTAAATGTATTTAATCACATAAAATTAACCATATTTAATCAAAATATACTTATTTACCATATTTTAAATTAAATATAATCAACTATAAGTAATTATCATCTAATATAAAAAAAAATTCTACATCCTAATGTCTAGCCTTCGAAGCTATCAATATCAGAATCTTGAACAACAATTTAAAATTTCAATAGCCTGTAAGCTAGTAAATTAAGGAGAGAGGCAGAAAAAATGTTATCCTTAGAGAGGGAGAGGGAGAGGGGACTACTGGACTCGAGGTCGATCCATCTCCGGAGGCTCCCGAGACCAATAATAGTATATTCGACTTAAACGACAACGTTTGCGGCCAAATTCAGACACCGTATTGTCGTTTAGTGGTCCCATAGGCACGTGTCGTAATTCATCGGTCTCCCCTATCCTCAAGAAAGATACAGCGACCCTGTGTCTCCCCTCCTCTCTCTCCTCTCTCACTCTCTCTCTACGTTTGATCTTGCATTGACCGTCACGGAGCCGCCGCTGATGCCCCCTCGTTTTCTGCTCCGCAAACCCTAACTCCTCCGCCTACTAGCTCTCTGACTCGCCGAGTCCACGCTCCCTCCATGGACGGGGACGACCCCCGGAATGGCGGGCCAGCTCACCACCATAGCAATCACTGCCAGCTCGCCAAAAGGCCGAAGCTTTCACTGCCAATTTTGGAGTCCGAAATCCGGGAAGAGTTCTCCCACCACGAAAAGGGCGTTGCGCGGATCAACAATGGCAGCTTCGGCTCCTGCCCTGCATCCGTCCACTCTGCCCAGAGGACTTGGCAGCTCCGGTTTCTCCGGCAGCCTGACGACTTCTACTCTAACACCCTGAGGGAGGGGATTCTTCACTCGCGGACCTTAATCAAGGGCCTGATCAATGCTGATGATGTCGAGGAGGTCTCCCTCGTGGACAACGCCACCACCGCCGCCGCCATCGTCCTCCAGCAGGTCGGCCGTGGGTTCGCAGAATCCAGGTTCAATCCCGGCGACTCCGTGGTCATGCTCCACTGCGCGTTCCAGGCGGTGAAAAAGTCGATCCAGGCGTATGTCACCCGTGCTGGCGGCTCAGTTGTCCAGGTAGAGCTGCCATTTCCGGTGAGCTCCAAGGAGGAGATCATCGAGGCATTTAGGATAGGGTTGCAGAGAGGCAAGCAGAATGGTAAAACCGTTAGGTTGGCAATAATCGATCACATCACCTCAATGCCTTCCATAGTCCTTCCGGTGAAGGATTTAGTCAGTATTTGCAGAGAGGAGGGCGTGGAGAGGGTTTTTGTCGATGCTGCTCACGCTATTGGCAGCGTTAGGATCGATGTGAAGGATATTGGAGCTGATTTTTATGTCAGCAATTTGCATAAATGGTTCTTTTGCCCACCATCAGTTGCTTTCTTGTATTGCAGAAAGTTTGAATCTTCAAAGGATATTCACCATCCCGTGGACTCTCATGAGTATGGCAACGGCCTACCCATCGAGAGTGCATGGACCGGCATGAGAGACTACAGCTCCCAGCTTGTTGTGCCTTCAGCTAAGGAATTCGTGGAGAGGTTCGAAGGCGGGCTTGAGGGGATAATGACGAGGAACCACAAAGAAGTCGTTGAAATGGGAAAAATGCTGGTGGAATCTTGGGGCACGAATCTTGGGTCCCCTCCAGAAATGTGTGCAAGCATGGTGATGGTCGGTTTGCCATCAAGGCTATTAATCTCAAGCGAAGAGGATGCTTTGAAGTTGAGGACCTACTTACGGGTGAACCACAGGGTCGAAGTTCCAGTCCATTATCAGGCCCCAAGGGAAGAGGAGGAGGGACCTACGGACAAGGATGGTGGGAGAATAACAGGATATGCCCGTATATCTCATCAAGTTTATAACATAGTAGAGGATTACTACAAGTTCCGAGATGCAATCACTGAACTCTTAGAGAAAAAGTTTACCTGTAAAATGAGCTTTACAGAATGAAAAGGTACTGGTTTTCATCTCCGGAGTTATGGTAGATGTCATGCATTGTTGTTATTGGTCATTCTTGATTACCCAAAATAAAAACAGGTCTGATGTATCAAGTTGCTTTACAATTTCGTGATATAATGTTGGTATTTCTGTGTCTGACTCATGCATAATTGTCTTGTTCTTATGCATTTTTTATGCCTTTTATTAAGTCTGTTTCGTTGACTTTAGGTGGATTTATTTAAAACTGCAAACGGGCATGGAGCTTAAATTTGCTGAAGCTTGTCGTGGATTGCAGGCCCCAGTTTATACTTGTAGCCTCTCTTAGTTTTTGTCAATGACCAGCTCTAGCTTTTGTTCTCCCACTGCTCTTCCAAGTTGGCTGCTTTTCTTAGATGAGGTCTTGCTTCTCGCTCCCACATGTTGCCTGATTCTAACTCCGAATTAATAGAAACTTGAGGCCAATTTATGAGATTTCAGAAAAATATGCTGCATTATTTTTTTAGAATCAGATCTAATTGAATTTTGTGGAGCAACTGAGAGTTTTTCTTGTAAGCTAGAGTATGTTATCCCTAAGGAGTGTAGTTGTGGGCAGCATAGTGGACAGAAACAGAAAGTTCTGACTCTGAGTGTCTGCAGTATACAAACTGGATGACTTGCGCTGCTGCAGCAAGAATCTGTCAGTGTCTGTTGTGATGCTTATATTCCTCCTGTAACTATTTCACTTCTAAAGTGGAGACCAAGAATTGGGCTGATGACATACGTGAGTTGCTTCCTTAGTGGTCAATCACTGAAGTAGAGAGTTTTGCTACTCCGATGCATGCAGATGAAGAGTTATCCTTCGTCTCTTGCTGCATGGCATGCGATTTCAGATTTTTATCTTAAGGCACTGAATTATCTTCATAATCGTATGTAATTGTCTTGTTTTTTGTAAAGAGAACCTGACTTCTTGGGCACTTCCTTGCTCTGATGGCAGGTCATCTTACCCAGTTTACAGGGCTTTCTAGTCGATATCTCTGGCCGCATGTTCTTCTCGATTGATGGATAGACTCTTTAATATGGTGGGTGGCTGGAAGAACTAGCCTATATTTGCCCATGGACGGCATAAATGTTACTGAAAGTCATCCCGTTACTAGTTGCCGATACGTTAGCTTGTGCGGGGCAATTCTACTGCGGATACTGTTGTAGTGACAAATAAAGTTTCAAGTTCTGATATTCATAGCCCCTCGATTCTCTGTCTGAAAGCCATTACTTCAGGTACTCCTTCATCCTTGCAACAACACCCAATGCATCTATGTTTCTTCCACGGGAATTTTCTTTTCCGCACGGCCGAAGAGACACCCGCATCGTTGCTACTATTGCGGCGGGCAAAACCTTTTTCTGAGGCCTGGTCCGGCAGGACTGTCAAGTTCGACGGTTTTGCTGGTGAGAAGTGTCCGTTGGATAGGCATTGCTTCAAGGGCTGGGGGCTCTTGGTTGGACTAAATTCTCGGTCCATGCACAGTGTAATGCCAGACCCGAAGTTCTCAGTCGTCATGTGGGCCTGGACCATGCTCTTATGTGCCGTTCCTCGAGCCTTTCGGGCTGCACGGCCCATGTGAACCTAAAGGCTCCGGATCTTGTTATCACGAGTTCTTTTTCTTTTCGGCTGAAGTATTTTAATTGATTTATGTGAAATTATTGAGAGAAATATAAGCAAATATGATGCTTGACGACCAAGGTTGACTTTTAGGAGGAGGGTCATACATTGAATCCGAACTGCAAGAGGGTTTTGTTGTGGGGATCTGTCAGCGTGAGAAAGATCAAAGATAACGATGCAATACAATACGTTACATTCGATAAACATAAGCAAGATGTCATTGATTAATGGAAAGGGAGATTTGAGCCACTCATCCCTTTACAGTATTCTTCCACCTTAGCATGATGCATCATCATCTTTGACCAACAAACCACACCTTTGGACACACACACACACATATATATTTACTTATTTAAACTGAATTGGACGACAAAACTCTCTTAATGCTGTATACTTAACTCACGTACTGTCATGCATGACACCTCACTGAATTATTATATTTTACCAAAATTCAAAAAAGATCCAACTCGGTTGAGTTGAGACCCAAAATTGGGATAAGCACAAAATTTTCAGGCAGTCGAAGCGCTCATGTGAAGGGCTATGAGGGACGCGTAGAATCCATCCTTGATGTTGATGAGGGTGTCGTGCTTTCCCTTTTCGACGATCGCCCCATTCTTGATCACTGCTATCACGTCTGCATTCTTGATGGTGGTCAGCCGGTGAGCCACTATGACCGTGGTCCGGTTGACCATGACCCTGTCCAGCGCTTCCTGGACCACCCTCTCGGACTCTGCGTCCAGTGCACTGGTGGCCTCGTCCAGGAGCAAGATCTTCGGGTCCTTCACTATGGCCCGAGCGATCGCCACCCGCTGCTTCTGCCCGCCGGATAACTGGACTCCTCTCTCTCCGACTAACGTATCATAGCCCTGCAAAAAAATCGCTTGTTAGCTGATCATATCCCCCGGTGAGTGCATCGAATGCTCAAATACCAACGACAGGACCGAGGAGGACTCTGACTTCAAAAACTGTCATTCATAAGGAAGCAATCGAACCAGTTGTAAACCGCTGACGAAGCCGTGGGCGTTGGCGAGCTCCGACGCGGCCAATATTTCGGCCTCCGTAGCTTCACCTTCCTTCCCGTAAGCAATATTTGCTCGGATCGTCTCATTGAACAGGACAGGCTCCTGGCTCACGAGGCCCATTTGCTGCCTGAACCACTTCAGCTGCAACTTCTGAATCTCGACCCCGTCCAGCTTAATGTTACCTGAGTCGGGATCGTAGAATCTCTGCAGCAATGATATCACGGTCGACTTCCCGCTCCCGCTTTCTCCGACCAACGCAACTGTCTGGAAAATTGATCTAAAGCTGTTATCTTCGCTGCAATAATTGTGATCAAGCTTACCAACATACTATGCAAACCAATCTTTTTAGAAAGGCAGGGACTTGACCTTGCCAGAATGAATGGCCAAGCTGAGATCACGGAAAATTTGTACATCTGGGCGGGAGGGATAATTAAAGCTGATGTGACGGAGTTCAATCTCTCCCTTCACGCTCTCTAGAGTTATTCCCGATTCGTCGCTCGGATCTATCTTTGACTTTCCGTCTAAAATTGCAAATATTGAAGCGGCAGAGCTCTTGGCTTTGCCGGAATCCGGGAGCATCGCGCTCGACTGTGTTATTCCCATTGCAGCCATTGTCAAGGCAAAGAAGACCTGCAAGATTGTGCACACGAGTTGAATACCGATCCGGACCAATGTCGTGATAATATTTTCTTCTCCCCAGCAGTTGGTTGATCGATACTTGAAACTGAACTTACCCGGAAGACATCAGTGAATGTTGCCTTGCCATCCTCAACGAACCTAGCACCGGCATAGAAAGAAGTACCGTAGACAGTGAACAGCAAGAAGAATGATACGCCAAACCCCGTTCCACTGATCAAGCCTTGCCTTATCCCATTCTTCATTGGGCCCTCACACTTCTTTGAGTATAGCTGCATCATTTTCTCTTCGGCACAGAAAGAGGCCACCGTTCTGATACTCCCAACAGCATCAGTTGCTACTTGGCTCGCTTCCTCATACATCATCTGCGAAAGCAATCATGAATCTCAGCTCTTAATATCAACCAATCCAATTCTATGCCCTTAAAAATGTCCGGTAATTAAGCACCTGCACATAACATTTAGCTTTAACCTTTCAGAGCTGCTAACAGATAGCTTACGTTGTTAATCTTGCAGCATTCGGAGATTAAAATGGATAGGCAATGGATACCTTAGCATCGGCACTGAATCCTTTCATAAACCGAACTTGAGCATAGCCATTAACAAAGAGTAGAGGAAGTAACACGAGGATGATGAATGCCAATTGCCAGCTCGCTATGAAGGCTATCAATACAGCAGAGATTGCTGCTGCCCCATTCTGAACAACTTGAGCTAGTGCATCTCCAACTAGGGAACGAATTGTTGCTGCATCAGCCGATAGCCTCGCCCCAATGACCCCACTCGAGTGCTCTGGTTCATCGAACCATCCCACTTCCATGTTGACCACCTTCTTGAAGCACATTGATCTGATCCTCTGAATCAATTTACAGCCTGCCACAGCGAAGAAAAAATTTTGTGCAGGGTAGGAGAATAGTGACACTAAAGCTAGGACAGTCATCATCAATGCCCAAAACTTCGAGTCTTTCCGGAGCTTAGGAGGCAGCTCAAAGAATGAGTTGATGACGCTTGACAGTAGCAGGCCGAAAATTGGAAAGATCAATCCACTGATGGCTGCAGTCATACACCCAAGGAGTATCACTTGAAACTCCGGTTTGTTGAGGTATGCAAGCCTGCGGATTGGGACCTCGGGGGCATTTTCGGTGGTCTGACCAGAAGGCTCCACTTGTCCTGACACTGCATCCGAAATGCCAACACCAGCAGGCACACCGAACGAGAGGGAGAATGAGTGGCGGCTGCTATTTCCTATTTCTGAAGATGTTCGACTTAGCACACGTAAGGAAGTCATTCTCTGGCTGGACCCCAACTCATTCATTCGGTCATCTTTGCCAATATTTGGCTCACTGTTCACCTGCTGGAGGCATATTAGCTGCGAATATGCTCCCTCCGGATCCTGAAGTAGTTCTGTATGCGTCCCTGACCAATTTACAATAGTCATATCCATGAGAGTCTGAAAGACTATTGACAACTGATCTACAGTTGAGCAAGAAAGCTTAATTGTCAAGCCTAACTACTTCAATTACCTTTCTCCACAATCTTCCCCTGATGAATCACACCGATCACATCAGCGTTCCTTACTGTGCTCAAACGATGAGCGATGATGACAGTTGTCCGGTTTCCCATTATTCTATCGAGTGCTTCCTGCACAATCCTCTCAGACTCTGCATCGAGTGCGCTGGTAGCCTCATCAAGAAGTAGAATTCTTGGATCTTTCAGGATGGCCCTGGCTATGGCAACTCTCTGCTTCTGTCCTCCGGATAGCTGAGTCCCGTGCTCACCAACCATCGTATCTAGTCCCTGTAATAACAAATAACATTAAGCATTCAAGATCAGACATCTGACAAAGTACAAGAACAGATTAAGTTGAATCGAAGTCTTTTGCACCTGTGGCAACTTGTCGATGAACTTGGCAGCATTTGCAAGTTCTGCAGCGGCTTGAATCTCTTCTACCGTTACACCTTCCTTCCCATATGCAATATTCTCCTTAATTGTCGATGTGAACAGAATTGGTTCTTGACTTACGAGGCCAATCTTACTCCTGATCCACTTAAGCTGAAACTCTCTCAAATTTATACCGTCTATGAGTACCTCTCCAGATTGTGGATCGTAAAACCGCTCAATAAGGCTGATTACGGTGGACTTCCCACTTCCACTCTGCCCAACGAGGGCCGCAGTTGTCCCATGAGATATATAAAGCGAAAACCCACTAAATATTTGCTGTTGTGGTCTTGCAGGATAACTAAAATAAACATCTTTAAGTTCTATGTCTCCTCGGATGTCTTCCAGTTTCCTGCCCTTTGGGTCGCAGGAATCGATCTCAGGCGTCCTTTCGATTGCCTCAAACATCTTAAAAGCTGCTGCTCGACCTGCAGCAAATGCTGTCATGCAAGGGGAAGCCTGACCCAGTGACCTGAATATAGACGTTCACGACAGTTTGAAGACTAAATCTGGTGAATATGCATTCAAAATAATAATAATAATTCAGATCTGAGAAAGTTAAGGTTGGGAAAATGGATCGCACATTGAACCAGTTAATACCGCCACGATCACATTAAGCACATCACCTCCTGTGTAACCTTTCTCCAATATCATTTTCCCTCCAAACCAGATGGCCAGTCCATAGCTTGCGAAAATTATGAACATGGCCGTCCCCAAACCCAACCCAGCAGCTATTCCTTCATGAACACCGGACTTGTACGCATGCACAAGAAACTTGTTGTAACTCTTAATTGCATGGTTCTCGGCAGTAAAAGATGCAACCTGAATTACAATGAGGAGAAGTTTGTAACTGCTCTCAGTAATATAAATGTAAGCCTGCACTTAGTTTTGTACGCTGTAGTAAGACGTACAGTTCTGATAGATCCGATTGATTGTTCAACGACATTTGCTGCCTTCGCATAGGCACTCTGCCCTCGAGAAGCCATCTTTGATATGATGAGGGACATGGCCCCGCCAGAAGCTACGAGTGGAGGAATAGATGATAGCATAACCAGGGCCAGTAGCCATCCCTTTACGAAAGCTATGACAAATCCCCCGATGAACGTCGCCACAAGCTGGATGAACTTTCCGACCTGAGAATGAACCAAGCTGCAGTCAGTGGGTTGTTTCTTCACAGGAAACTTGGAAAGCTTTTAACTTTCATGTGTTCCTTTTCCTCAAGAATTGAGGGGAAAACGAGGGCTAGATTTGTTGCCATGTGCTTTACAACACTTAATAGACTGTACACGACCAGTCAGGTGCAACTCAAGTACATTTTCCTAGAGTTTTCGTTGGATTCCAAGGGCAGAAA
>CXYZ01010748.1:813156-832097 GCA_900006705.1 Sonneratia caseolaris
AAAATATATATATATATATATATATGATATTGATCTTATCATCAGGGACATCATCTAGTTGAGTTAGAAATTTTCTTCATTTTTTTTTCCTGCTAAGATTGTCTTGGTAGTTAAGAGAAGCTTTTGTTGGATGGCATGAATAAAGAACAATTGCTTGCCCAACAATCTCCAGCGCATCCTTTTCAAGATGGTAGGCATTGATGTTACTGTTCAAAGAAGAGAACCTTAATCTGGCTACTTGTATTGAGATGAGCTAGCTCTACGGGTGATAATCGGAACTATACGAGGGTGAAGATGTTGGTTGTCGCATCCTAATTCTCCATTTTACATGTGTTTAGGTGATCAATCATGCTACCCCCATGTTGACTTGTACCCGCAGGGTGAATTTTCCCCCTCAACCCCCCCACCTAACCTTTAGATCGGCGTGGCAACCGGATAGAGACAGGAAACAGTTGCGACATACTTGGGGGAGCAATATTTTCGATTCATAGTCTAAGTCCTAGTATATGATATTTTTGAAGTACAAATCTGATGTAAGGGAGATGGATCGAGAACATCTTTTTGCCCTAGGAAAATATCCTAGTGGTCAATCTCTGAAGTAGATGGATTTTCTACTCTGATGCATGCAGATGAATAGTTATCCTTCATCTCTTGCTACATGGCACGTGATTTCAGATTATTATCTTAGGCACTGAATTATCTTCATAATCGTATGCAATTGTCTTGTTTTCTGTGAAGGGAAACGGACTTCTTGGGCACTTCCTTGCTCTGATGGCAGGTCATCTTACCCAGTTTAGAGGGCTTTCTAGTCGATATCTCTGGCCGCTTGTTCTTCTCGATTGATGGATAGACTCTGTAATATGGTGGGCGGCTGGAAGAACTAGCTTATATTTGCCCATGGATGGCATAAAAGTTACTAAAAGTCATCCCATTGCTAGTTGCCGACACATTAGCTTGTGCGGGGCAATTCTACTGCGGATGCTGTTGTAGTGACAAATAAAGTTCCAGCTTCTAATATTCATAGCCGTCGATTCTTTGTCCGAAAGCCATTAATTCAGGTGCTCCTTTATCCTAGCAACAACACCCAATGCGTCTATGTTTCTTCTATGGGGATTTTCTTTCCCGCACGACCGAAGAGACACCCGCATCGTTGCTACTATTCCGGCCGGCAACACTGGTCTGGCAGGACTGTCAAGTTCGACAGTTTTGCTGGTGAGAAGTGTCCATTGGATAGGCATTTCTTCACGGGCTGGGGCTCTTGGTTGGGCTAACTTTTCAGTCCATGGCAGAGTGTAATGCCAGAACCGAAGTTTTCAGTTGTCATGTGGGGTTGGACCATGCTCTTACGGGCCGTTTCTCAAGCCTTTCGGGCTGCACGGCCCATGTGAACCTAAAGGCTGCGGATCTTGTTATCATTGATTTTTTTTTGGCTGACGTATTTTAATTGATTGATGTGAAATTATTGAGAGAAATATAAGCAAATATGATACTTGACGACCAAGGTTGACTTTTGGGAGGAGGGGCATACATTGAATCCGACCTGCAAGAGGGTTTTGTGGGGATCTGTCAGCATGAGAAAGATAACAATACATGACATTCGATAGACATAAGCAAGATGTCATTGATTAATGGAAAGGGCGATTTGAGCCACTCATCCCCTTACAATATTGTTCCACCTTAGCATGATGCATCTTTGACCAACAAACCACTCCTTTGGATATACATATATATATTTAAACAGAATTAAACGACAAAAATCTCTTAATATACATTGTTAATCTCTTATTGCTATATACTTTACGCACATACTGTCATGCATGATGTCTCATTGAATTATTATATTTTACCAAAATTCAAAAAAGATCCAACTCGGTTGAGTTGGGACCCAAAATTGGGATGAGCACAAAATTTTCAGGCACTCGAAGCGCCCATGTGAAGGGCTATGAGGGACGCGTAGAATCCATCCTTGATGTTGATGAGGCTGTCGTGCTTTCCCTTTTCGACGATCGCCCCATTCTTGATCACTGCTATCACGTCTGCATTCTTGATGGTGGTCAGCCGGTGAGCCACTATGACCGTGGTCCGGTTGACCATGACCCTGTCCAGCGCTTCCTGGACCACCCTCTCGGACTCTGCGTCCAGTGCACTGGTGGCCTCGTCCAGGAGCAAGATCTTCGGGTCCTTCACTATGGCCCGAGCGATCGCCACTCGCTGCTTCTGCCCGCCGGATAACTGGACTCCTCTCTCTCCGACTAACGTATCATAGCCCTGCATAAAAACCACTTGTTAGCTGATCATATCCCCCGGTGAGTGCATCGAATGCTCAAATACCAACGACAGGACCGAGGAGGACTCTGACTTCAAAAACTGTCATTCATAAGGAAGCAATCGAACCAGTTGTAAACCGCTGACGAAGCCGTGGGCGTTGGCGAGCTCCGACGCGGCCAATATTTCGGCCTCCGTAGCTTCACCTTCCTTCCCGTAAGCAATATTTGCTCGGATCGTCTCATTGAACAGGACAGGCTCCTGGCTCACGAGGCCCATTTGCTGCCTGAACCACTTCAGCTGCAACTTCTGAATCTCGACCCCGTCCAGCTTAATGTTACCTGAGTCGGGATCGTAGAATCTCTGCAGCAATGATATCACGGTCGACTTCCCGCTCCCGCTTTCTCCGACCAACGCAACTGTCTGGAAAATTGATCTAAAGCTGTTATCTTCGCTGCAATAATTGTGATCAAGCTTACCAACATACTATGCAAACCAATCTTTTTAGAAAGGCAGGGACTTGACCTTGCCAGAATGAATGGCCAAGCTGAGATCACGGAAAATTTGTACATCTGGGCGGGAGGGATAATTAAAGCTGATGTGACGGAGTTCAATCTCTCCCTTCACGCTCTCTAGAGTTATTCCCGATTCGTCGCTCGGATCTATCTTTGACTTTCCGTCTAAAATTGCAAATATTGAAGCGGCAGAGCTCTTGGCTTTGCCGGAATCCGGGAGCATCGCGCTCGACTGTGTTATTCCCATTGCAGCCATTGTCAAGGCAAAGAAGACCTGCAAGATTGTGCACACGAGTTGAATACCGATCCGGACCAATGTCGTGATAATATTTTCTTCTCCCCAGCAGTTGGTTGATCGATACTTGAAACTGAACTTACCCGGAAGACATCAGTGAATGTTGCCTTGCCATCCTCAACGAACCTAGCACCGGCATAGAAAGAAGTACCGTAGACAGTGAACAGCAAGAAGAATGATACGCCAAACCCCGTTCCACTGATCAAGCCTTGCCTTATCCCATTCTTCATTGGGCCCTCACACTTCTTTGAGTATAGCTGCATCATTTTCTCTTCGGCACAGAAAGAGGCCACCGTTCTGATACTCCCAACAGCATCAGTTGCTACTTGGCTCGCTTCCTCATACATCATCTGCGAAAGCAATCATGAATCTCAGCTCTTAATATCAACCAATCCAATTCTATGCCCTTAAAAATGTCCGGTAATTAAGCACCTGCACATAACATTTAGCTTTAACCTTTCAGAGCTGCTAACAGATAGCTTACGTTGTTAATCTTGCAGCATTCGGAGATTAAAATGGATAGGCAATGGATACCTTAGCATCGGCACTGAATCCTTTCAAAAACTGAACTTGAGCATAGCCGTTAANGAGATTGCTGCTGCCCCATTCTGAACAACTTGAGCTAGTGCATCTCCAACTAGGGAACGAATTGTTGCTGCATCAGCCGATAGCCTCGCCCCAATGACCCCACTCGAGTGCTCTGGTTCATCGAACCATCCCACTTCCATGTTGACCACCTTCTTGAAGCACATTGATCTGATCCTCTGAATCAATTTACAGCCTGCCACAGCGAAGAAAAAATTTTGTGCAGGGTAGGAGAATAGTGACACTAAAGCTAGGACAGTCATCATCAATGCCCAAAACTTCGAGTCTTTCCAGAGCTTAGGAGGCAGCTCAAAGAACGAGTTGATGACGCTTGACAGTAGCAGGCCGAAAATCGGAAAGATCACTCCACTGATGGCTGCAGTCATACACCCAAGGAGTATCACTGGAAGCTCCGGTTTGTTGAGGTATGCAAGCCGGCGGATTGGAACCTCGGGGGCATTTTCGGTGGTCCGACCAGAAGGCTCCACTTGTCCTGACACTGCATCCGAAATGCCAACACCAGCAGGCACACCGAACGAGAGGGAGAATGAGTGGCGGCTGCTATTTCCTATTTCTGAAGATGTTCGACTTGGCACACGTAAGGATGGCATTCTCTGGCTGGACCCCAACTCATTCACTCGGTCATCTTTGCCAATATATGGCTCACTGTTCACCTGCTGGAGGCGTGTTAGCTGGGAATATGCTCCCTCCGGATCCTGAAGTAGTTCTGTATGCGTCCCTGACCAATTTACAATAGTCATATCCATGAGATTCTGAAAGACTATTACTAACTGATTCACAGTTGAACAAGAAAGCTTATAATTGTTCATCCTAACTACTTCAAGTACCTTTCTCTACTATCTTCCCCTGATGAATCACACCGATCACATCAGCGTTCCTTACTGTGCTCAAACGATGAGCAATGATGACAGTTGTCCGGTTTCCCATTATTCTATCAAGTGCATCCTGCACAATCCTCTCAGACTCTGCATCGAGTGCGCTGGTCGCCTCATCAAGAAGTAGAATTCTTGGATCTTTCAGGATGGCCCTGGCTATGGCAACTCTCTGCTTCTGTCCTCCGGATAGCTGAGTTCCATGCTCACCAACCATCGTATCTAGTCCCTGTAATAACAAATAACATTAACCATTCATGATCAGACATCTGACAAAGCACAAGAACAGATGAAGTTGAATCGAAGTCTTTTGCACCTGTGGCAACTTGTCGATGAACTAGGCAGCATTTGCTAGTTCTGCAGCGGCTCGAATCTCTTCTACCGCCACACCTTCCTTGCCATACGCAATATTCTCCTTAATTGTTGATGTGAACAGAATTGGTTCTTGACTCACGAGGCCAATCTTACTCCTGATCCATTGAAGCTGGAACTCTCTCAAATTTATACCGTCTATGAGTACTTCTCCAGATTGTGGATCGTAAAACCGCTCGATAAGGCTGATTACGGTGGACTTCCCACTCCCACTCTGCCCAACAAGGGCCGCAGTTGTCCCGTGAGATATATAAAGCGAAAACCCGCTAAATATTTGCTGTTGTGGTCTTGCAGGATAACTAAAATAAACATCTTTAAGTTCTATGTCTCCTCGGATGTCTTCCAGTTTCCTGCCCTTTGGGTCAGAGGAATCGATCTCGGGCTTCCTTTCGATTGCCTCAAACATCTTAAAAGCTGCTGCTCGACCTGCAGCAAATGCTGTCATGCAAGGGGAAGCCTGACCCAGTGACCTGAATATAGACGTTCACGGCAGTTCGAAGACTAAATCTGGTGAATATGTATTAAAAAAAAACAATTCAGATCTGAGAAAGTTAAGGGTGGGAAAATGGATCTCACTCTGAACCAGTTAATACCGCCACGATCACATTAAGCACCACACCTCCCGTGTAACCTTTCTCCAATATCATTTTCGCTCCAAACCAGGTGGCTAATCCAAAGCTTGCGAAAATTATGAACATGGCCGTCCCCAAACCCAACCCAGCAGCTATTCCTTCATGAACACCGGACTTGTACGCATGCACAAGAAACTTGTTGTAACTCTTAATTGCATGGTTCTCGGCAGTAAAAGATGCAACCTGAATTACAATGAGGAGAAGTTTGTAACTGCTCTCAGTAATATAAATGTAAGCCTGCACTTAGTTTTGTCTGCAGTAGTAAGACGTACGGTTCTGATAGATCCGATTGATTGTTCAACGACATTTGCTGCCTTCGCATAGGCACTCTGCCCCCGAGAAGCCATCTTTGATATGACGAGGGACATGGCCCCGCCCGCAGCTACAAGCGGAGGAATAGATGATAGCATAACCAGGGCCAGTAGCCATCCCTTTACGAAAGCTATGACAAATCCCCCGATGAACGTCGCCACAAGCTGGATGAACTTTCCGACCTGAGAATGAACCAAGCTGCAGTCAGTGGGTTGTTTCTTCACAGGAAACTTGGAAAGCTTTTTACTTTCATGTGTTCCTTTTCCTCAAGAATTGAGGGGAAAACGAGGGCTAGATTTGTTGCCATGTGCTTTACAACACTTAATAGACTGTACACGACCAGTCAGGTGCAACTCAAGTACATTTTCCTAGAGTTTTCGTTGGATTCCAAGGGCAGAAAACGGAAAAGCTGGGAAATTGACCTCCATAGTAAAAGATATACTCAATAATGACTGTGTCTGACCTTTTCGCCCATGGCATCCTGTATGAGCACGGTGTCACCCGACATTCTCCCAACAATCTCTCCGGTGTTTGTCTCCGTGTCAAAGAAGGCTATGTCCTGTCTCAGTATGGTTCGGAGGTACAAACCCCTTATTCGAGCAGCTTGTCTCTCTCCTGTTACCATCCAACAAGCCACCTCTGGAGATAAAGCATGGGTTTAGTTTTGACCTCTCAGTTTCCTCTGCTCAATATGAGTAAAAGTTTTCAGGAGGAGATCGACTTACGCAGAAAGGATGCTACACCAGATCCCACTGCTAAATACACTAATCTCAGAGAAACCTAAATTCACATTAAAATTAAAAAAAAAAAAGGTGTCAGCCACCCACCCTTCATTTCGTTATTTGCAGATTCGATTATGAGCTGTAACAGGAAGGAGTAGTTTTACCTTTGACACTTCATGTACCAGATTTGTGTCGTTCTGATTCAGCCCGAAAGAGTTGACCATCTGGCCGAAGAGCACTGTCATGACTGGCAAAGACATCCCATTTCCGATAGCGCCCAGCGAGCCCAGAACCATTAATAGCACATCAGTCGAATCTGCGAATGAGAACAGCTTGAGGAATGGGACTGAATTGACTTTCTCTTCTACTTTGCCCTTTATGTGGTCCTTCTGCTGCTCGCCATTGTGTACTGGGGTCTCTTTGTTTGATCTGCTCTTCTCCATGGCCTTGTTTAAGTTATGTTCACGAAGGAAGGTGCTTGCCTGATTGTTCCAACTGCTTCTTTCAGCAAGTAGTTAAATAGCCTTTGATCTGCGGAATAGCAATGTAAATTGCTGTCACTTTTCTAAGCACCCTGAGATAAGAAACCCAGTTCCCCTTTCAACGGCTTTAACAACAATGGAGCTTTCGATTGTTTGTTCCCGCAGAAAAATATTACAGTTGGTTTGAGAATGTGAAACTTGGATCCTAATCACCTGGAATTGACTGCAACAGTTGGCCGACGATTAACTGCCCACAAAACCTGGAAAAATAATGGAACAAATTCCTCTCTGTCGGATGGGAATACGAGTTAAAAAGTGGCGGAAAACAGGAAGAAAGGGAGACAGCTTTACTCAGTAGGAAAGTTCGTTTACAGCCAGAAACCATGAAATGGACTGAACGACCAGACTGGATGGATTTCAAGATCCAAGAAGAAAGAAGAAACCGTCGCAGTGAGTGTGAGTTAAAATGCATAGACTTACTTCCGTTCCAGATTCAAACGGGTACTAGCAGAGACCAGTCCCCCAACGGAACTCTGTCGTTCTTAAGGTTTGACCATCGAGGAGCTGGCATTATACGCCCATCTTCTTGCTTGTTCAGCAAGGACACTTTCTGCTGTCTAACTTACTCTATCTTAATCCCACCGTAAACTTACAATACATAAAATAGAAATAGTCAAAACTTATGACACAAAATTGTAACATAATGAAGAAAATTAACAGAAACAAAAGGGCAAATGAAGTCGAAACCTGTGATAGTTACAGTGTTTTTGAGATATATTTGACCTTTCTCGAGTACGCTGAGATAGTTTGGTTGATTGTCCCCGGATACAATGAGGAGTCTAACGAACAAATGGAAGAACACCAAGACAAGAAAGTTATGCTCAAAAACTTGATAAGAATGATAACATTTGTTCTTGTTGAGCAATTTACTCATTATATAAAAAGAAGATAGAAACAATGACTTAGCATACTAACATGCACAAATAGCCTTTAATTATCGGATTAATTCGTAGTAAATAGCATTAACGAGCATGTTACCCTTAAAAGCTAATTCTTCATTAATTCGAGTATTAAAAACGAACCAAAAGACGAAGAATCCAAAGAGTCATTCTTGACTTGAAGGAAAATTATATGTAGGAGGAGGCCCCTCCTTTTGGAAAGCTATTCGTGTATGCAGATTGATTGCGTACGTGAGTTTAACTGTCTGGACCACCGGTCGCACCCCACAACACAAGCACACAAGGAGATCATACCTTGTATAATACATCAACAATTTGATTGTCCCTTTGTGAGCACCTCTTTACATGTAAAAGAGATTTGTCAGTCATTGTGGCCAAAACAATAGTTCCATCACGCATATGGCTCCCCTTGGGTCTTCTTGATGTAGTTTCTGTATAATATATATATATATATATATTCCCCAGTTAACCCAAAAAAAAAAAAAAGATTTAAACAACCTCTTCTTATCAATTCAATTTTCTGACCTTTCCTATTATGTCTTTCTATGGGACTCAATCTATACAAATTTAAATCCGTTTTCTAGATAGATTTGACCCACATAATCTCTTTCAAATTATTCCCATAGAATTTCTTGTGTCCGCCTCTCCCTCATGTCTAGTTTATTGTGCAAGCAAAATGGTCAGCACTCTCGCAGTTTGAAAATTGAGCAATAAAGTGAATCTGGGGGAGGGGAAAAAAAAACAAAAGGAGTAAACAACGTAACTTGCTGACAAGGACGTGGAGAGCCGCATCTTCTCTTGTGGGCCCAGACAAGGGATCGAACGGAATGCTCAACCTCTGAAGCCCACATTCAGTGCCCAGATGAGAAATTGGGCTCATACTTACTATTGGGCTGGCTACTATGGGCCACGCTGCTGGCCCAAATCTCTGGACAAGAACTTTGTCGGGCCCAGCATCGCTCCCCCAGCTGATGTACTGTAAAAAGCTCAGTGGATTCCGACCCACCCGCATCCAGGAACTACTGAACTGCTGCATAGGCTAACACGATTATCGGTCTCAATGTATGAATCTCAAGATGAAAGAATATGTAGCATCTGATAGATAGACATAGATAGTTAGAAAGCATTTATCATTCTACTTTTTAATTTAATTTAATTTTTTTTTTCAGTTGGAATATGTTACAAAATTGGAAGCTGGATTATAAAGGATATTTGCATGTCTGGATAAAATAATTATTCACATCAGTTCAAAGCCTTTGCTGTCTGTCATACGGAGGCGAAGATTCTCAGCTCTTCGAGGAAGAACATGTATGCACCGTCGTGTGTGGGGGGGTGGGCAGCCAGTTTGATTCACCCGCTTTATCTGGTGAGCAAGCCGGGGATGTACTGGATCCCGGTGGCTCCGACCCAGGAGACGGGATGGTTCAGGTACTTGTCGACGGTGTATCTGTTGGCCTTCCCCGTGTGCATAACGTGGAATCCATCCCACTTGACCCTCCCGCTGGTGTCAGCCCCCGGCCCCCGGTTGTTGTACTCGCCGAAGTAGCCAGTGTCGTCACCGTTCCAGGATAGGTATCCCTCCGGCTGGATGAGGTCCCCGATCTCGGTCTCCATGAAGACGGTGGCAGCGTACTTCTTCCACGGCCTTCCCAGGTAGCTCTTCACGGTGAGTCTATCAGGGACGAGAGCCGCCTCAGGGACGATTGTGCAGTTTTGGATCACGATCGCTGTCGTCTCGTGCTTGCCTGCCTTTCCCTGGGCGGTCACTGCATTCTGGTTCCTCGCCTTGCGGACGATGAGCTGGGAGTTCTGGATGATGGTGCTCGAATCCCCGAAGATGAAGTCGACCGTCCCGGAGACAATGCAGTCCCGGTAGAATTGCAGGCCGCTGTGGACGTACAGTGTGTCCTGATAGCCGTCCATCCGGACGTTGAAGAAAGCGCACATGTCGGCCTTCACGCGGAGAGCCACCGCCTGTCCTCCTTCCGGTCCGGCAGTGTTCTCGAACCCTATGTCCTTTGCGATAAAGCCATTTGCTTGCACGGCTGTTGACAGTCGAATCACATACTCATTAATTAGCCAGTGTAGATCGATATTATAAGTCAGTAACCATGTCATTCATATACTAACGCAATTTTGTTGGGGGGTCGTGTAAGTGAACTCACCGAATGTGGCTGTCTCGGAGGTGTGCAAATGGTGTCTGGCGACGCTCTTGTTGTTGGTCATGATGGTCTTAGTCGGCCCATCTCCGTAGAGGTACACGTTAACCTTCTCCTTAGTAAGAACGTACTTCTCAATGTAGACGCCGGCCTTCACGTAGACGACGTACCTGCCCTCGCGGCCCAGCTTGGGGTAGGCGTCGAGGGCTGCGGCAACGCTCTCGAACTGGCCGCTCCCGTCTTGGGCCACCACAGCATTGGGTGCGTCGGCCGTGATGGGGGCGATGGTGAAGTCAGGGGACGTGGCCTTGCCCAGCAGCTTTCTGTCGGCAGCCGAGAACCACGAGGGATACTGGTTGGTGGCCGCCTCCTCTAGGAGCTTCCTGCCTGTCTGGAAGGAGGTGAGGTTCACCTTGACGTCAAACGCGGACAGGATCTGGGATAGCTCCCCGAGGATCGCAAGGGCATTGTCGGCGACCATGGTCACGTTCTCGGCGTGGCCCTGGATCTGCTGCTTTTCCGGGGAGTCATCCATCTCGTCCGAGCACGTCACTGCGTACGCAACCACTGGGTTCAGCCAGTTCTGGATCCCTGCGGCAGTGTCGCTCAGGGTTTGCAAGTCACCGTCCCTCACGGCAGACAAGGCTAGCTGGAGGTTGTCCATGGCGTCCTCGTAGAGGCTCTTGCAGTTCTCGAGGGACCACTTAGCCTGCGCCAGATCGAAGAGCGAGTTACAATAAGGTTCGATGATCTACCTCTATATATGAAAACGAGCCTACTGCGTAATTAACCGAATGCGGGCTTTGCGTGGCTGCTTATCACCTGGGAGTCGTTGGACGCCAAGAACGAAGCGGACAAGTTGACGCCGCTCTGGACGTGGTCGATGACGACGGAGATGGAGGCCTGGATGAGCTGCTTGAGGTCGGAGGTGGTACCGTTGGTGGTCGAGCTCAGCGTCTGCATGCAGAGCTCCTTGAAGTCGGTGGGGCCGCACACGGATGAGATCGCTTTCATCTGGGGGCTCAGCGATGCGTCGCTTTTGCTACCGCCACTCTTGTGGACCCCGACGACTACTCCGATGGCCACGCCGACCACCAGAATGATCGATACTGCCGATATGACAGCCTTCGCCGCCATTCTCTTATGAACTTTTTATGTGATTCTTATTCCCTTTACCTGATCCAGCTCCACGCCACTCCCCAACTGGGGAATTAGAGATTGCCTTCTCTGGGAAAAGACAGATGGAGAAAGAGGGTGCTTTCTGTCTGTCTTTCTATTCACCTCTTTCTCCCTAACTGCTCTTCTGAGGATAAAGGAGGCTGTAAAGGAGGTATTATTTATAGGGCACCGGAGATCTGCTCAAATTAGCTAAGACCAGACGTTAACGTCCCAGATCGACAGGGTTGTACTGTTTGCATGGCAGGGGACGAGATGAGCACATTTCGGTGACAACATGGCACTCGATGTTCTAACTGATTGACCATTGACCATTTTTTTTTCCACCCAAAATCCACCCCTTGTTTTCGGCTAGATATATTATCTAGAAATAATCTTTAAACTCAAACGGAGCTAACAAGTACCATTGATGTCTTCTTTCGATGTCGACGATCAACGCTATTATTATTTTTTTTTCCATTTTGTCTCAGGGGGGAAAAAATCCGGGAAAAATGAACACTGGAATCATACTCTGAAAGCACTTGAAGTTTCCCTTTCTCCATTCTGCAGGACCAAGACACCGACAAATGGAACCACTCCATCACAGGATCGACGGAATATCTTGGATCTAAGCGTTGATATCAGATGAATGAATTTCATCTAGAATAGGAGTCAGTTGATGTCATTCAATTCCTTCAGAAATATTAAGACACACCATTGGCGCAAAGGGTTGATCCATATTATCATGACTCAGTTCTCTCCAAAGTTGATGTAATCCCATGTTACTAGGTACTCAAGGAACACCAAAGGCATCGGTGTTATTGGAACCATTTTGAACAGAATGGGACCCAGTAATTTAGCGGCTCAAACTTCAGATAGTATCTTCAGATATCAAGATTAGCAAAGAGCACAAGAAACACAAATTGAAATATAGCAGCACCTTTCAACTCATCAGACTCGCACAATGCCACATGTTAATGTAAAAATTTTCATTTTCAGTAGACCACCGTGATCAGCAGATCTTTCCCTTCGTCACTGTACATCAACCCACAACATATAGCTAAGCAACATCGGGATGAGCACTTTTGATGGCCTGAGAGTTTTAAGGTTGAAGCAAGCATCAGTCTTGGACAATGATAAACCAACAAAAAAGCAGAGAAGACCAAAAAGGCAGAAGCCACGTCAACAGTGCATTAATAATCTTAATGTTCCCTTTCCTCCATTAGGATCCTCCAGCAAAGCATCACAAACAAACAAGAAACCAAACAGCCTAGATGGAAAAGGAAACCCACCGGCCAAATTCTATGATTCTCAAAAGATATGTAACTACGTTCTCCTTGACAAGCTCATGCACCAGTGATATCAGTATCGGACTTAGACTCATCAAGGGTAATACTGATAGGTTGCCATGCAGTATTATGCGGAACAATCCACCTCTTCACACTGCATATTATGGTCAAAATTTGAAGGGCATGACCCATAGAAAGCTCCTCCATGCACGCTTTCCTGAGAATAAGAGCTGCCTCATACCTGCAGGTAAACATTGCATTATAAATTCACTTAATGCACAGAAGAGACTTGGCGGTCAAATCATATTGCTGGACAGGGGTAAAGCATGCAGAGGAATCAGAGGTGTATGATAACCTGCATTTAGAGGCATATACCGCCGATCTCCCTGCTGAAGAAGACAAGAAATTCTCTATTCGGTCCCATGTAGACTGTGGGAACATATTAGGCTTACCACCAATAGGATTTACACAGTTCCATAGTTTTTCATCATGACCGACATACAATGCTATAGCACCTAAATTTTGCTTCACCACCATATGCTGCTCTACAGCACTATCCAAGACCTTCTTTACATCAATATTATGGTATTTAGATTCTGCATACTGATAACGTATACAGTCACTGATGTTAGATTCAGTAGGAATAATCTTTTCTTCCTTCAAGCTGTTTAAAGCCAATAAGATCACCCCAACAAGGCCCTGTTCATGATCAGAAGGAAGGTGTCTGTTAGATCCACAAGTGACATTATTAGAAATAATAGTGTTGCCAGCTTGTGGAGAAGAAGAGGGCAATCCAGGAACACCAGGATACCCATTAAAAGACTGAAGTTGCTGGACTCCTGATACACTTCCACTGCTTGTTCCGTTATAGCTGATCAAGTTGCCAGTTTCAACAAATGTTGACCTATTTTGCACTCCATTAGGTTTCTGAAAATTAAGACACTTCTGAGTGTGGAGCGGATGTTCCAACATATCAATCCTACCAACATTAGGCATGTCTGTCGTTGGAGAAGGAGAATATCCTAGATTAGCACCGTTAGGTATAGGAGAAAACGGATGATATTCATGGCTACTGGGAGCAAATGAACCATATTCACAGTTAGCAGTAGGCCCGACAGAATAATCAAAAGCAAACGGATGATATTCGCTGTTGGCAGGTCTAGGTCGAACTGAATGGTCAGGAGCAAGTGGAGGTTTCAAACAGCCACTGCTTGGCATCACCGGATGGGTATAACAATTTTGGGTATAGCCAATATTCCCGGAATAATTGGGATTAGAAGATGGCTGGCCTGTATTTGCAGTGACAACAAGCTCACTGGCGCTAAAGAACTCATGGGGTGCTTTCTTGAACTGCTTTTCTTGCATTCCTTCAGATTTGTCAGAGTTCGTATTGATATGAATGTCTTGTGTGATGATTGGTAGACTAAAGTCTCTACTCAAAGGAGGCTGAACTGTGGATTTTCCATCTCCCTTATATGTATTGTAATCAGAAGTCCCATTCCCATTATCATGAGTAAATTGGTTAGCTGAAGATATGTTATTTGCACTGAGTGCCCTAGCACTGGCAAAAGAAGAAACCTTATCTGTTGAGTTCTGTAGCATCTCTTTACTGAAAGAATAGTCAACTTCAGCAAGTTGTGATGATTCGCCGCTTGAAAGTGGAGGTCCTCCAGCTAGAAGGCTTGTCCACAACCACACACTCTTGGCCGCAGCTACAAGAGGTGCTGATGCCATCTGCGGTTGTGCCAAAAGTATATTATATCTCCTCATGCGCAACTGATGGAGTGCATTTGAAAAATCCCGATCACCAGAAACAAGCAGATAATTTGCAGGAGCAGGATTATCCACAGCCCAGAACAGCACATCAACTAGAATTTTCTTGTCACTTGCATCTTTCACCCCTACACACATTTGAAAAGAAAATCAAATTAAGAGATCCGCATACGTTTGTCTTGCACGGAACAAACAAGGAAAGCTTAAAAACAACAGCATATTCATACAATTGTAGGGCCTACAACACAAAGACCATATTTTTCTGAGAGGATAAGCCTTAGAGCAATTTAAGTAATATATAGAATACATGCGACGGAATTTATAGCATTTGGCTACATATGATCAGCATTCTTTCAAAAGGATCGAATTTATAACAAACCAAAAGACTGTAAATGATTGCGAATATCTCAGGGAGATGATCAGATAATCTCCGGACATTAACGCTGCAAGACGTAATAAGGGACAGACCACTGCACACACGATACTAGATCGATTGCATAAGGCGCTGGGTTTGCAAAAACGCAAAAGTAGAGGCCGGTAATCACCAGCTGGAACGTGGTTGAGAGCGATCCCGGTGCTGGAGAGAGCCTTCTGTACAGAGCTTGGGATCCGACTGGTGTCTCCATAGGCAGAGATGGAGACGGGCCCGCAGTAGTTCATCTTAACCAGGGCAGAGCTAACGTTCCTGGCGATAGCGTAGGGGTCACAGCCCTTTGGGACCTGGCAGTTCTCTATGTCCCACCACACCGACGTCTTTGCCGAAGAGTACTGCGCCTCCGCCTTCCCAGACGATGGTGATGCCGGTGCGGCTTTGATGCCGCTACCTGTTACACCGACCACATTTCCAACCATGGCAGACGAACGGTCCTCCATTATCTGCCGGAACCAAGACGGAATATCACCGCTCGGAGGCTTCGGCCCTCTCCGGTAACCCTAGCCCTCACCCTCTGTGTCCTCCCAGAAGTTACGGAGAGCAATGGAGTTCCGTCTGGTCTGGGGCTCAGACAAGTGAGAACGGAGCAGGCGGAGAGAGCTTATGGAGGCGCTGGCTGAGCCCGTAATACCATGAAATGACAATGCTAGCCCTGGCTCAACAGTTTTGAGCATCATTCCCCCCTGGGGTTAGCATCGGAAATTTGAGGACTGGTCACGCGGATTTGTGCGCGAGAGTCAAATTACGTTCTTTCTTTTTCGTCCTCAGGAAAAATAAACAGTGACGACCTTCAGTCCTTGACATCTAGCTCCCATTCACTTTTAACCCCCAAACTCTCAAAAAAAGTGAGACTACGTCCCTGGTTTACCGTTCCACCATAGTTCCAATTTCAAATTTTATATTTAAATATTTACTTCTCTCATCTCTTTTTTTTTTTCTGCCTAAAATTACGTGTGTGTGTGTGTGTATATATATATATCCAATATTTTGGGTAGTAGGCACTAGGGTAGACGCATTTGAAAAGAAATCAATAAGTAATTTGTTGGACGTCCGATGATGACCACTGTAACAAGAAAGGAATGGAGAAACCAATAGACAAGATTATTGGCTCTCGCTCAAGAACATTCTACATAATGTGTGTACGCATAAAACTACACAAAAGCATGCAAAAGAACGAAGAATAGCTCGAACGTGGTGGGCATGGGGGAGGCGATGGGGATGGGCTTCAAGGTTCCAATTGAGACGGAATAGGGTGACTGACCTCTTGGGCTTTGCTCGAAAGGGCAGGACATAATCGCCGCCTTTTTCCCATGATGAAGAGGGACGACAGAGCAGAAACGACACTCAAGTGGCTACACGGGATGACAGAGCACCCAGGTCGCTAAGAAAGGAACATACCTGCCTCAGCTGCTGCTCACAAAATTATTACGCATCAGATTCATATCAATCATTACTCTTGCATTCACTACAGTGGTAACATGATTGATGCACACTACTATGATGGACTACTTAGAAACCAAATAAGAAATCCAAAAGGGGCAATTTTCTTTTTTTTTTTTTTGTTTTTTGGGAATTTGAAAAGTTCAAGAATTAATCTCAGGCCGCAGTAGTAAATGCAGTAGCAGCGGAAGAAATGAAACACAGCAAATTTAAAAGAATCCATCCTCTCGTTCTCCCCTCCTATTGTCTCAAGACTGGGGCTTCTCCCACTTCAGCGGCTTCACGACCTCCCAGGTGAAGTCGGGGTCGTCCCTCCCAAAGTGTCCGTAGGCGGCGGTCTTCAAGAACCTCCCCTTGCCACCCCTCTTGAGGTCCAAGTTGATGGAGATCATCCCTGGCCTGAAGTCGAAGTTCTCCTTCACAATCTTGAGGATCTCCCTGTCGGGAATCTTCCCAGTGCCGTAGGTATCAACAAAGACCGAGAGAGGCTCGGGCACACCAATGGCATAGGAGACCTGGACAATGCACCTGCGAGCAAGCCCATTTGCGACAATGCTCTTGGCTGCCTGCCTGACAATGTAGGCACCACTCCTGTCCACCTTAGTGGGGTCCTTCCCAGAGAAGGCCCCTCCTCCATGGGCTCCCCACCCTCCGTAGGTGTCGATAATGATCTTCCGACCGGTGAGACCTGCATCACCATGGGGACCACCAATCACAAACCGGCCGGAAGGGTTAAGGTGGAAGATGGTCTTCTCATCAAGGTACTTCTCAGGGATCACAGGCTTGATCACGTGCTCCTTAAGGTCTGCTGCGATCTCATCATTGGTCACAGTCTCGTCGTGCTGGGTGGAGATGAGCACAGTGTGGACACGGACAGGGACCATTGCACCCTTGTCATTGTAGTACTCCACGGTGACCTGGGTCTTTCCATCTGGCCTGAGCCAGGGGCAAGTCCCGTTCTTCCTCACCTCAGTGAGACGAGCCCCAAGCTTGGTGGCGAGGACGTGGCTGAGGGGCATAAACTCAGGGGTCTCATCGGTTGCATACCCAAACATGTGACCCTGGTCACCCGCACCAATCTCTTCAGGGCGCTTGGTGAGGTGGCCGTGCACCCCCTGGGCAATGTCAGGGCTCTGCTGTTCAATGTTCACGAGGACCTTGCAGTTGTCAGCGTCAAGCCCAACGTCATCGGAGACAAAACCAATCGAGCGGCAGGTGTCTCGAACTATCTTCTCATAGTCAACATTGGCCTTGGTGGTGATCTCACCAAAGACCATGACCATGTTGGTCTTGGTGCAGGTCTCGCAGGCGACCTTGCTGTCGGGGTCCTGCTCAAGGCAGGCATCAAGGACAGCATCAGAGATCTGGTCGCAAAGCTTGTCCGGGTGGCCCTCGTTCACGGACTCTGAGGTGAATAGGAAGCTCTCCATTCCTACATTAACAACACAAACATAGAAATGACATCTTATGATTCGAGCCATGGAGCTCATGTCGAGGATGCCATATGTTGAAACAGATCTATTTTAGAAGGATAGCCGCTACTCAAACTCCCAATTCATCGATCCGCATACACAGTCACACAGGAATATGATCTCATCGTGCGATAAGAGTTCATGTTGAGGGTGCTATATGCTGGGAAACATTTCTAGTCAGATCTATATTAGAAAAATAGCAACTTAATAGCAATATGATACTCATCTCCGAATCCATCTCTCCTCTTACAATTGCACAGAAATTGGGTTTCATGCAACCGTGCAGATCTGCTGATGCTGAACTCATTCAGCAGCATATCGAAGGAGATATATTCGGTAAAATGAGCAGTCTAGATGAAATCAGGTCTATTGACAAAGCATATAGATCGGAAAAACAAAACTGCTCAAAGATCATGGCGCGTATCGGGTCAGACACAAAATCTGACCTTCTGACATGACCGTTCAAGCTGGAGACGTTAAAAAATCATCACTGGCGGTCACCGACAAAACTAACAAGACGGATTCACACGTTTTACGACAGGACGACGAAACAATATAACAGAGCACCGCAGATCTGATAGAGTCGACTGAAAAATTAACGTATCTTACTCAGATCCAAGTAACCGACAAACCAAAGCATAAAAGACATGCCATTACACTGGAAACAGAGAGCCGTCTCATCAAATCGACCGTCAAAACACCAAATCTTTGAAACGACCTAACCCCGACCCAAAGGATACACAGATGTGCAAGCGCTCGAGCAAGATTCGTGCTCCACAACATCAACCAACACGAATCTTACAAGCAGAAGCTGGGAACACAGCATTTCACGGGAATGAAGCAACGATGGTTACCTCGAAATGCGAAGGTAGCAAGCGCACTATGGAAGGGGAGCCCCTCTTTGTCCGTTAAAGGACCAGCCCGCAGCAGAGAGGGTAAGAGAGGGGTAAGAGAAGAGAGCGAAGCGCTATGCCCAGACGTGTAAGGACGCGGCATTTATAGAGAAAGCACGGCGCCCGTTACCGAGTACCTGAATGAGCGGTTGCCCCTCCTTCAGCCCTGTTAACATAGTTTTAAAAATAGGATATTCATCCAATTTAATTTTAATAAAAGATCAATTAATTTTTGGTTTAACAGATAAAAAAATGGATTAATTTATAATTAAAAAATAAAAATTTATTATAATAT
>CXYZ01010748.1:832352-894822 GCA_900006705.1 Sonneratia caseolaris
TTTTATTATAAATTATATTTAAATTATAATATTATATAAATTTATTATTAGTATTATTTATTAAATATACTATTTAACTTATTAAATTCATAATTTAAACTATGAATCTATAAACTCATGATTAAAAATTATACTTGTGGAGCAATGTACGAATATGTGCATGATTTTATTTATTTGGCAGAGTACGATTTTATACTGTGTATGTTAGGGCGTGTATATCCAAGCGCAGCCGGTGGATGTCAAAGAGTCTCGATCGAGCATGCGAATTTGGGGCCCGGGTTGGCGAAGTGGGCCCCGCGGCTCCTCCTCGTGCATCACAAATTCCTCGATTAAAAATCAAGCATGTAACAAGTTAACCATTGCAAATGTGAAATAAATCGGACTCTCGAAAAAAAAAATTAAAATTCTAAAACGAGGATGGGATGATGTGGGCTTCTTGTTTCTTTGGGTATACCGCAAGCTGATCTGGTGGCTATCTCCAGCCTCGGCCTACACTATACCTGAATAGGGTTCAGGATTTCTACCTGTGACTGTTGGGGTTAGGAATCACCGGCCATGGCCGGTTTACACCAACCGCCCCCGGTGGACGGTTCTAGCTTCGCCCCAACAGAAGTCGCCGAGGGTTGTTGGGTTGAGACGTTGCAGTGGCAGTGGCCGTCTCGATCACTACTCGATCGCTTGAAAACACTCACCCATTATTCCCAGAATTTTCCCTTCCCTTCAATTATTTCATATATAGAAATCCAACACCTTCCCGGCCAATTCAAATATGAGTACATTCGATCAATTTTTTTAAAAAATATATATATTTTTCTCTCTAATAATGATTCTCAAGTTACACGACTTGAACTAAAATCAAGAAATAAATTAATGATTTTTTTGGTTATTTTTATGATGATGGTGATGGCAATTAAAAAGGAGATAATAGAAATAAGCCATGTCCACTTTGTCACAACTACTACCAAGCCCACCTAACCACCCCATCATTGAAAGCTTTTGCCCCCTTTTGTTTTTTTGTTTTTGGGGGTCTTGATCGACATTTGCTAAAAATGGCATAAATAATTTATTAGCATCTCAGGGAAATCGCATTTATTTACTTAGGCGAACTCAAGCATAAATCATTCAAACACACATATACATATATATATATATATAAACACATTGCTATATATGAAAATTGGATATGGAGTAGCAACAACATTACCTTCTACCCTTTTTTGCTTGAGGGGGAAAGGGGTCCACTTAAGTCACTGATAAGAAAAGTTAGGTAAGGTCAACGGTGACAAGTTGATAATATCTAATAAATTAAATTTAATATTTGAAATTTTTATATTAGAATATAAGAATTAATTATAGATTTAAATTATACATTGCACTGCCCAGCAACAGTAAAAGAAAGTTAGGTAGGAAATAGAAGCATCTGAATGACAAAAACGTCAAACATGCTTCGAGTCATTGACGGTTTAACCTCCAAAACCTCCCAACTTTTTCTATGCTTTTTTTTTTTTTACTTTTTTATTCAGGTGAAAAGAATAAACACTAAGGGGTCATATCGAGTAACATTTTTATTCTTTAGTTGTTCGATTTTTTCTTTGAATTTTTGAAAACTTCCTATTAATAGAAAATGGTATCGTCATAGCAGGAGATGTCTGAAACAACAGGACAGTGCAATCACTCAAAGGACTCAGATGGTAAGATTGAGGATTGTAATCGACTATGCTTACTTAATTTATTTTTTTTAAAAAAAAATTAAATCAATTCGGTACCTCATAGTGTAGTATTATTGATCTGAGTTGAGAGTGGAGACCACGTCCTGTCCTCCCACGCACCATTCACCAACCCCAAAAATGCTTTAAAATGCAATGAGTATCCGGCTCGTGTTCTTGACGTGCCAAGATGGATCGGATAAGCACAGTTGTCGTCTCGCGGATGATTGCCAGTTGCGTAATTCTTCACTCTCAACCATGCACATATACTTGCAATAATCAATGTTATAGATATTGATTGTAATTAGTGTCTGCGGTGGTGTGTGGGACTATCGGGATCTTAATAATTAATGGAGAGACCAAAGTGATGACTCGACCGGGGAGGGTCCATGGAGTTGGTTAATGAGCAGTAAGGTAGTGGCAATCAATGACATAGAATTTATATATATATATACCTCATTGGATGGGGAGGGAAGGACTTGGAGTCGCTCCTCGTCGATGGTTGGTGCAATGTGTGGCGTCCGATGATGGTTGTCACCAACAGATACCACGGGGACCAGAAATCTCCAATCTGTCCTGTGAAGACAAAGCAAGAGGCATTGTACTACTGCAAACTGCATTTTTACTTCTACAAAGACAGTGACTGAGCTGAGCCATTACGTTTATGCCCAATGGACGCAATACGGAACCATTATCTCTTTTCAGGTTTTATCAATGCGTAAAAAATCTACATATATATGTGTGTGTGTGTGTGTGTGTGTGATTATCATGAATGAGTTACACACATAAATATAAAGTGTATGCATATCCCAGTATCTTCAGAACTGATGACAAAGAAATTCTTCATGAAGATGAAGTCTGCTTGCTGGTATAAGTAAATAACTGTTAAAGATGCGGTCCTACTACATTTGCATGTGGTGGAAAGAATCGAAGCCGGCTGGAAAAGAGTAGAAGTCAAGACAAAACCTTCATGCTATCTATCTACTGCATTTCTCGGCTGAGAACTCGATCATCTGCATACCTCTTCCAGCCACCGCAATCTGATACCTGTCCCTGCGCAAACATCAATTGACCAGTAGAACAAAGTCAGAATCTAACTGAATCTCAGTCAGAACATCTCTTGTTCTTGTTTTTTTTGTATCGTTCACAAGTATCGGTTGTGTCATAAGCTGTACAGTACAAGATCTCTCACTTACCAACTACAAGCTCTAGCATCCAAAGCTTCAGGCTCTGGAACACTAATGATCAGATGAGCATGCTCTGTTAGTTTACCAGTCTCACTGAGGATCCAGCATCTGATGCGCTGATCGAGACCAGTGGAGAACACCCAGGTGCCATCAGTCCAAATACCTTTATAAGAAGGGAAAAATATAAATGATCATTTTCTGCTAAGAGGCAGAACTTTCTAACGGTTGCTATAATGAGATGGAAACGAAAAATTATATCAAGTGAATCTCTACCTTTCACAGCGGAGCTGTGACCTGATGCCATGCTGTCCCGATAGATGAATTTGATCACACAGTTATTATTCTGCTTCTCATCTGGATGAACATCAACTGGAGGACCACATTTAACAGTCATAGTCTCTGGATCTGGGGTTAAAGACTGAGGTAACACCTCAAATGTAAGACAATGAAGGGCTTGATCATCTCCACCGCTTACTAAATGGTACATGAAATGACCATCAGGACTTTGATTGTGTTTTGCCTCTGACACATGCAGACAATTCACACCAGACTGATGAATGCTACAGAGAACTTGCAGAGGATCTATTTCAGAGATCTCCAATGCGGAGTTATCTGCTGAATTATTTTCCATCTTGGTGGAATCATTTTCCATAGCTTGAGAAGACGGCCTTGTAAAGCCATCGGAATCATCAAATGAAGACAGAGAATGACAAGAAGCGCCATATAACATATTTCCATCAGATTCCTCTAGAGATTTAGCAGACTTAGAATCATCACCAGGTGGTTTCTTGGGAAATCGAGAATTCAGAGATCTCCACCACCTTCCTCCCTGGCTTCCTCGCCCAGTTCGAGGCCGTTTCTGACAATCAATCAGCTTTTCCAAATGGAGGGTAGAGAGCTGCTCCATAAAAGCTTCAATGCTTCTGGTCAGATTCCAGAAGACAATACTTCCATCTGTAGCTCCACTAATCAATATGTACAGGTTTCTCATCAGAGTTTCCCCTGCAATTCAAGATTATACACAAAATTAACAGCTAAGTGCAGGAAAACAACATAGCCACTATAAGATGTCAATTCAAAACTAACCGCCTGGAGGGGGCACCATGGGAACAATGATGTGCTGAAGAGATAAGACTGGTGATGAAAGAGGCACTAACATAGCAACATCAAACCTGTGATTGAAGATAGAGCTTCAGAAAAAGAATCAGCAATAAAAAATATTTTTAAAAAAAGAGCTTCTTTTTTTTTAATGAGAATATTACCACAAACAGTAAGGCAAGACAAGAGCTCTGACTGTGAGAGTGGCATCTGAACAAGCAACAGCCGTGAAACAGACCGTTAACCTGAAAGGAAAGAAGATTGGATAATGAAATAGGCATAGGAGTATTGAGGCGAAAATCACTCTAATGACAAGCAATCACCTAGAGCCAGCACATTTAGCTAGAAAAGCAGTGACTGCAAGGTATCGCCAGTCATCTTCATATTTATCCCTAAGACTTCCCTCCGATGGTAGTTTCACTCTTGCATCCAAATCTTCATTACCGGCATTTTTCCTCCCCTTAGTATAACTATCCCTCTTTTTGCATTTTTCCGGAGGCACTGAATTCCTGACTGGCATGTCAGTGGAGAGCCACTGGAATGAGATTGAAGAAGATCCAACTGGGCGATTATCTACCTGCTTCTGTTCCTGATGATCAAGCAACTCTTCACGTGGAATCTGATTTCCCAGCAGCCAAGAAGTTAGAACTCGTTTAGCACCAACTGAAATAAGCATAACCGCATCATCACCAGCCTCTTTCAAAGCTTGCACGTTCTTAATCACATTCATTACACAGCCACCACCTGATGTGTTGACTACATGAGTCTTTGACACGCAGCATATTGATCTAACTGCTGATCCACCAATGTGCTCACCAAGTAATTTGGATGAGGACCAGTTCTCCATAGATGGATTATACCTATTTCCACACAATGCTCAGTTAGCTGGGGATATAAGATAGCAGGTAAATGAAGAAAAATGGAAAAAGGGACAGAAAAGTTATTGCCTGGTCAGCCTCATTGTTCCATCCTCACAGCCAGTTACAATCCAACTAGACCTCTTGTTTGCTTCAACTTGGGGATTTTGATGCACAAAGCACAAGGAATGCAGTTCTCTACCATGAAATTGCATGTGTAAATTCCGAGGGAGTGTCCTCTCTACAGTTTCTGATTTCCAGAGTCTATGAATATGAATAATCTCATCCTGAATTGAAAAGAAATTATGATAAAATTTCCAATGTTATAACTCTCTTTTCAGTTCTCTCAGGTGAGAGCTGAAAGGCAAGGAAAGAACCTTCACATAAGCAAAGCAGTTCTTCACATCAGGAACATTGCCAAGGTAGTAAGAATGTGGCCGCCTCCATCCACCACATGGAATTTGAAGAACCTGTCACAGTTGAAACCTCGATGAGAACAAGACAGAATATTTGCTAGTGATGGAAGCTGAAAAGAGAAGGACAAGAGAACCTTAGTCTCGGCAGCCAAGTTCCATATTATAAAATCTGTAGATGCAAAGCCAGCTGCATAATTGCAGCTTCCAAGATCATTACTGAACTTACTACCAATAGATTCAATCAAACTCAGTTCTTTCACTTGTTTCATTCCGACAAATTTTGCAATTTGTAGATTTTTGTCATATTCCAGGTAGCATATACACCCATCAGCTCCTGTCTGAAGCCACATGGAGACAAAATGAAAGAGAACATAACAAAAAATTGTTATCATGGAGAATTTTATGTGTAGATGATATACAGACCACACAAAGAGCACTAACAAGCACATAACAGTTGCTACTGCTCAGCAGACAATGACTTCCTCTGATGGCTAGACCAGCATATATATTAGTTTCTTTTCACAGCATCTTGTTCCCAGAATGATCATTTCCAATGCAAAATAGTAGAACATTTTGCTTTAGGGCATACCGAGCATATGTCTATGCGATTTGGACTACATCCAGAAACTGTAATACTAGACACTGTTGATATCCCATGGGCTCCTTTGAAATGGTTCATCGGAAAGATCTTCGTTTTCGATGCCAAAGTTTCATTCATTAACCGGTCCCTTAAGAATGGAAATATGAGCAAATTTCCTCGAATATCTCCACAAATTAGTACCTACAAAAATGAAATGGTAATCAAAATGGCATGTCGTAGTATCAGAGGGGAAAATGGTGTCACTTAAAGATGTACCTCTTCCCGAGGCAATGCATCCAAACAAGTAATTCGAACTCCAAGATGAGACTCAAATTCTGCTAACAGAGATGCACGGGAATATTTCCCATTATCATAATGAACAGATAACACAGTCATGTCCAACCTCCAGAGCTTAATAACTCCTCTAGGGTCAGCTGTGAAGATGAACCTGCAATGATTGTATAATGAAACCGATTAACTTATTCTTACCTCAATTGATAAAAATTGAACAGCCACAGTAAAATTTACTCTCAGCTATCAATTTTTCTGCAATTTACAAGTCAATGATGAAGTAATTTTTTAACCTGTGTCCCAGAGATCTGCAAAAGTTAATTCCAAGAAGATGTCGATCCATCTCAGCTGACCAAGAAAAGGTGAAGTCCACTTTTGGAGAAGCTGCACAGTTCACAACTTTGACAACTGTTGCACACCCTTTTCCGTCACCAACAGCAATCCAATCCTCAATTCCACCAGAAATCATAGATGGGCTCTGGAATAATAAATCCATACAAACAATGGGCAACTCGGGACTGACATGAACAAGTTTGGTCCATGATACATTGCCACATTTAGATAATTTAGCATGGTAAAGACAACCACGATTAGTTGAAACATAAATGGCGCCTTCACTTGAAAAACGTAAACCACGTACATATTCACTTTTGCTGAAATGAATCAGGACAGCCAGAGGTCAGGAACTAACAATGTAAGAATGCCTGCTCTGAAGAAATGATCTGAGGAACGGTAATAACAAGTAGAAATATTATTATTGCAGTGCTACCTGTCCATAAGTCCCAAACTTTCTGATGAACTGGGGACACGAACAGCAAAAAGCTCGGTTTCATCAGACACTTCACATGCAACAATAGACTGATCTGGATCTTGAGCTAACAAGGACTTCAGCTGATGCACTTTAATTTCAGAGTCAAAGCCGCCAGTAATAAGGACAGATGAATTTGCATCAAAAAGACATCTCCATATACCCCTCCCCCTGCATAGTCAAATGGGTAGATAGATAATTTGAAAATAAAGCCTTCAAGGTTGAATTAGGGAATGCTAATTAGTAACTGGGATCTTATTTTTTCTGGGCATTTGATCCTTCTCCAAGGATTATTTGGAATACTATTAATACTATAGTGAAAATTGTGAGAATTATTGAATCCCAACTAGCAAGGAGCTGGATAAACATTTCAGGGTTACTAATTGAAAAAATTACTAAAGAAAGTAAAACTATAAAGAATACATCATATGTATGCATGGAATGCATCAGACAGCAAAATAGCTAATGCCTTAATAGTATATTCACTAGATCAAATGGGTAGTATATTCACTTGGAAACAAACTCAGATGCAGGAGAGACTCTAGGAGCTTACATGTGTTCCTTGATCACCTTAAGTTGTTTACCATCGATCCCCCATATACGACAGGAGCAATCCTCACTGGCTGTAATGATCAGCTAAGGAAAAAGCAGAGGCATTGTAGCAATTAGTTTCAAAGAACACAGATAAATAGGAAGGAAAATGCCAAGTTTGTCCTTAATAAAGGAAAACATTTTCACTTAAAAAGCAAGCAATGAATTGTCAATCACAGATCAAGATCTACTAAACAACTTACTGATGCTCAAATGAATAATAAAGACGCAAAACAAAGGTCAAATTGAGAAATTATTCATAATAATCCAGTGAATAGGAATAATCAATAGCATATATCTGAATCTTACGTTGTTAGAGATGACACAATCCCAAACCCGAGCATTGTGGCCGAAAAGATAGCAGATGTGCCCAATATTATCAGAACACCTTGCTTCCGAATGGACTTCCCATATACGAGCACTGTACCCAAAAAAATCTGAATCACTTCAAAATTCTTGATATTTTTGGGTTTTGATGATATGACTGCAAATTTCAGTAATATCAACCTACGATCATCAGAAACAGAGACCAATTTGGACCCATCAGAGGACCATGCTATTCGAAAAATTGAACCTTCATGTCCAACAAGTCTACACATATGAAGAGCTTTGTAAGGTGGATGGTCTTGCTGTTCATATCTGGAAATGCTTTCTCCCATAGGACAAGGAACTACTCTCCAGACAATAATCTGAGCATTTACAAGATATTCTACTGTCAATGAAAAGATTTCATCAGAAGCATGAGTAGTAGAGAGCTATCAAGTTAGTACATTCAGAAATCAAATGCTAGGTATCGTCAAGAATATCAAGTTATTCATTTACAAGTTCACAAATCATGGATGGAGAATCGGCAGAAAGAACATAATACCCAGGGAAAGAGAGCTACCTCATTATAGATTGTTCCAGATGCAATTCGAAGATTTTCAAGATTGCCACCCCACAGGCGCATTGAATAAAGAAGGGACCTCTCTGCATTCCATTAGGAAACAACAGAGAAATATAATAGATTCACTAGAGAAATAAAGATGACATTTCTCAAGGAAGTGTCCACCAAAATCTCAGCAGACAAAGTAAAATGCAGTCAAATAAAAATGCATAATAACATTCAGGGGGACTAACCAGGAGAATTAACCTGGAGAATCATGGTTGAATGAGTAGCGTCCCACAGGCTTATTGAGTTGTCACTACATCCTACAGCAACAAGGTTGCTTTCGTCAACTGAACTCGCTTCATTCTGCACCCAATTTTTACTGTTTTGAAAATCACCGTTGCTAGAATCCTCGGGAACATGTATAAGCAACTACTTAAATAAGTGCAAAAGGACTACTGGGGATTCTGCAGTCCTCTTTTAAGGAAAACAAACCAAAAGATATTTCATGCCAAATTGACTTTAAAAAATCCTTGCCAGAAAAGTTTTCACCTTCAAGAAGCAAACGTCCAGAACCCAGTGTCCGAGCTTTGGCAGCGACTGAAGCAATCTCAGCTCCATGGACAAGCTGCCCTCTTCTCCGGCTTTGGCTTCAAACCGGATGGTTAAACTGAACAGCTTCACCCTCCTTTCCCCGTAAAGGGCAATACTGTAAGCAAACGGCGAGTCATCCAATCCTTCAGCGGAAGAAATGGAGCAGCAAGTGATTCCATGGACACGAATTCCTTCAAATACGTGGAACGACCGGATTAACTCGCCAGACTCAATGCTGTGCACAAACACCTGGGAGCCAGAGCCTGGAAAAGGGAAAGGAAAACCTAATGAACTAGAAAAAAAAATACTGCAACCTTGACGGAGAAATCGTGAAAATAACAAAACTATGCGCAAAGAAGTAGAGAGAAGTACCAGAGAGAAGGAGTGGGAGAGAGGAGACAGAAGATAGAGGAGGGAGGTGGAGGAAACAGAGAGCGGAGATTTCGCCGAGGTATTGACCGCCCCGCATCCGCCACTTGTTCGGCGGCGGCAGAACCTCCGTCATGGGATCTTGAGTGTCCGCCGTCTGCTCGCTCTCCTCTAGCGCCAGCTGACTGGCACTGTAGTCAGAAGAGGTCGACTGCAGTGTGAGTTTGACGGCTCAAAGCCCTGTGTCTATCAGTCCTTGTCCAAATTCAACACCTAGTAGTTCATCGATGGCACAAATGCCATATGGGCCTGAGCCGGCTCATAAACTAAAACGGGCCGAGGCCCATTAAATATAGGCCCATGAAAAGATAAAAAGACAAACGCGAAAAGGATGCAATTGAGTGAGTAGATATGTTAAAAGGTTGGGCTAGCCTGAAATTAGACCGGCCAAGCACGGAACTAGCTCAGATCACCTCCAACAAGTTCATAATTGCTCTTATTGGATTGATAGACAATTATGAGCTGATTCAGAAATATAGGTCCGTTGAACAATACTCAACCCAGACCACTTTCCTACTGAATTGGCTTAGACGGTGAACCATTATTCTCCACCCACCAAGTGTCACGATGCTTTAATTTGCTGCAAAATCAATGAGCACAAATGACCAGGCATTTGATAGTTAATTGCAAAGCAGTAACTCACAAGTTAATCAAATCATCATTCACAATGATAAATCAATCAAATTACTATTGATAATGGCCATATTTGACTACAATAGTAAAAAAAATTAACTGTTACAATCATATAATTTTATTTTTTTCCCAAATTTTATCATTTTCTCTTTTCACCCATAACCATCAAATTTATATAAATACCTCAGTTTCACAATTCCAATCCATCGAAAATCTCTCTAATCTCTAATTCATTGACAAAGCTCTCCAACAATCTTTATTACAGCCGTATTAATTTTACAAAAACATTTTTTATTTCGGAATATTAACGACATCGACAATTAATTAACGAATTATTTTGTAGGTTCAGTAACAAGTGGCAGATATGAAAATATATATTAATTTAAAAATTAATTAATTTTATATGATTTGAAAACTTAAAAAGAGAGAGAAAAAAATGCATTGTTCACGAATTAAATTAGCCCGAAACCATGCCTAAGCGAGCCGATTCATGCTATTATGAACTATAATCAGCGTGACCTGTTACGCATAGAAGAGGTTGCATGTAACTATGGCAAATAGATCCGAGCTTGCTTTGAACTGGCCCGAACTATTATTTTAACAACTCAAGCTAAAGATATTAATGGGTCGAGCTGGCCCTTAACCAGACCATCCAAACTCGAAACTAGCTCAAATCGCTCCTAACCAAGCCTATTACTATTCTTATTAGGTTGGTAGCAATTACGTGCCGGTTCAAAAATATAGATCTGTTGAATTGTAACCGACCCAAATCTTTACCATGTTAAACTAGCCCAAAACAGTTGAAGACCAACTTGGACCACAAAAATTCTACAAATCAACAATCGAATTTTGAAGTATTCGTTTAAAATAATTTTAAAAAAAATTAAAAAGATGAACAGTTCACGCACCAAACCGTCCCATTTATAAACGATATTGGACTAGTTCATATTTTGCCCGAACTATTATATGTAAGTGAATTAGCATGTTAAGCAAACGACCCGAACTGTAACCGGATCAAACAGTTTCATACCCCTTTTTGAACTAGTATCAACCGTACTTTTAACAACACTAACTCTAGCAGTGTGCGTAGATCGAACTCACAACCTTCAGATCTTCAGTCCGACACCCACAACACCACCCGCCGACCCTCTGCGAAACTCCACATGCCCATTTCTCAAGACTAATGTAAAGTTTAGGTTAGTCCACGTACGTTGTTGAGATAAGAAGCTGTTCATCATCTTCGGATGACATGATTCCTCATTCGTGCACTCGGCCTTGGATAATGGATCCCCGTAAGAGCTACGGACAAGGTATAATCAATCTTACATAGACGACAAAATGAGAATTTATAATAAGAAAGCTGCACTTATTATTGTGTACGCAAATTTGTCCTGCTGTGTAAGAGAAAAAAGTTAGCGCACCATTTTCTCGTCTGGTGGCACCAAAGAAAAAAAAAAAGTGGGGTGGGTTGGGGACGGAGAGCAAGGACGCGGGAGACACAGCTTAGACCCGAAACAGAACACATGCAACAAACTGTCAACCCGGCAGCAGTTCATCGTTCTCAACCAGCAAATGAAAAAGAAAGCAAGCATGCAGCACCACATAATGATACCCTGTGTGTATACCAACATTTTCCCCGCACGATCCAACCATACACTCGGACAGATTGGCAAGAGCTGAATCTGAGAGCACTCCATCAACTTACCTCAAGCAAAATTTGTTGAATAAGCACCCTACACCAACAGGCCTCTGCACTCCAATATTAGTCTTAATCTGAGAGAAAGCCCACAATCCTCCAACCAAAAATATATCACAAGCAAAAGTGGTACGATGCTGGACAATGTGGGGGTTTCGACTAAAAGAGCTTGTGGCCCCCACCTCTTCGCCAAACTCCATGTAGAGGCTGCCCTGCTGATGAGTTACCGTTATTTTCTGATGTGTCATCCACCGGATCTGGGTCTGAATCACGTTCAGAACTCCTGAGGTCCAGTATCGCAGCCGCAGAGCCTTCACCCAAGCGCACTCTGTGGAACTTTGAGGTTTTCTTCTTCTGCTTGCTCTTCCCACCTCTGTCATCATGGTTTTGATTCGTTCCACCATCAGCAGATCGATCTTCCATTTGATTCTCGAGCTTCAGTGATAGGCTTTGACCCGAAACCTGCCATTCATCATCGCTTGCTGCTTTCGCCTTGGCTTTCGTTCGATACCCATCCTTCGTCAAAACTTCAACCTCCTGCTCTGCTATTCTGTAGTTTGATTGCAGATCCCTGAAAGTGCCCATAAAGCTCTCAGCCATCGTATTTTGGCTACTACTCAAAGCATCAACTTGCTTCCCTTTGCCCTTCTTAGAACCCTTTCTGATATCTTGGCCCCAACTGCTCTCTTTAAGGCCATTCTCTCTCACGCCAGAATTGTAGGTCTCAAGGAGCTCTTTCTGCTTCCCAGGATCAGGACACAACCTAGCTAAATCGAGAATCAAATGAGACAAACCAAAATGCTGGACATGATTAAGATACATTTCTGTGTCAATGGAACCCTGACGATAGCGTGCAGAGATTTCTTTGAAGGAAGCATATTTCTCTTCGTCATTGTCAAGGGCAGCTCGCATCTTTTCCACCAACGACTTGTTTGCTGCTTGAACATCCTCCACTTTTGGCAAGCCTTGGTTTCTCTTTGGTTTAGCTGCATAAATTGGTGGAAAATCAGATGAGCTAGATTCTACCACTTCATTCTCAGCAAGATTAGGTGCTGATGAAGAGTGGATCATTCGACTGCTACCAACAGAGCTCCTCGAAGGGCTAGCTGATTTAACTCGCAATGCTGCTGCCGCTGCTGCTCCTCCACCCAGAGCCTGACCCCTGGCCAAACTTGCATAACTGGAAGAAGCAGACCCACTGCCCCTATCCAAAGGAGCTGAGACAGCAGCTACCTTTGTTGATGGCAATGGAGTAGCGGTTGAAGATGCAGTAGGACGTGCTGCAGCATTCCATTTCCTAGCTACATTAAGATTCCGGTTGTTGTTCTGACGGCGGAGATGATCTGCCATTGTATTACGCAACACCTCAGAATCTCGTCTAGGCACTTGGATGCTGCTGCTGGAACCCTCGAGCGGAGGAAATGCAGCTTCTTGCAGAGATACATTCACATAGCTCTGGCCCAGTGCTTGAAGATACCTTGAAGGCTGCTCAGACTCTGTTGTGGTTAATGACTCAAAAGGCTGAACAATTGGATCAACATCAGCCATTTCAGAGGAAGGATCAGGTATTATCTGAGCAATGGATGATGATCCACCAGGATGAGTTGAATCAGCATTTGCATACTCCAAACTGGCTTCAATGGCAGCAGAAATTTGATCTTCTGCAAAGTCCCGACGAAATGTCCGCCCTCTTCCACGTCGTCGATCTTGATCACTACTTCTGTACCGGAAGCTGGTAGGGATCTGTGTGCCAAGATCAGAACATATTAAAACCAAATAAGGTGGAAACCTCAGTATGTTAGATGTCTGATAGATTTAGGTTGTTTATCCTAATGAAGTAGAAAGGCTGCTTCTACTTCAAGGTAATGTTTCAGCAACCATTAGAAAGAAGTTAACTTGTCTAAAGAAAACAAGAAGAAGAAGAAGAAGTTAACTCATTGCCTAATCAGTAGAAGACTACAAACAACAAACCTGGAGAGCAGCACTGCGCTTTGCCCTAGACATATGGCCACCATGCTCCAAGGCATTATGCCGCTGAAAATTACATGATGAAACAGTCAACAAGGAAAAAAATGGCCCCATGCTGGTGTTCTAAAAATGCCATACAGAAGACATAATGTGCCACATATGATTAACTAACAAGTTGAACATGCATATAACCTGACCATTCAAATGTTCCATACTGCTTACCTTCATTTCAGCTTCAGATTGAAAAGCTACAAATTTTTTTGCTAGACAGCCCTCATCCTCGCACAGGAAGTGCTCATGGCGAAAGTGGATCTGGAAAAAGGGAAAACAATTGAGGTTTCACAATAGTCATTTAAAGCAACTTAAAATTTGAACATAAGAGGGATAGATAGATCAGGTAAGACAGTTATCTTGCCTCAAGATCATCATAATTCTTGAAATATTCATACTGCCCTGGGTGCTGCCTGTGTACAGTATAGAAGTCATATCCCAGACCATGTTTTAACTAAACCTGTCCAGCCATATTGATAGAGCTAGATTTACCTTTGACATATAAAACAAGTGTAGTGTTCAGTAGACATATGCATGTAAAGCTCGTTATCTCCATACAATGGGGTCCTGCAGAACTCACACATTGGATGCCCAGCAAAACCCCCTCTTTCACTCTCAGTACCATCCACCTCAGAGTCACCTGTACTTATATGCCGGTTCAACTGCGATCGTGTATAAAGCTTTTGTTCACAGATAAATACCTGCAAGCCATTAAGGGTAAGGTGATCAAGACAAGATCTAAAAGAGAAGCAGAATCCTCAAGGTCATTATGTGAAAGTAATACAACTCATGGATCAGGTGAAACATCTACAACTTACCTTCCGCCCTTCCAAGCACAGACTGCACATGACCAACTTATGCTGATGGAATAAATGACCCTTGAGCTGTTCGATGTTCCTAAACCTCTGATGTCGCTTAGGAGCATCATTCGATTTATTCTCTGGCTTGTCACATATGGTACATGAAAGCTTACACATTGCTTTGATCATCCTATAATGGTCCACATCATCGAAGAAGGCTTGTGTATCTTCATGGTACCAATATGATCCAAATCGACCCTCTCTTGGTTCAGATGGCAAGAGTGAGAAGTCATTAATCAACCTTGTATAATCTCCTAGAGCCTGAAAATTGGGCAGCAAACAGGATTAAAAGAACTATAGAGAGAACGAAAACAGAGGCAGCAGCTACAGCAGAATTGCTGATCATGTGAACAAGCAACTCAACAGTAAAACAATCTCAGATTAATTCACATCCACTGCTCATATATCTGCTGTCTGGAAGCTCGGCATCGTGGTCATACACAGGGAATCTCCACCGCTTTAGGCCTTATAAAATTGAAATATAGGGAAGCTTCTCCAACTCAACGGTGAATGATTCATAAAAGGTACAACACCGATTAGATGATGCCAGGGAAGAACGCAAAGATGGGCTCTATCAACGCAAGAAATAGAGTTCCGATTCACCTGTTAACATCTCATCGCAGTGATGGCATTGCAATCTAATGAAAAAAGATCTTCAAAAGGGCCAAGTTTTACAGTAAGGTCAAATCAGCGATTCCACGATCATAAAGTGCAAAACAGGTGGAGTGAAGACAGACAGGAATACTCCGATCACACGACCAGAGGACCCATCCCCACCTTGGTGACGAATACGACAGCGTTCTCGGTCTTGCAGATGCAGCAGCGGCTGTCGTTGCAGATGAAGCGAAGGCGGGCGACGCAGGTTGAGCACACGTCCCGGTGGCCACAGGCTCCGTAGGCAACCCATTCCAGCGTCTCCGCACACACAGCACATGAATCATCCATATTCCGTCAAGCGCAGAAGCAATCGAGAGCGCCGGAAATCCAATCAACACGGACAAAGAATTTTTGTTTTAGGGTTTTCCCGTTCCAATTACCACCAGACTGAAATACCGGGCAGACAAACAAGGGAATGTGCATTCATATATATATATATAGATACATATATACATGATTTATTCAGCAATATCATATTGCGTAAATCACTAATAAAAAAATAATGTGTAAAATAAGAAAAAATATATAATTACAGTACAAATTTAGAGATTACTAAATATAATAAAACCTGGTTTTACCCAACATGTTACATGGCAGTTGGCACCTTATACCACTTTGTCTTATAATCATAATATTTTGTATAATTATAATAAGGACTCTTTTATACCATTAAGATAATTTTACATAATTAACATAAGTTAGGTGAGATAATTCGATATTTTTTTCTGATCAAGTTATCGGTTAGAATCTTATTAATTGAAAGAAATAATTTATATCATAATAATTTTACTACAAACAACCAATCCAATTTCAAACTGATTAATTAAAATTTAATGACTTATGAATCACAATTGATTTATAAAAAAATAATTATATGTATATATATATATTATAGAAAGGACAGTTTTTTTAATGAAATGCACGTGTCATTGACCATCGTCGCCATGCAATCCACCAATTAGGGTGAATCGGTCGATCAAAATAACTTCGGTTAAACTAGTGCTTATCTCATTGTATCTCAAACTGACAATCTAAGATTTGAATCTAAATTGGAAGACTCGGCAAACAATTTTTTATAAATCTTGACCCGATTACAAACTAATATTGAAATACATTGCGATTAATTTGGAATATTACGTGATATAAATAAATAAATAAATAAAAGTCGATAACGGTAGGCTAAGCCCACCTTTTTTTTAATATTTTCTCCCTTTTTTTCTTTTATCATTTTTCTTTTTGTTGAGAAAGATGGAAGAATTCGAGAAAATCGCTATTGATTTTACAGAAAATTCTTGAAGCTGGGCGTATGTGGTCAAGCATAGCTGTGGTCCGGTCTATGTTAAAATTCTTTTCATCAAACCTTCTGATCGTTATCCTACTAAAGCACAGATGCCTATTCAACGTCAGGGTCCCCATGATGATCAAGACTTGGGGCATTGACTAATATTTGGGATAAGTATAGTTTTTAAAATTAGATTGAGCCGGTCGGTTGAACCAATTCAACAAGATATCTAGTAGTACCTGATCCATTTTACCTAATTAATTTAAGTACATTCTAAATTTGATCAATTTTATATAAATAAACTAGTCTCTAATTCAGCCACAAAATCAACCTCAATCGTGGTAGAATATGATGAATTAAAGTTTATTTAAAAAATAAAAATATCATTAATATCCATATCCATTTAAAAAATGTTTATATTATATTATATTTTATTAAACTTAAATTTCTTTTTTATTATTGAATTTAGATATTGATTATAAATATTTTAAACTTTAAAATTATGAATTCATATTATATTTAAACTTATAATTATTAATTATGTGATATTATTATTATTTAATAAATATATAATTCAACCCATTAAATATGTTATTTAACCTATAAATTTATATTTTAACTGATTTCTGATATGATTCGATCTTAAAAATGATAGGCCAGGGTGTAGATCACCAACACACATGCGCCGGTCAGCCCTGGAGATTGGGATATTCTCAAGGGTAGCAAAAGGAAGCCTTCGTCCTTGATCTTAATGCATGATCTTAGTTTATCCATTTTCAGGACAATTAACTGAGAGGTGGTCCACGTGTACATATGAAAGAGGATAAGGATGGGATGAATTCACCACACTATCCATACAGTAACGATGTCGTATTATATAACTCAATGTATGATATTTAATGATGGAAATAGAAGAAATATAAAAAATATATATAATTATATTGCATATATACATTATAACTATCAAGGAAATGATAGATTCTTTGATGTGTGCTGTCAATATATATATATATATATATATATTATAATAAGAAAAATCCATGGCCTCTGATGCAAGATTAGCTTTACATTACTGTACCAGCAACTGCAAGAGGAGCTGAAATGTCCTGTCAAGATCTGGTGAGGACAACCTGTCCCTGACAATGAAAATATTTAAGATATCTTCCTCTTCTTTCACACCCCGACATCATTGCATTTCATTTGCAACAGCGACTTTGCAGCAGACGCATTGGTGATTGATTTCATGGCTATAGCTGCTAGACATTTGACCTCCTGTTCTTCCTCTTCCTCCTTCTCCTCCTCCTCCTACTCTGCAGATGCCTGCTCGTTCTTCAAGAAAGAGGCGGATCTGTTAAGTAGATATGTTGCTGTCCCTAGGAAGACAAGATCCTCCACATGGGTCTATCGAGCTCGTCCGAGGAGGAGTTTCCAGCTCAAGTCGTCCTCCAATGGCTCTCCTCTCAGTGCCGTTTCTCTGCAGGATGGTCTGTTCTCTTGATTTCTCTGCTATTCTCCTTTACATCATAACTGCCTTCAATTATTTTGTTTTTCTGTATTTTTTCCCCTGGTCCAGCTGGGAATTCAGTGCCCGTGGAAGGCTTCAAAACTCAAGAGAAAAAAGCTTCCTCCATTCTCTACGCGGAACCCGAGAAGCCAGAATCCACTCTCAGCATAACAGTGGTCGGAGCTTCAGGGGACCTCGCCAAGAAGAAGATCTTTCCAGCCCTCTTTGCTCTCTTTTATGAAGATTGGCTTCCTGAGGTTTGTCCCTCTGACCTTCTCCAATCCCATTCGGCTTTTATGTCATCGCGCACAGTGGGTAGCTTAGGGCTTATAAGGTGCAGACCAAACAACTTACTTCTGTAAAATGAATCTCCCTTACCTAGAACTTCTCCGTGTTTGGTTATGCTCGGACCAAGATGACTGACGAGGAGCTGAGAAACATTATTAGCAAGACGCTCACTTGTAGAATCGACAAGAGGTAATTTCCTCGTGTGTTTTGTTGACTTAACTGCGTGATTAGACTGATATATTTCATGTTGGATTTATAGATGGTGATAACGGTTCGTGTAGGGAAAATTGTGAAGACAAAATGGAGCATTTCCTGAAGAGATGCTTTTATCAGTCAGGTCAGTACAATTCCGAGGAGAACTTCAGGGACTTGGACATCAAGCTGAAGGAGAAGGAGGTGATTAGGTTTCCCAAATCTATCAACCCGTATTTATCGTTATCTCGCACTATGCACAAGGAACTAAATAGGCTGGTATTCGAACTTATTTCCTTCAGGCTGGAAAACTAGCAAATAGATTATTTTACTTGTCGATACCTCCAAATATATTCGTGGATGTGGTGAGATGTGCGAGCATCCGAGCTTCCTCGGCAGACGGGTGGACAAGAGTCATTGTTGAGAAGCCCTTCGGACGGGACTTTGAATCTTCTGGTGAGCTAACAAGATGCTTGAAGCAGTATCTAGCTGAGGATCAGATATTCAGGTTCATATCTTGTGCATCCTTTCTCCTGTTGTTTTCTCTGGATACTCTGGATGGGCAGTGCATTGTGACTTTAGTTAATGATTATTCAGAATTGATCATTACTTGGGCAAGGAGCTGGTTGAGAACCTTTCGGTTCTTCGATTCTCAAATCTTGTCTTTGAGCCATTATGGTCAAGAAACTACATCCGAAATGTGCAACTGATATTTTCGGAAGATTTTGGCACGGAGGGACGTGGAGGGTGAGCCCAGTTGCATAAACTGTTTGTTTCCCTTGTAATCTGTTCTTCCCCCCCAAAAAAAAAACACCTTGATACTTGCCGTCTTCCTGTCTTCAGTTATTTCGATAACTATGGGATCATTCGGGATATAATGCAAAACCATCTGGTGCAAATACTGGCATTGTTTGCAATGGAGACGCCTGTGAGCTTAGATGCTGAAGACGTCAGGAATGAGAAGGTACTGAGAAGTTCCTTGACTATGTATTTCTCCACCGTGTAAATGGACTGGAGCAATTTTTGTTACTCAAGTGTCTTGTGTGTCCTATGACTAGGTGAAGGTGCTGAGGTCAATGAGACCACTGCAACTGGAGAATGTAGTCGTGGGCCAGTATAAGGGCCACAGTAAAGGCGGTAAATCTTATGTCGGTTATACAGACGACCCAACCGTTCCAAAAAACAGTATAACTCCAACATTTGCTGCAGCAGCACTTTTTATCAACAATGCCCGGTGGGATGGAGTCCCATTCCTCATGAAGGCAGGGAAGGCTCTGCACACCAAGAGGTAGAATTATCCTTCCGCTGAGTTGGGCTAAAAGAACTGAATTGACATCTGGGTGGTTGCATGATAGGAAAGTAATAGAAGGTTGTAATGAAATTTCAGGGCTGAGATTCGAGTCCAGTTCAGACATGTCCCTGGGAACCTCTACAAAAGGAACTTCGGTACAGACTTGGACAAGGCGACGAATGAGCTCGTGCTCCGCGTCCAGCCTGATGAAGCCATATATCTCAAGATCAACAACAAAGTACCCGGTCTTGAAATGAGATTAGACCGTAGCGACCTCAACTTGCTATTCAAAGCAAGGTTGAGTGTGGTCATATATCATGAAAATATTCTGCTGTTTTTGCTGTTTTCTAAAAATTTCTATGGCTTTAAACTAAAAGTGAGATTTTGCTGTCCGACGTGAAGGTATCCTAGAGAAATACCGGATGCATACGAGAGGCTGCTGTTAGATGCGATAGAAGGAGAGCGGAGGCTGTTCATAAGGAGCGATGAGCTTGATGCTGCTTGGGCACTATTTACGCCTCTTCTGAAAGAGCTTGAAGAAAAGAGGATTGCACCCGAGCTCTATCCATATGGTAGCAGGGGACCGGTCGGTGCACATTATCTTGCTGCTAAGCATAATGTTCGGTGGGGTGATCTCAGTACTGAAGACTCGTAGGTAGGAGAAAATTGAAGAGAGGTTCTCCAATTCATGATTCTGTCAAGTAAGAGCCTCTTTGCTGTATCCTCTGTTTGTGAGCTTCGCCCGGTTTACATAAATAATAAAAAGGTAATGAGGCTTGGTGCCGCTCTTCAGTGCTGTAATTTATTACTCAGTGTAACTGTATTTCGATCTGTTGATGATCCTACAAAAACAAAACAGATCAAGTCATCTGGACTGCGGACTAATCATCTGAACTTTAGATAGTAGAAGATGGTGCGAGGTTGGGTGTGAATAGTAGTTCCCGAGGAATCTTTCCACAGGTCCTGTCTTGTTTATATGACGGATTGAGTGATCTAAGTGTCCCGTGGCTTCCTAGAGAATTTGGAACTTGACTGGTCATGAAGTTGCTCGAAAGGTTTAGCAAATGAAGCTCCCTTTGCACCCCCACAATCTCTCCTCCACATATCTTCACAGGAAAGATCCACGGCCATCCGGACACCCAATATCTTGAACAGTATAATTCAGATACCTCATGGATAAACAGTCGTGGTGTGCTCATACTCTCCGAAAGTAGGTATACGACAGAGAGTCAGCAGTCAGTAGACATTGTTCATACACGATATTCTGCTGACACACGGATCAACTTTCATGTCTTCAACACCAGAAGCGGTCACGGGAGGCAGCTTACCGGCAAATGAATCGTGAAACAGAGCTATTATGACCAAATACTTCAGGGGTAAAAATACAAAAGAAACAAATATCAGGATGCAAGGTTTCGCGTGGACTTTGCAATTTTCTTAAAAATTGAGGGCGTATGCTGCTTATATAGGGTTTGAGGGGGTAAAATGAAATAATAAAATCATTGGGCTGGGCCCAGACTTTTAGTATACGGCCCATTCATATTTGGGGCAGAAATCTGCTATCCTCCCGGCAGACCAGAGGGGACGGACCACAGTGACCCGCCGACCCACCACCTTCACTTGTGTACTGTCTCACTGTCGTTCTCGCAAGACCGGTGTCTGTCTGTTGCAGAAGAAGTGCAGGAGGAAGGAGCTGCTGTTATCTTGAGTCTCTAGCTTTGCAGGTACAGTTCCTGGACCTTCCTCTCCGCATTTTTCCGGTTTCTGCGAAGAATATTCTCTTCGGCCGTGTTATCTGTGGCTTATACTTCCGATGTAGAACGCTTTCCCCTGGGTTTTTAAATTTTAAAACCGGCGATTATTTGATTAAAGGCGTTTTTTTTTTCTGCCAACTGTCTCTCTCTTTTCTTTTACCGCCGTCTTCTAGAGAAAATTCATGAACTTTCACAGTGCACGGCAGTTGTTAGATGAAATGTCTGCGTGGTTCTTCTGCTTATTTTCTGGAAATAAATTTCGTTGTCTACCAAGAGGAAAATTATATTTTTTTCAGCACTTGAAAATGGTTTTATGGGCTTTTAATATATTTCTGCTTCAGTCTAATCCAGCAATAGTTTTTCAGTTATCTCTCTGTCCCCTTTTCTTTTGATTAGTTTTGCAGTTATCTCACTAATATATTGTTTCTTCTAAGGTTAGAGATCAGTTGTGTGGACAAAATGCGAGAGCTTTGATGTGCCGTGTTTCTATTGTTTGAATCTTCTTCATAAAACGTACTGTTCCTAGAGGATTGCTCGACGAAGGCTGGAAAGCGATCTTGATCCATCTGTGGTGCAGTATGACAGGACTATCACTGGGAGAAAAGCTCTTTATACATGGTGGCATTGCTCAAGACCTCCGCACAGATGGTCGTAAGAGACTAACTTATCGGCCCATTTATGTTGAAACAGGTGTCATTCCTCAGGTAGAATTCTCTCCAATTTCCTGATGCCTTTTACTTGGAGAAATATTCTGTCTTTGCATCGTGATAGTCTTCTAACTTTTATTTTACAAACGTGGCAGGCTAATGGTTCTGCTCGAGTTTGGTTTGGTGGTACGGATGTGATTGCTTGTGTGAAGGTACCTTTATTCTGAAAGAGGAATATCTTTATTTGAGCAAAGTACTAGACCTTAGTTCACTGAAATCTCCAATTGTCAAAGTTGCAGAGCGTTCTGCTAGTATTCCCACTGATCCACTTGATTTCAAGTGCAGGCTGAAATCGGAAGGCCAAGTCCCATGCAACCTGACAAAGGAAAAGTTACTATAAACGTTTCTTGTAGTCCAACTGCAGCTCCAATATTCGAGGTTCCTCATTTTGAGTATACTGCTTTCTGGTTTTCTCTCTTCTACCTTTTCTTGCAAGGTTGATGTTTCTATATGAACCAATTGCTTGCATGCTCCCCATTCAACCCCAACTTCAACTATAAGACCGCCATGTATTTAGAAATTAATGATACTTAATACAGAACAATCATTCATTGCAGCACCAGATAAAACTGTTACTTTGAATTTGCAAACTAGGGTCATTTATACAAAGAAAATTCTCTGGCTAAGTTTACTAGGGGCAGGTCCTTCACAACTGACTATTTTGATTATGCTTATACAATTATGTATCTATTGTTCTTATATCTAGATTCAAGTCTATGTCTTCAACATTCTAAACAGGGAAGAGGGGATGAGGAGCTGTCAGCAGAACTCTCAGTCACTCTGCGACGATGTCTCTTGGGTGGTAAGAGTGGAACAGGTATAAATTTGTCCAGAATTCACAACCCTCATAGCTGTTGCTTCTCATTCAGTTTTCAATCCTAAGCCCAATATGTTTCACAGGTGCCGGGATTGATCTATCATCTCTAATAGTCGTTGAAGGAAAAGTTTGTTGGGATCTCTACATTGATGGTCTCGTTATCAGTTCAGATGGAAACCTACTGGATGCGCTAGGTGCAGCAATCAAGGTATTCAGAACTGCTAATATATATATATATATATATATATATATTATTGTGAGAGGTTCTGCCCTGGTTAATTACTTCAAACAAGTGGAAAATTATAACTTTGGACTTTTCTCTGTTTGTGCAAGGCCAGCCATATTGAGAGAAGGAAATGACAAAGAAAATCTTTTTCTCCTAAGTTTTGTTGGCCACTTCGTTATTGATATGTCTTCACTTTCCGTCACAATTATGGGGTGAAATGCTTGAATGGAATAGTAAGATTATATCCTGTACTTCTCAGGCTGCTCTGAGCAACACAGGCATTCCCCAAGTCCAAGTTGTAGCCGATACATCAGGGGAAGACCAACCCGAAGTTGACATAAGTGATGAGGAATTTCTTCAGTTTGACACTTCTAGCGTTCCTGTAATAATTACACTAACAAAGGTAATGCTGGTTTTAGGATCCTCTGTTAGATTATTACATGTATTCTGCTTTATCACTTAGTGTTACATTTCCCTTTAAGCAGGTGGGACGGCATTATATTGTGGATGCCACGACTGAGGAAGAATCCCAGATGAGCTCTGCAGTATCAATTTCAATAAACAGGAAAGGGCGTATCTGTGGGTTGAGCAAAAGAGGAGGGGCGGGGCTTGACCCAAGTGTTATTCTTGACATGATGTCTGTGGCAAAACATGTCAGTGAACAGCTGATGAATAGGTTGGACTCTGAGATATCCGCTGCTGAGGCTGTTGAAAATGAGTTGTAGTTTCATATTAGAGTCACTTAGGGAGGCATGTAGTTCCGTGGCCCATATCATGATGAATTGAACTCTTCTTTGTAATTGTTGGCTTGTCGTGGTAGGGGAAAGTCAATGGTTTAGGAAGCAAATCCTGCTGCCTGACTCTTTATAGCGAATGAATTGCAATTTGGACCAGAAAAATTGTTTAAAGCAAGAAACGTGTTCCCCAAATTACACTTGCTGGATTAAACCTCGAACGACAATCAATTCTCCAGTGGCAAGTCATCCTGCTTAATCCAGTTGGCCATTCTTTCCTTCACAAACTATAGCCTTGGTAGCCGTGGTAGCCTCTGCCTCTAAAAATCCAAAATGTGAAATTCCTATTGCTTTCTGGGAATAAATTGGGCAGAGTCATTGAGCGCTGCAGCGTACTCTCCTGCTTGGGAGCTCGAGCGACTTGCATTTGTCATGAAACAGCCTCACTGATCTTTCAGGAACCATAAAGGAACCATCTTTCCGACAATCTTGTTGCTGTCTTGATAGTGCGGTTTTCCTTTCTTTAGACAATTTTTAGCTTCAACTGTACGGATGTTCCACACCAGGCATAACGGAGGCCTCTATGTCACTGTAACTCCCGTTCAGACAGATGGTCCTGGCCATTTGAGTCGCAGGTTGCAAGAGATCCTTGGTTCCACCTTGGTACTGGGCTCCCACAGTGACAGAGGCTCCTACTGAGATCACGCGTTACACAGTTGGACTATCATAGGTTACAGAGTCGTTACAATCATAGGAAATCGCCATCTTACTCGAACTGTCCAATTTGTAAATCAAAATGGGTTCTCGACGTGTAGACTTGCGATGGCATCTTCATTTGCCCTTCTATCCAGGGAAGGTAGTCACAGGGACAAGAGGCATGACCTGCAGGACGCATGTCATTGTCCTCGCATGACTTCTCTTCTTCTTCTCGTCACATCCGACAGACCAAATTAAGTTCCAAGCAGAACTTCAAACGAGCGAATTACGCGTGTTTTTGTCGTTGTGGCCCTACTTTAGCTGGAAACAGTAGGGCAAAAGGAGTGATCCAAGCAATGCATATAGAATGAACTGGAGATTGCCCCGTCGCACTCTCTCATGCTCAGCTCCCTCTGCCACTGCAAAGGTGCACCTTCCCTGTGCTTAAACTACCCATCAACCAATAACTTCCGCCTGACATGCATGGAATATGAATATTGAACCCTTCGAGACACTATAAATTTCCTTCTAAATCCATTTGATTCATCTGCATCCGCGGTTGGCATACATAGTCTAAACTCGGATGGCTTTCTGGGTGCTAATCCTTCTTCCCATGGTTGTTCTCGCTGAATCCCGACCTGCTAATGCAATCAACCAGACCGATCTCCACAGGGCAATGGCCGACATGAGAAGCAGGTCCTACCATGGGTTTGTCATACTCCTGAACATCCTAAACACAATCCCGAACCCACTCCAGCGTTCAGCAAAAACAACCTTTCTCATGCCCCATGACCAGCAGCTGTCTGCAGCTACACTCACCCGGGGCAGTCTCCAAGATTTCATCCTACGTCACTTGATCCCGAGCGGGTTCACTCTAGATGAGCTGAAGCGGCTCCCTAACAGGACGCTAGTTCCATCAGGCATCCCAAAAAGGATGATCAGCATAACCAGCAGCAGGAGATCAGGGCTGTTCTTGAACAAAGCGAGGATCACAACCCCTAATGTCTGTCTTGGTCCTAATATTAGATGCCATGGGATTAGCTCTCAGATCGGGTATAATGATGCTATTGATTATACTCCAGCATCCCAGCCCCTCAGCCTCCAAAACATGAAGCTGAGTATTTCACAGACAAGGAACCGGGTGAAATCTTCTGGAGCAACTAGCCGGAACAGAACTGCCCAGATCCACTGATGGTCCAAGCCTCCTCATATCTTCTTTTACTTGTTAACGGAGGCGAAGTTTTACTGTTTCAATGTCAGGATAGAGGAGTACGTCAACTAAAGAAAAATGCTAACTTCAACAATTTCTTTGTCGCTCACGCCCCTTAATTTTTCGACAACTAAGGACATTTAGACAGAAAAAGATCTATATTTCTGTCTTCATCTACACAACTGAGGTCTGAAAGTGGGAGTAATCTACTCTAGTTGTGTATTAAAAGGTACTGCAGAATGCCAAAAATTAAGATTGGACCTAGTCCACTGTCGAAGTCAACTTAAAGCCTAAAGATCTCCCATGTTCATATCAAAGTTGGATTAAGAAAAAATGGGCAAAAGATTCACGACAAGCGACTCACATGGCCTAAATTTGAGATCTACTAACTTCCCTATCTTCTGGTTTGTTGTTATGGCAAAAGTAAAAAAGACAAATTAACTCATTCCCACGACTTGGTTACGTCTTTGTCCAAGAAAAGTTAACGCATATACGTTCTGCATTACACTGATCTGCATCAGATGATTCACCATGAATGCACTGGACTCCCCCTATATATGAGGCTCCCCAGGTTCCTCGAATTTTCTGGGAGATTGGTACAAGAAGATGATATAATACTTGTAAAGCGGACCCTTTTCTAGAGGTGAAGAGAAGTGTCGACATCAGAATTCTCAAAACTTTCGTGTGGTCGATTAGGCGAGGAACTCAACCATGCCTGGTCTCTCACGGTCCTCGGAACAATCAGATGGCTCTGAGAATTGAGGCCAAGAGAGAGTGACAAGTCTTTGGGAGGTTGTCTTGGATTCAAATGAGGTTGGAATGAGAGGTCCCCACGAGGGCGAGGTTGGGGAGGGGTCAATAACTGTTCCGCAAGCTCCCTTCCCATTCTCCTCTCCTTCACTCTCTCCAACTCCCTGAACCTTTCCTGCAAAAGGGCAATCGAGGAGCTAGTGACACTGGGATCACAACCCTCTCGACTCATTTGATGCAACCTTCAGTTTTATCGCCAGGCTTTCAACAGCTGGGGAAATATGGATATGTGCTTTTAAGAATGAGATGTTCCGGTTCAGGATGACCTAATTTATGGATGAAGCATCAGCTGCTATGCAACAAAAGTACAGGAAGATGACTGCCAGTTATATTGGAATGGACCTGCAAGAGAGAAGAAGAGACCAAAAGGAAGGCTCCAGAGGACAGTAAAAGTAGCATATGTAGTAGCTATGTTGCAGGAGCCCGTAATTGTCGTCCTAATGGAAGTTGCGAGGTGTGAACTTCGTAGATGGCGCAATGCTTTTGTATTGTTCTGTTGGGTCGTACATGACATTTCGCTGCGGGATCTCTTCATTTGAGCTCTACTGCCCTGGTTTGTTCTGCTCATGTGAATGAAAGACAGGCACAAAGAGAATCAGCCAGGGAACAAAGAGACGTGCAGAAGTAACAACAATAAGAAAAGGCCTCCCCTTAGAGGTAAATCATGGGAGTGCACTCTGAGAAGGCCGGATTAGGATCCCCTGTTTTCCATCAGGACAGCAGAATGTGCACTTAGTAGTCCAGATTTAGTCAGGCTGAATCAAACAGCTGTGTGGCAGGAATGGTCAAGGGGCTTCACTGCACCATCAGATTCGGCCCCAGACTAAAATCTATTGCCTTGAATATTGGTGAATTCAGAGCCTGATGAGACTAAAGCTCCAACAGCGTCAAGTGATTCATACCTCTCCTGGATTCCTTCATCCTGGGACTCTATGTAACTCAAAAGGTAACAAACTTTTACTGCACAAAAACTCCCGTCCAATTTCGAAAGACGAAAAATTGCCAATCAGTGGATTCCTCGATGATATTAAGCTGAACGCCATTTGAGTTTCATCTCATAGCAAAGAGGGATCCATACTCGGAAGATTTTTCTTCAAGAGCAAGTGAATTTGCACAACGTTAATTATAATTACAGCATCACTGATAATGCATTGCAAAGAAATATTCATACATGATGAGATCGCCTAGGTCATGCCTACCAAATGTTCTGGGAGATTAAATGGCATGGTCCAACATCTAATGATAGTAAGTACATGAAAATTAGATCTAAAGCTTCAGTCATAGAATGAGCTAAATCTGATTATATGCAGGCTGTACCTCAATGTAGTAATCTTCCCCATTAGGAACGCCAACAATCAGAAGGATTTGACCCAGCAAAATCACAAGAAGCACATCAAATGAATCCTCATCCAAATTAAAGAACCCGAAAGATTCAGTAAAATCGTGCAATTGTATGAATAAAAGAAGTGATGCAGACAAGAAATTTGACACATGCGTTTACTACCCACCGTAACATGATCATACGCCTTTTCTCATGTGAGCAGAAGTCAATAGCTTCTGCATTCAGCAAAACAAATGACCTTCACGAACAAGTCTTGCAAATTTACCATGACATGCTCTTCAAGAAACGACAAAAGGTTGCCTTTATTCACAGTTCGTTCTGCTTGCCTGGAATCAAAAACAGAAAACCAGCAGTAAGGAATGCGAACACAAAAAAGTTGGCCAATCATACTAAGACAAGGCACTATCTGACACTAAAACTAAGAGAGAGAAGTTGTGCTAAAGATCACCATCTGCTCGCCTCCTCGATGTGAAGCTAAAAGAAGAAATGGAAAAAAATGGGAAAAAGAAAAGGGATGGAGCCCGTTCAAGTCTCAAATGTGATAGCCATCTCAACTTTTGGTTCCTTTTGAAAGTACAAGACCCAGCAAGTCATGACGTTCAGAAAGAAGAAATTTAGACCGATAATGATTGCCTCAAGACCTTCATTCTATCGGTAATTTCCTCCGCTTCAATAGAACAACCTGCCTCAGACAATGCCCTTCCCAAAATATCGTAGGTCAATAAGCTTATCCTGCAATTTCTGGACTCCACCATGCGAATAGTCTTCGTGCAGAGATGCAGATTCCCTTGTTTCTGCAACCCATCAAGTAATATTTTCCAAACAATCTTATCCACATTCCACGTTTTCCCAAGCAAGCCAGCAAATTACTATTTAGCCTCGTCTAAGAGGCTTACTCTGCGGAGAGCGCTGATAAGAGGCTGAATACTCAGCGGATTATAGAAGATTTCAAGAGCTCGCTTCACATTCCGGATGGATCTATAGGATATTGGAGAACCGGTGGGGTCTTAGCTTCCGAGCCAAGCAGATGATATACGGGTCCTTCTTCCATTGGGCAGCGCAGAGAAGCTCACTAACAGCCGAAACCAAACCAGTGCAATGAAGAGAAGGAGCTGCGGATGAAGGGGAGGAGAAGAAACGGCGAGGGTGAATGGAAAGACGCATTATCTGCGGGGGAAGTGAGAGTCTTGATGGGCTTTAAAATTGCGGCATTAAGGATCGACAGTCGTGAGCTTTTCGTATATCAGACATATGCACGTCCCGCATTGAAGATCTTCACAGTGAAGAAGTACGCTTTATTCGCAAGGTTGAGACCTTGTGTTGAATATGCAAGTTGTTCGACGCGCAGGCAATAGCGCCATGGCTATGGAGTCGAGAGAGAGAGGGAGGGAGGGAGCCCATTTAAGGATCATTGACCTTCAATTTGACTTTATTCTATTGTCTCAAGTTATTTCTTACGAACTAACATGCAGCCAACTTAAGAAATTGTCTTGGAAGATCAATCTCAAGTAGATAATATTCTCATGCTACAAATGTTTGCAAACCAACAACACCGGTACCTAGACAACATAGTTCAACAAGTCACCTTATGTCGGTTTGCAATGTCAGTTTTGAATATGAATTAGTTGTGTTACCGGTGTTGAGTTTGAATGTTAGACACTATCCCAGCCGAAATTCCAACGACAGACCAACTCTTGAACCAAAGTCGACTTCTGAACAATCTCTTCATCACCTGTTGGCTTAATTTGTTCTTATTTTCAGTAAGGTAAACATTGCTAGAATGCTAAAGAAAAATTAGGAACTGGAGAATGGTCGCTCCACCGATACCGCCAAACAGAAGCATTCCTGGCCCCAACCTACAGTGAGTCCGAGTGCCCCGCTAACCATCCGCACAGGAATTGCCTTATCGATAATCAGGGGTAACGCCACGGCCAGCAGCTCAACATGATTAATGCGGTCGTGCTGAGCTTCTATATGGCAACTAAACTTGGGGGAGAGGCCATTTTGATGGCCAGCTCAATTGCTTCGAGGTTAACAAATTCAATGCCTTAATATTTGAAATACGAGTAACTCAAGAAGATGAATCAGAACCCGGATCCTCTGATTGATCACAAAAGATCAGTAAGGAGCACTTGTCTAGTTGGCTTAGAATTTGAGCAAAAAAGACTAACTGGCTTCCTTAACAAGAATACCCAGTGACACCAGATTAAGCTCGTCAACTGATCAACTATGTTCATAGCTCACCAAACCTTGACTCTACAGGCAAAGGGTTCACAATAAAATAAGTACTTCACTTCCCAAGTCAGCCTTGGCACAACAAATTTCACTTGCAAATTGCGTTTTATTATCTATCAAAAGCTATCACTCATCCCAACTATAGTTGAGATGCCCGCCACAAGAGAAAGGAAATCGAGATGTACCAGCACTTAATATTTCACATATGATGATTACAAAAAGGATCAGGTAAGTTCACCAAGACATGACATGTCACAGCACACCTTCATATCTTGTGGTTCCTGCAGGAACATCCTAAGTTTCCAAAAAGGGTAAAAGAGAGAGAACTGTACTGACGGAGTGAAGCTACTAGTATTAAAAATCTTGCACACAAGAGATGGCTCTTGAAGGAAGAACCAAGAAGCAATGCCACAGGAGCAACGTCAACAAAATAAGTGTTCTATGCTGCTATCTTCATTTTCATTCAGAGAAACCAAAAGAAAAAGAGAGAAGGAGACAGAAGAAACATGGCATACATATTATTGATCTCTTCTATCAAGGTTCCAGTTTCAGTGAAACAACTCTTGACTGTCTGTTGCGCTTGGCCATCTTCATGAAGAATACTGAGAAGCAAGATGGGGCCCACCAGGGCCGACGTACCTTCTGTTCCCCTTTAAGGCATGCCACTAGAAATTTGTAGTTGCATAAGAGATACATTCTTATCTAAATTTCCAAAATGCAACACCATGGACACACTACGTTGTATATCCTCAGAGGAGGAAAGAACTAAACCAGCTAATAGTAAGAGGAACTCCAATGAGGGTCAAAAGAAAAAAACAGATAGATAATTTGAGAGAGAGTCGAGTTGGAAAGAAAAAGCTGATCAGCAATTTACAACTGTAGGTGGAAGGGCAGTCCCACTCAAGTCCTGCCAACCCTGGTCCTACCCCTGCCTTGCTGTGCTCATTGTTTTGTTTTTCTTTTTCCTTTCAAAAATTTTATTCACAAAATGATCAATTACATATGATTTACATCAGGACTCTCAGCTGTAATAGACCGCTAAAAGTTTTGTGCACTACCCTATGATCTAGACTAGAAAAAGAAGTGCACTTTAGCTAACTAACATCAGACTATTATCTAGAAGCATGCTTATACAGTTACAAGAGCATGCATCCATCTAACGAGTGACAATGGAACTTGTAGTAAACAAAGTAAAGCCAACAGAAAAAGGAAGTTCAAAGAAATTCTGTTAAAGTGAAACTCTTATACCTCCTGCATCATTGCATACAAAAGAATGGAACTCTTCGCATGATTGGCGACAAAGCATGAGCCTGTTGTGATTCTACTGCTTTCTTAGATTTAATTTCGATAAGGTAAATCAAGCACATCATAGAATAGGTACCTTTTATTCTCCTGAGTTCTTTACAGAGTGTGATGAAATCTCCCCATTTCATGTGGCACCGTCTGATAAACCGAAGAATCTGCTCGGTTGTGAACATTGACATGCTTTCCAAGTACTCTCCATTAACACCATTTTCCTTGAATATTTCACAGTAGTTACCTAAGTTTATCTCCTCTAACCACAAACCAACATCCTGGCAATGGACATATATATAGAGTCAAACTATACGGCCACTTGCATACAGTCTCAACTTAAAATAACAACTTGACCATAATAGCCCATATCACATGAAACGATGACTATTTGTTCAGTATAATTAAAGCAATGGATCTCACAAGAATCAATTTTGCTGGAAATGAGATTCACAAAAAACAGATGCTTAGCAGGATAAAGTGGGATTTGAGTACCTCAACGGTCCAAATGAAAAAATCAAGAGGCTCAGGTGGCTGTTGTCCTTTGTTCATCTCCCAAATAAATCCTATGCCCAAAAAAAAAACCAAAACCAACACTTTTAACTATAGCAGGGAAAAAAGATCACATATTATTGCAATTTTCATTAATGATAAAAATTGTAAAAAAAAATGAAGAACTGAAAGCAGAAAGACCCCGACTCAATTCGTCATGCAACTGGGCAAGGACCACAAAAATTCAAAGACCCATCAAGGACATGGGAAAATATCGATAACAAGAACAGGGAACACGAAATCTAAAGAGCAAAACTCTTCTTCTTCTTTTTTTTTTTTTTAATTTCCTCCACCAGAAGATCAAATTCCCGGATGATCTCAGACAAGCCGGGAAAAAGTCAGCACCTCGCCTGAGAATCGACCAAAAGCTAGGAAGATCTCGAAATTCAACGACCCATAAAGCGAGCAGGAAAAAAGTTTAGAACAGTAACAAGAAAACATGCCAGATACACAAGGACTTGACTGGAAGTGCACCGGGGGGGTGGGGGGTTGGAAAAAGATGGGAACTTCTGATCTCTCACAGAGCCAGTCCCTTCTCCCAAGAACTCGTCAGCAAAAAAGAGTTGAGAACTAGGAATTAGGAATTTTCAACTCACCGGGCGAGTAGAGATGGTGGCAAAGTTTTAAGTTTCTACATCTGAGACTCGCAAGCTCAGTAAGAGAGAGAGAGGGAGAGAGTGTGTGTCTGTGGAAAGAAACGCGCAACGCCCACTTGGTTAGTGCAATAAACAGCTCTCGGATTATGACTCATGACACTATGATGGAATAACTGAGGCCAGTAGGGGTCCATTGAGCTCGCCGCGTTTCTTTTCGGCTCGCATTTGCTTGGCCGTTCCGCTTGATTACTTTCACCTTTACCCATTGTGCCGCCATTATTAATCAAGAGAGAAAGCAAAAGCGGGTCAACCTTTGACGGTGCCCACCAATCCTGTCCGGCCACGCGAGATACTGTTAGAATCTACAGTAATAATCCTTCCCGATCATAATCATAATAATGAAATTGATTTTTTTTTTAAAAAGGTATTAATTCAATTATCATATCATTATTATTGGTGGTGTATTCATGGCAGCTTCATGCTACCTGAATTTTCTGCCTGTGTAATTATATTATCTTGGGGGCCTATCGTAATTTAAAGATACATATTTTTTTTTGGGTAGAAATTTTTAAATATATTTTGATAAAATTGAGATAGGATCGGTGGTCGTTAAAGTACTTGAAGCGGCTGCCCTACCCATGCGGACGCTGCATGTGGCTCGCTCAAGCGTCGCTCACGTTCCTTTTTTGACCCCTCTAATATGTTGATCGGTCTTTCTCCCCCGCTCATGGGATGTTTCCCGAAACCAGCAGGCTCGGGATCTAATACTACAACCCTGCTCATAAAGTCAGTGCCCTGGTCCTTCCCTCAAGGTGGTCATTTCAATGACCCGAGATTGATTGCTTCACCACGGACCCATTCACATCGCGTCGGACTTCCCACTCCTACCTACTACTGCTCGGACGTTCATCGCAGCCTTATATGTGATAATGGCCCCGCCAATCTCAAACCTCTCCCCCAGGGCAAGCAGACAACGGAGAACGTACGGCTGCGATTTTTGACCCTTCTGGTTATAATTCAGTAGGTCCGCTGAGTGGTCCGTTTCCATCAACAACCTTCCAAGGAGACACAGGAAAGCGATAGATACTCCGACAGAGGACACTCGCCTAGGCAGGAACTGCCTGCCGTCCAAGGCGTCTGGTACAAGCGCAGGCCAAACTTGGTTCTAACTTAAAATCATTCGTCCATCCTGTAATTTCCTTCCAGGCTTTTCACTCGTGCACTACTTTGATTCTATCGCCTGGGGGGCAAACAAAGTAGTTACAGAGAAGTGTGCAGAATGAGGGGAAAAAAAAAACAACAGTAAAATCCCAAGTTCTAGCAACGGAAGATTTAGAAAGCAAAGATAGCTGCATGTTGATTTGAAGCAGAAGATCTCTTGAATGCTGCAAGATGTTCAAAACTGAAGCAGTAACCCAGAGGAAAGAGAGTAAACGCATTGACAGGCAACTCATCACATAACAAAACAACCTTCACATTTGAGCAGAACCGCAACAATTTAAAACACCAAAAATTTACCTGAAAGCTTGAAGTTAAATTGTTTCCGGAATCCCTCTCTCAAATACACCCAAGGTTCAGGTTAAGTTAATCGTGAGATCTCATAAAATACCCACATCCCCGACTTCTGTTTTGAATTGTCCCATCAATCCTAAGTCTTAACTTACAAATCCTCTATAAAGCACTTCAACCTCACAGTCCACTTCAACCATGGTCATGCAGTCAGACTTCAAATAACAGGCCAACAACCAAGCCAAGGGAAGACCATATATTCTGGCTTTACCCCAAATCGATCCAGTACACTCTTCATGTTGGTCTTGCACGGCAGTAAATTCAAAAGTCTCATAACCCACTGTTGCTGCCAGACTGAGGTGTCCCTGCGGTTCCATTGCTAGTCTTGCTAATGATCCCCTTCCCAAAATACTCGGCAATCACAGAAAACCCATCTTTGGAAGTCTTTACTTGCTGGAAGAACCGACCTTGGTCCTTGGAGTTCTGCTCCAAGCTTCGCTTCAATTCCATGACTGATCTGTACTCTGGAGCACACTCGGGGCATTCTTTTTCATTTTCACTGAGGCATCGTTGATGGAACGAATGCATGCACATGAAGTGGACAGCAGGGAGATCTAGGGTGAAAGTGCATGCAGTGCACTTGCTGAGCTGAAAGATTCTTGCATTGGTCCTGAGATCCTGAATCTCTTTTCTCATGGCCGAGGTGTCTTCCTGCAAGTTGAAGAGAACTTCCTGAATTAGTGTGCAACAGCAGACCAAGATCTTATAATGTGCTTGCTGTATTCCACCTCCTAATTTGAGGAATGAGGCCACTTCCAAGTTGTCAGAGTGCAGAAAAAACATCGAGCTAAGATGTGCAAAGGACTGAGATAGACATTATGTCAGAGTGCAGAAAAAATCTATAAAGCATCTCTTGCAGCTTGCAATACACTGAAAATTCCACAATGACTGTATAAAAAGGGAATATCACAAGGAGTAAACATGAACAAAGCTGAGAAATGTACCAACCTGATACTTCTCAATAGCACAACGATCCTCTTCAATCAGCTTGGACTCCTGCTCAAGTTTTCTAGCAATGTAATCCTTGATGACTGAGAGGGTGAGACATGGGTTCCTGGACAGTGTTTGAAGAACAATAATAGGAGGCAAAATATCATCCCTCTCAATGTAAGTCAAAATCTCCTTGACTTCTTTGGAGCAGTCTTCGCCAAGCTCACCAAAATATTTCAGAAGATCAGCCCAAAGGGATGGATCCCCTCCCTTACCAGAATCTCTCAGCCGTTTGCAACATGCTATCAGACCCTCATGGTCATGGGCCTGCATGTAGCATGCAATGACCTCCTTGTAAAGTTTCATCTTTTCATATAGGTACAGAAGGCCTTCTATAAAAGCATTCATCTCACAGAGAATTATTGCCAGATCTACATCATAAAGGGGGTGTTCCAAGTCTGATGGCCATGCACTCTTAAGTAACTGAAGCCCTTTTTCACATCTGTCTAGATAATCCTTGTTTAAACCTTTATGATCCATATTTGATTTCCCATTTGACTGTGTCTTTGATATCACCACTGCACCTGACCTTGCCCTCAGATTGAAATCCCCACCATTGGAAGCTTGAGATATCAATGGAAAGTTCAAGTCATTGGACAGGTACAACTCCAGGAGTGTATTGTTAATTTCCACTTGAGCAGGAGAATCCTTCACCTTGGTAGTGTACTTTTCAAGAAAATCCATCAAAGCCTGAGGATGATGAACAAATATGTTAAGAAAATCAACTGGAGACGGCAGCATCGACAAATAACCACCATTTGAAGTTCCATTCCGAGTTGGGTCTCCATCTTCAGTACACAGTTTGATAAGTATCTCTATTGTGTCTATAGGCCTATGCTCCACCAGTATTTTACCATACTCTTCAACTGTAACCCCGGCTTGACTTGGCTCCAGGCTTGAAATATATTGTAAGGCTTCATCATACCTGCCAAGGTCCTCTAGTAATATCTTTAGGTACCATTCATGTCTTCCTGCCTTTTTTGCGACGTACATTGCATGCTCGTGGTAATTGGCAGCTCGACAGACCCTTATAGCCGTTTCTACGTCAAACCTGTGCTCACCAACACTATCATCACCTTTAATGAATACATTGAGCTTCTCAACATCCTTCAATTTGGTGTAACAATTCAAAAGAAGTGTCGTGTGATCCTTGGAGGCAAGACCTTTCTCATGTAACTTCTCCAAGTAGTTCGTGAGATTGTAGATTCTCTGTGCATCCAGAAACTTCTGTATTACGTATGAGGGTTCGAGATAGCCAATTGTGAGGATATATTGAGCCATGGCCTCATCATAATCCTGTTTACTGTACAGATGATCACCGTACTTCCTTAAAACTTCTGCAGTTGCAGCAGCATCAGCTTGCTGACTCTGAACAAGATTAATAGCAACAGTGTACAAGTTTTTCTTGAAAAGCATGTCTAACTTGCTTTCCATGTCCTTCTCTCCAATACATAGGACCGTTTTGTCTGCCATTATAAGAATTACACTGCCCCATTCACATAGCAAATGAGAAACTTCCTTTACCACTGAACTATGGGCAATCAAACGGTTCTTCAGGTCATACACATTGAAAGTATTTCTTCCACTTCGTTGATCTGCTACAACGCACAGAAGGTATCCACGAAACCATCCGATAAATTTCTTCTCACCATCAAAAGCCCAACAAGGACCACGCCCATCTATCTCATAGAAAAAAACAGCCTCTGGTCGGCCAATTATCAATTCCTGAATAGAAATTCAACTTTTAGCTTTTCACATGCAAAGTCAGAGGAGTGATCAAGGAAATTGCTTGGCAATTATGGAATCAGGAAGTACATACCGCATGATCACTCATCGCGACACTCTTTACATTACATCCAATATGGTCTAGGGTTTGCAGCCTAGGTGGTTGATGGTGCAAGCTAAATAAGCTGACAGAAGCTGGAGTAACTGCAAAGAGTTGAAGAGCTTGACCATCTACCCTGAAACCCAGACCCATAACAGAAGAATGGCTTTCCACCTGAAGTTTAAAACGGGTGATGCGCTCTCGTGCTATATCACCTTTGATGCAGTAAATGCAACCATTATCTAGGCCGATCGCTATTAACAGAATTGGTGGAGCCTCCTCGAGAACTAAAAACGATGTGATCTGCAGAGAAAGGTTATCAAAAGTTTCAAGAAATCAATACTCAAAGCAAAACAGATAATAAGCAATAGATAGAGTATACGCAGCAAGAAAGAAATACCTTAGCCTCCGGGAACTGGTTAGTGAAGATACGTAGTATTCCAATACAATTAGGGCTAACTGAGCTTGACCCTTCTTCCTGCATCTTATCTAGATCAAACACCTTGAGGCACAGGGCAGACTGCTGAGGAGATAGTTGATCATCCTTTCCAACAGTTACGAGAAAGTTTCTTTGCTGGTAGATCAAAAGAACCAGAGTATGCATCAAATTCAAGTTTGCAACTGTTTCCTATTAATAAAGCAGATCAGAGAAACTCGTTTCTATCATCCACTCCTATCCTAAATTGTCAATGAGGACAAATTAACTTTGTCTAAGGACTCTATTTGGCTAGCCTCTTCATTATTGGCAATAGATGGACGTCTTTGTAAAATCTGAACAATTATGGAACCATAAATTTACAAATTTCACGTTTTCTTCATCAACTTCCTTCCATCGGATAATGTTCCCAGAGCCTTTCGATAAAAAAATGCTCGGGACTTCGATCCATCCACTACAAAACTCGCCTTGAAAGGGCATCAAAGACCCAATATTTCGCGCTACACTGTGTGCAGAGGCAACGAAGGGAAGACCTAACCTTGAGCTGCTGGAGGAAGAGAACAGAGGAGGAGTGAGCTTGGAAGCCGTAATTGAACTTGAGGCCGCGGTCTAGCAAGCTCACGGTGCCGTCATCACAACCGATCACCAGCTTCCCTCTGCCGCTGGAGCTGCACTCGATCTTGCCCTTAATGTCCTCCGGAATCGCACTCTTCCCACCCAATTTCTCCTCGAAAAACTCGAATTTCCTCCACTGGTACATCCTGCTCCGGTCGAACGCCAGGAATGGAACTACAGATCCTGCTCGCGAAAGTTGAACCTCCAAGCTCGGGAGGATGAAAAATACGACGATTAAAGAGAGAGGGCATCTTTGTCTTTCCGCTGACCCAGCATGAAACGACGGCGTTTGGCAGTAGCTTTCGGTTTGCGCGAAATGGACCCGAGTCAATTCACCGGTTATGGTTAAAACAGTAGCGTTGTACCGACTGCTTCTTGAGGTGGCAAATTAGGTATGGTAGAAAAAACCATGTTTTGGATGAAATTTTTGGACTGTCTGATAAAAATTATAAAAAATTTAAAAATTAATTAATTAAACACATATAATTATATTTTAATAATTATTTTAATATTTTATTTAAAGTAACATAAAATTTAGATTAATAAATAAATTATATTATAAAATAAACTATTTTAAAATATGAATTATTTAAATTTATTTTAAAAAAATAATTATTTATGCAATTTTTATTGGGTCAAGTTATCCGAAATTCGAAATATTCATGTTTGTGCCTGATTTTTTTGAGACACTTGGAATAGTGGACCATACTAACAGTAAATTGGGCGTGCCGATACAGCTTGAAAATTTTGTACTTACCCAAATTACCATTTTAACTACTCCCATCAATGGACCAAAGTCAAGTCACCGGTTTATTGTAGTACTTTTCAGTAGGGTATCATTGTTCTACCCCATTCTCCTCTTCCTTTATTCCCTCCAAACATTTACCCAAGCAAATCACAAACGCTTGGTCCTTAGTGGATTTTGCTTATGAAAAGAATCTTATGGGTGAGTTTTCTGGAAATCATCTGGCCTGATAACATTTTGATGGCTAGCCTTCACAAGAATACTGGTAATATGTCATATTACAGTGAGCAATCTCAGTAAATAGACAGACACATAAAATTCCTGACATGTTAGATAGAGAGATAGACAGATACTCCTAGACTTCCATACATCACACCTGTCATTAACATTACTCATCCCCCATCATCAAGGCAAATCTTCACTACAGCTGAGATGTCCTATTCAATCAGTCGCCTCTGCTGCTACCTCCCCCAATCTCTGGAGATTCGAGCTAGTTGTTTCATCTTGATGCCCCAGCGTAGAAGCCAAGTGGAAGCCAGCACGGAAAGGACTACTAAAGAGTCTACGGTTCACTAACTCTAGCTCTTGACAGCTGCTGCTGTGTTCAGGACCTGCTGCTGTTCGTTTGATTTCTTCCCGACTTTGTTGATACATGCCCCTTCACTTTCGTCTGGTTTAGCAGTCAACTGGTTGTTTGGTTGCCCTTCGGTTAGCCTATCCTGCAGAACTGAATCAGTGGGATCGTCTCCCTCTCCTCGTGACTTGCAGTGGCGCAGTGGCTCATCCTTCTTTTGCAAGTTCGATTTACTCTCAAATTCTGGAGTTGAGCTTCTGGTTGCAGCGCATTTATTTCCAGACTCGATACTTTGACGCTCTGTTAAATTATTAGGACTACCAGAGCTCTCTTGTCTCACGGCTGCATCAGCGGAGACTGCTTCTCCTTCTTCAGATTTCATTCTTGCTTCATCGGTCCGTGCAATTGTCGCACCATCAGCTCCTGCTGAGTTACGAGTAACAATCCTCGCAGCAGGCATCTCATGATCGTGCTGACCTTCATAAGTGGTCATGACCACTTTTGGGTCATGAGATGCCCTCTCTACGTGTTTCTTAACTGGACAGCCTGGGCTTGAACACCTGTAATAGCTCCTGCATTAACACACAGAGTGGCCCGACTCAGTGCAGCACAAATTTAAAAGCTTTATGAGAATGCGGACAGAAACAAAGGGATGCATCTTTCCAGAGGCAGCACATTCAAGAACTTTTGCAGGATTAACCTAGGTTAAGTTTGAGAATAGTCTCCATGCTGGCAAAAGACTGACTGTGGATAAAGTGACAGTTCTTTTGCCCTCCATTAGTGGACATCCATTTCCTTCAGATCATATTACTTTAGTAACAAAGTTGTAGATCCCTAGCATGACCTTGGATTTAGGTATCCTAACATAAAAGAGTAGAACCTAACATAACCTTGGATTTGGGTTTCCTTTTACGAGTTTCTGCCCGTATTTACGCCAACGATAGCCATCAGTAACAAGATCGACTTCGCTCATTGTCTGAATGATAAGACGTGCTTCACCAGTTGCTTTATCCACTGCAGCTGCATCAGCACCATGATTCTCCTTCTTCCTGTTGAGATGGTAGGAAGCTAAGGAACAGCCATCTAAACAGGGGCAAGAGAGCATCACCAAACTGAAAACTTACTTTCTTTTCGAGCTAGGATCATCATCATTGTCAACCTCATCCCGTGACCTTCTCGTTGGTGACAAGGCTTTGATCTTTACATCTTTACTTGCTGAAACCACTGGGGACAGAGGAGTATCTGTTGGCTTGACTTGCTGACATGTTTGGCCTCTAACCTCAGATGGTTTTCCTACATAAATGTGGTCATATAAATATTCTCGAGTCTTTCTTCAAGGAACAGCAGATGACAATGAAAAGTATAAGGTCCTCTTACCCTCTATAGCAGTTGGAGAGGCCTTTTCTGGTTTTTGTTCAACTATGGATGCAACAATCCCAATGGCTACTGGGATGTTAACATGAGGTTTCAGATGATCATGCTGACCAAAGTAGACAGTATCAATAATCTGCCCCTCCAATGATCGTTCCACCTGCTTCTTGACAAGGCAATTAGTGTGGGTGCACTTGTAATAGCTTCGTATGAATTCATTTCCCTTCACATTTTTCTGTCCATATTTTCTCCAGTTATACCCATCCTCTGATGCTTTCTCAGCTTTTCCAGAAGGTGCACTTCCTCCTTGGCCGATGGGCAAGCTGAAGGCCCGCTTTGGGGAGGATGACAAAGCTCTTTCAGAAGTCACGCTGGTATTCTTTCCCTCATGCATCAATTGCACCAGAGAGGAATTTTTATCAGACACCTTGGATGTTTTTGGAGGTGTAGCTGCAGGACTAGTTCCTTCACGATCAGATTGAGGTGTAGGGGCTTCATTATCAGGTGTCATCTGCTTAGTTTGATTTTGAGGAGCTTCCTCCGTTGAACCCTCTGCAGGGGTGACAGTGATAGCTTGCGAATCTGGAGCAGAACTGGATGGGCTCTCCTCAGTGCAGGGAGCCATTCTTATAAATCTAACACAGCACCAGAAAAATATACTCCCAGGAAGAAGAATGTTGTAAGTTGATCAGGACCACTTCCAGCAGGTTATTTAGCCCAAAAAACCAGCTGAAAACACCCGTAAGTCAAACAGGAGAATGAGTACCATAGTGGATCATCCTTTGCGGAATCTAATAATGTTGCACTTTCTAATCGAGCTTCATAAGCCAATAATCTTTCCAGAAAAGCAACATAAGTTCTTTCCACGAGCAGTATTTTAACTCTTTAGCTTAATTTCGTTAACATGAGCTTCACCAGGCACTAAAAAAATACAGGCACAATCAATAGCACAAATTTTTTTGAAAAGATAAATTCGATAATCAGAAATTCTCCAAATCAGTAGCTTGAAAGAAGTCAACTTTCTGTACGTCAGTGAGCAGGGAATAAATTCGCCAAAATTGAAATAGTTTCTTTCTCCTGATGCGTCCAGTACCAAAAATCAGCTTAGCTCGCTAAGAATTCAATTCCGACCAACTTATCCTCATGTTGGAGAACCTAAGAGTTCAAATTCAACTATACAGTTGAAAAGCCGAGAAATTGAGGCCAAAAGTCTTCGATTTCAGCTTCATGAACACTCAAAAGCTGGAGAAAAAAAAAAGGAAAAGCCGCTAAAATTGAGCTCACAATTCCTGCAGAAACGAGCTGACAGGGGCAATTCAAGGTCATTTCGAATCCCGGAAGACACCAAACCGCTCGAGATGCGACTGGAAGGTGGAAAAAAAGGAAAGAACTATGATAGACAAACTGAATTGAAGCTAAACCTTCACTTCCAGCTGGAGACACAAAGCACCCAGAATCTTGCAATCAAGCCCGTCAGGCTCACGCGGAACCGTCGAAGAGCCGGAGAAGTAGCAGCTTGGGATCACTCCGGTGGTGTCACCGGAGGGTAACTGGTTCCGAGGGTGGGACAGTTGAAGGCTCTCCCTGGTCTCGAAGTCTAATCCGCAGCTCGGAGAAGAACGGAGGAGAGGAGAGGCTGAGGAGAAGTGTTATGCTGTTGCCAGGTGCACTGGAGCATCCATGAGCTTAAAATTCATCGGAGGACGTTGATTGGTTGCTTTCATGTGGGACCCGCATAAAGCCTTATTTAACCAGGAAGGACATTTTGGGTATTTCAGCCTCCAGGCGCGCCTGCGGGGGCTTCTGTTGTGGAGGTTGAGCGGAGTGGACTGAGCTCGTCCTCCTGGGATTGAGTGATTGAGTGGATTGACGAATATAGCCTGAAATTCTGTGCAATTAATGATTCCGATGCTGCTTCGGGGCAATAAATGTACATCTTAAAACTCAATAAATTTAATTAATTTATTTAATAAGGGATGTTATAAGTTTTTTTTTTTAGATTTATAAAATTTTTATATAATTAAAAAAGTTTAATAAATTTTATTAATTTAAATTTAAATTATATTAATATAGGATAAGTCCACTACTCTTATTTATAATATTTAAATATAATATCTTATTTAATAAAAAATATTATCAATCTAAATCTAAATTAACGTAACTTTAACTTTGGCCACTCAGCTATTATAAACAAACCTTACTTTTTCTTCTATTTTGACCAAAAAAGAGGAACTTTTCCTTTTTCCGTTTTCCTTTGCCTTTTGTTTTTGCTAAGAGTATTTCTAAATATAAAACGTCCCAACTTCGTTTGTCCATTATTCTTTGCACCCCAATTTTTCAATGAAATTTTGTGGCCAATCCGTATAGGCGAATGCCAATGTGGGATGAAATTTTATATAGTAATAAATGAATAAGAATCTTGAACTTGATATATACATATATACATATATATATATATATATAAGAGAATTTAAAGGGGGGGCACACTCGAGTACATTTGACATTAGTCTGCAAGATTCAGCCATGGATCGTCTGATACATGATTGAACTCCACCACTATGTTAATGAGAATTGTCATTTCAGGGTGGGACTGGAGTCAAAAGGCTATGCAATTTGGCGGAGTGCTGTGTTGATAGGGTTGGTTATGTACAATCTTTAGGGTGCAAAGTGAATGACACCGAAACTTCGGGGTTAAATAAAGGAAAAAGGGGTGGGTAAAGAGAGAGAGAGAGAGAGAGAGAGAGAGAGAGAGAGAGAGAGAGAGGCATCTCGTTCAAATCTTATCCGCTCCCGTCGGCGTCTGCCCCTGCAAAACGAACTGCATCGGCTCCGGAGTGATCCTTGAGGTTTCCCAATTTTTCCTGAGAAGAGCTCCGACCCATCGAAGGCCCCCTCTTATCTCGTGTGAAATATGCTTCAATTTCCGTGTTCGGCAACCTCTGATCCTTGGCTTCCAGTTTTTCACTCGTATTCCTGCTTAAAGGAGCTTCCTTTAATGGAGTCCCTGGTCCTGAACCTACTGGGTCAGGAGGAGAACAACGAGGAGAAGTGGAAGAAGTAGTAGTAGTAGTAGTACTAGAGAATCTTCCGATTTTGAGTTGCTGGATTGAGCAAAGTTTCAATCTTTATGCACTGCCACTGATTAAGTATCTCGGAGTCGGAGATTGATTGGGAATAGGGTCCTCCTGAGCAGAGCTCAGAAATATGCTATCTTGGGCAGTCCCTCTATGAGGATGTTGCTCTTGCTGCTATCTCTGCAACGGGCAAGGTTGAGGAGAGCAGCACTCGCATCACGAGGACATCCTCGTACGATGTTCCTTTACAGCTTTGCAGCCATAGAACAGGACATGACCGAGCTCGCCCAGATGGAGGCTTTCTTGTAGTGGCCACAGATGGGAAGCTCTGAAGTCCATGCCCTTTCAGGCTCACCAGAAGTGGAAACGGGGAGGCAGATGACAGAGGGAGACAGACACGTGAGGCTCTTTAGTGCTCCATCTGCTGCAGTGCTGAGTGGGATCGGTCAGACAGGGTTGCCCGCCCTGTCTTCCTTTCCAGGGGATCCGAGGATCTCACAGTAAACTATGAATTTCTCGACCGTGATCGGTCTCACGTCGTCGCGGTGGCGGTGGGCAGCAGAGATTACGGAAATGGGGGCGTCTCTGAATATCGACGTTGGGACCATGTGGGGGTAGAGCTATGATGCTGTGTCAGTGGCCTACAAGAGGAAAGGTTCAGTGGGGCTGTCGTGCTGTCGGCCCAGAGATTGTTTTCTCTCGAGGGGAAGTGCGCTTTTCGGATGCTTCGGTCCATCAAGGTGCCTGACTGGCTATCGGTTCCCTCCCGCCCACTTCGGCCCCGCAGACATTGATGAAAGCCTTCTTTTACGGGGGGGAGAGACCGCCAGATTTTATGAGATTTTAATCAATCAATCACTGTTGTCCATCGTAGCAAAGTTCCACTCTTACAAGCGAACAAGATTAACGCCTTACCCAGTTCAATTTTTACACTGTATGAACCCGGTATAAACCCTAATTAATCACGACCCATCTAGAATGTCGAATACTAGTCTAATCATCAATTTTTTTCTACCAAAAGGAAGCATTTATCACGCCCATCTGGAGACTTCGATAATTGGGTTTCCGTTGGAGTTTCGGCACGGTGCTGTTAGGGAAAAGGGCAAGTGTTGTCTCTAAATGGACAGGATTATTATTATTATTATTATTATACATTGGTTCGATTTGGGTTGCGAGATCGGAGAGCCCAAAGCAATACAATACAGCTAAGCCCTTGTAATTATCAAGAAAGGGTAATTAAAATTAAATTAAAATATTTCGGGCTAGTTTCGCGGGGTTGCACGAAGGGAACAGTTCCTGCACCAATATTAGATCCCATGAGTTTGTACGTCACATCTAGGGAGAATAATGGCATTTTAACAGCTAAATTCATGGAGGTGAAGCTAAAAATAAAATTACCAAAAAGTACCGTCAGAACCGATAAAAATGGACAATTACACCCATAAATTTGTCTTAATTTGTATTATTTATTTATTTGTTTGTTTGTTTTTCAAAATGTATTTTTATATTTCCGATAAAATATCCAAAAGAAATTCCCCTAATTTGATAGTTTTTTTTCTTCCTCTCAGTATTTTATCATTTAAAAGAATTCCTTTCTTATCACAACAAAAGGTGTATATATATATATATATATATTAAAAAAGAGAGTAATTTTTTAAGTTAAAGAGAAAAGTCAATGCTATAAGATGATCTCGACCGTTGATGCCTGGCGACTGCTCGGAAATGAGGAAGATCGACGACCATTAACATCCAGGCATGGTATATATAGTACATTGGAATTGGACATCTTGGCAGATATTCGAGATAAAACTCGACGAGCAGAATAAATTCTTGAAAAAGAGAGAACCGTCGACCAGAACGATGAAGATCAAATGATGCTTACTCCTGCCCCTACGGATGCAAAATTGGATCTTATTGAACGGCCAGAATAGATTGCAGAGAATCTTTTGATGTTCAGGTGGTGAAGCAAGTATCAACATTCTCATCGTCGGATCGGAGAAGAAGAGGGAGGAATGACGAACCAACGGCTCGGGAGCCCCTATTAATCCAGTTCGAGTCGGACTAGCCCACTTACGTGTAGACTTTGTTTGAAAAAAAAAAGTGTCGAATCACATCAATTAATGAATAATAATGAATGTGCTCCTTGCAGGACCACAATTAATCTAGCTCGATCCGGTCCAACCCTCTTATGGGCCGACCTTATTCAAGGGAAATGATATATTAAATCATGTCAATCAATTTATTTATGTTTTTAAACATAAAGATTCGTTAACACCACATTTTAACTCTTGTAATATTTTTATATTTAAATGAATTTAATAAAAAAATTTACTATATTTATCATATTTTTTAAAATTAGACTGGATCAAAAATTGATGTAAGCATGGGCTCATGGGTCGAATTAATGTTTCAATGGATTGAATCGTATATTTAATAAATAATATTAATAATAAATTTACATAATATTATAATTTAATATGATTTATAGTAAAAATCATTAATATAATCATTATATTAAACAAAATTTTAACATAAAATATACATAGTATAGTAAAATAGATACATTATAATAAGTTTTATTTTTTTAAATTTTAAATCGGTCAATTTTTTCTACCGATTCAATTAAGTTCACCGATCAAATTGAGAACCATGGATTCAATCACAATTAACCTCATTAAACGTGTTATCACTTTTAACCGGTTGAACTAGTAGAACTGACCGGATCGATTTAATTTTTAAAATTATGATATTTACATAACAACAGAAAATACTCAAAGTACTAAATGCGTGCAATTTTAATTTTTCGATGAAAAATTCGTATTAAAAAGGGGGAAATAATATAATGCAATATCGGAGTCTATATTCTGATCCGCAAAAAAAAAAAAAAAATCGGAGTCTATATATGTTCCCTACGGCAGACACTTCAAAGCTTTTCGTCTCTCCCCACCTTCTTCTTCTTCTTCTTCACCTCTCTCTAGAAAGCTCAGATTTTTGCCTTCTACTTCAGCACCTGAATTCCGCATTTTGACAATCGAGATTAATAAGAATTGAATTAACGAATAAAGGATATTGAGGGCATCCATGCCCTCAGCTCCTGCTTCCGCTGTCAGATCTTGATTTTTTTTCTTTTTTTCCCTTGTTTGCCTTTCATTTCCCACCTGTCTCTTTTTGCAAGATCTGGCGTGTTGGGTTTATCTTCAATCGGTGCGTTTTTTTTTGTTTTTGTTTTTTTTCTGAATCTCGATCTTGGTCGGGTCCTGATCGTCGCCAGATTGTAAATACCGGATCCTGATGAGCACGTTTGCTGCCTTTTCAGGTCCTTCTGGTTGGGTAATGGTCACGAAGGATCTGGCATAATTTGTGCACTGATTCTGAAAATCTGTTTCTGGGCAATCGGGCATACATAGTATTTGCGTTTATCTATCTGCAGAAGGTACTTACTTTATTGTTTGATTGGCCATCCGTTTGCATTCCTCGTTTTATTCCATTTGAGAGGACGCTATTCGATAATCTATCTAGTTGATAGCTTGGGTAGATTCTGCTACCCCCTTGGATTGCTTTTGATTGATCTTTGGATTAGGAATGTGGAGTTCCCATAGTGTAGGTCCATTTAAAATTGCAATATCAGCAAAGAGGGCCATCAGCTTCATCTCTTAGAATCTACTGTTGTGCATCAAGTCACTGAGATTCTTAATTTGCAGTAGTAGGTTCTGTTGATGGGGATTGATCAGGGTGATTGGCTCTTTTGCAGAGGCAATGCAATCAGATAATGGTAAGCTATTCATCGGTGGAATATCATGGGACACGAGTGAGGAGAGATTGAAAGAGTACTTTGGTGCCTATGGAGAGGTTGTGGAAGCAATCATCATGAAGGATAGGAACACAGGTCGAGCTCGTGGTTTTGGTTTCGTCCTCTTTGCTGATCCTGCTGTTGCTGAAAGGGTCATTAAAGATAAGCATAACATAGATGGGCGAATGGTAAGCTGCTGAACCATACCACGCAGTTTAGTTCTTGATCCAATCTAATGTTGTTGTATCTTTTGCAAATTGTATTGCATTTCCACTTTATTAGGATGAAATGAAGGTTTCATAAGCATATTGAATTACAAGTCTGCATTGTAATAATTGCAGGAAAAATTATTGTTTGGCATTCAACTAAATGTCAAATTGATCCAGTAATAATATTTGTCTTCACTCTTCCTCTCTCTCTTGTGTGTGCATTTATCAGAATGCATGTTTTAAGTTGGTACAATGGAAAAATGAAGAGGGATTTGCAGTGATTGTATGAGTTCAATTTTCACGGTTGGATTCACTTCCCTGTCCTCAGGTTGAGGCAAAAAGAGCGGTTCCCAGGGATGATCAGAATTCTCTTGGTAGGAACAGTAGCCCCAGTGTCCATAGCTCTCCTGGTCCAGGCCGCACTAAGAAGATTTTTGTTGGAGGCTTAGCTTCCACAGTCACTGAGGGTGACTTCAAGAAGTACTTCGAACAGTTTGGGACGGTGAATGATGTGGTGGTAATGTATGATCACAACACCCAAAGGCCCAGGGGTTTTGGATTTATCACCTATGACTTGGAGGAATCTGTAGACAAGGTCCTGCTCAACACTTTCCACGAGTTGAATGGAAAAACGGTAGAAGTGAAAAGAGCAGTTCCTAAAGAATTGTCCCCTGGCCCTAGTCGGAGCCCACTTGGTGGTTATAACTATGGGATCAATCGTGTTACCAACTTATTTAGTGGCTACAATCAGGGATACACTCCAAGTGGTATGGGAGGGTATCCTGTTAGAGATGGTAGGTTTAGTCCTGTCATTGGTGGCCGCAGTGGCTTACCTCCATTTGGCATGGATTTTGAGCCAGGGCTTACCCAAAACTTTGAGGGCGCTACAAATTTTAGTGGTAATGTCAACTATGCCAGGGGTCTGAACCCTTACTATATTGGAAATCCTAATAGGTTTACTAATGCTGTCAGTTATGATGGAGGCAATGGAGGGAACTCCTTCTTCAGCTCAGTGACTAGGAACTTGTGGGGAAGTGGAGGTCTAAACTATCCTACAAACTCGACTAATTCCACGAACTACTCTCCATCAGGGAGGGCAATGAGCAGTGGTGGGACCAACTTTGGCAATGTTGGAATTAATTGGGGTTCTTCGCAGATTATAGGTCAGGGAGGTGGTGGTAATAGTCTTTCCAGTGACACTGGGAATTTTGTCTATGACGCTGGTGGTAACAGCACTTATGGCCTGGGAAATATCAGCTATGGGAGAAATCCTGGGACTAGTAGTGGAGCGCTTGCTTCTTCTTATGGTGTATCCAACGGGGCTTATGATGGGGCACTTGCTGACCTTTATGGAGGAGGCAGCTCAGGATATGGGGACCCCACATGGAGATCTCCAAATAATATTGAGAGAGGTGGGTCTGGCTATTTTGGATTTGGCCTTGGTGCTGCAGGATCAGAAGTTCCAGCTAAAACTTCACCAGGTTACGTTGGTGATTACAATGTCAACAAGAGAGTTAAATAGAGGTAATAGCTGAATCTCTTATGCTATTCATGCAGATTTCTGCCAAGAAATATTCATTTGGGGGTGCTTTTGCTATTTGTGTATTTTTCAAACATTTGTCTAGTAGTGCAAAGACGTTTTTGTTTAAATATCAGATTCATGCACTCGGTTTTATTACTCTCTAGGGCTTTGGCTCTTATGGCCTAGAATTGAATGTGAGAGCTGTTTAATGGCACTACAACTTGCATGTTATTCTGCTTCCTTGTCATTTTATTATATTGACTGGGTCATTGTTTTTTTTCTTATTTGTGTCAAGATGCCACGAAAAGCTCTTTTTTTCGAAAAAGAAAGAAAATTATGCACATGTTTTTGTAATGTTTATGTTGAGTCTCCTTTGTTTGAGTATTTAATGCTTTCCCACACTTACAGAATGTAGTTGATGGTATATGCTTTTATAGGTACTTCAAATTCTTCAACTAGATATTTTTAGGAAGTCATGCAACTGCCTTGATGGAGATGCTAAAAATAGGCTCTCCAGTTATCATGTGCACTGCATACTTGCATACTGTCTGACATCAATAATGCCATTTGGTGTGGTTTTCAATGTAGCAATGCCGATCAGTCAAATTCATCATTCTTTCGGACATATATGAATGGACTGCTCTCAACACTTCTAATTGCATCATGAACTATTGTCACCAATGAACATAATATCAGTGGGAAGTTCATGATCATGGCTCCATACTTTTAGGCATGGAGGATGTTGGGGCAGCAAGTGCCATGTTTATTATATTGCTGTCAGTTGTCAAAGCCAATAAGCTAATATGTTATGCGTTTCTCCCCACAGGTTGTCCGTCCTTAATTTGGTCAATTCACATATTGGCTATAGTTCCCAAGTTAGCTTTATGTAAACGTGTGACTTTTATGGGTTGAAAAAGCAGTTTGTCATATAGCTTACACTTGCTTACAGATAGTTTATATAGAATTACTATCAGATGGAATATGCTGATAATTTATTCTTTCCAGTGATTGAAGGAAAAAGAATGACAGGGAAGGTATAAACAACAATCCTGAAAGGAGAAAAATGAAAGGATTTATGATAATTAATAATGTCAGCTCTATCATTCTTTTTGTCAATTATGGATTAGTTTTGGTCTGGGGCAAAATGAAAAAAACTTTAGTCCTGATATCTCCACTTGTTCTTTCTGCTCTGTGTCATTTATAAGAAGGAATTTACAGTTTTAGATTATGAGCAGTCTCAGGTCCTTCACTTGTCTTCCCTCATTCAGGGGCGAAGGAACGTGGACATTTAGAAACACAAATTGCTCTTTTTTCTTTTTAATTCTAACCTATCATAAACATCTCATAAAGATTGATATAATAGACAGAATGGTGCTGAGAGGCATAACATTGGATCTTATCATCATGAATGATTTATGTAGTCTTTGCATGTACATTTGGCTTACTCAAGTGGCTCTTAGTATCATTTTTAATGTTTTTATAAACTTGGAAATTCTTGGGACAAGTCCTGTAAGTCTCTCCCTTTTATAAGTGAAAAGTTTAGATTAGTGATGTTTCTGTTAGCAGATTACCTTTTAATGTTAAATTTACCCATTATCTACATCTGAAGACTTTCCTTTTTATTTTGCTTGCCAGCAGGTATCGCATTCTAGGAAGATTGTTTTCTATGCCAAAATGCTGTTGTAGTAGAAGAGCAAGTCAGTCAATCTAGGTGAACTGTGATTTTGGGGGAACTCTTTTCAAATGCTTCAGTGGGAAAAGAAATTGTTTATTTTAGAGCTAACTGGAGTGCCCTGTTTCAGAGAATTGAGTTTACAGGATAGAGGTTCGTGAAAGAAGGATTTTGTGTCGGCCAATTTGAGTTTTGAGGTACAATTTTAGGCTCATGTCTTTTGGTATTCTGAGTGATATAAGGTTTTCCTTAGATTGTGAGATATAGTATCAAATGTATCATGCATCCTTCGGTGAGGGGGCGATACGGAGAATCTTTAGACTCTGTGATATGGTTTTTCTTCCCTTTTCCTTTTGCCTTAGATTTTCATCTCTCTTAATTGTCTGGCAGGGTGGCGAGTTCTTGTCATGTCCCTGTTTTTTCATTCTCACTCTCTGCAGATTGTAATCAAGATTCTCAATTTTCACTTAGTGTGGAACGTTTGAGGGTTACCCACATAGGGTCCCCTGGAATAAGTTACAAAAAGGCGCTCTGGCTCTCTTGCTATTCTGGGATCTTTTTGCCTGTCCGACATTCTTTTGTGTATGTCATTTTTCTTTCAATTGAAATGCCAAAGCAGGATAGCCGGTGCCTGCATTGGTTGGTGGCTGCTGGTAAGTTGTTGCTTTGAACCTGTTCTTCAGATGCAAGGTAATCAGGTTTGTTCTCATTAGAGGCCATTAGAGAAGAGCATGTAGCATTTGCAGCCATTTTCATCGTTCTCATCTTCTTCTTTTGGGTGGTCCTATCACTTTGTGGGGTTATGTTAGCTCTTGAAAAACCAGAACGTGCCGCCCTTTGAAAACTCCACTGCCATTTGAATTCGGCAGCTGGTTGTAAGTCGTATATGTTCGGGAATAAGCTTCTGCTGTTATTGCTTGCTGTTTGCTTTGACTGGATTGCTTCTCCTGTCTAGTCAAGCATGTGATATTCGACTTGTTGTCGGTTCTTGACTGTTTGTTGATTGAGACACACGATTTCGAATTGATTATCCTTGAGATCAACTGTGAAGTGATTCTCCTGAAAATTCTCGATATACAACACACCATTGGCTCGACATTCCGAACATAGTTTCCATTTTTTGGCTTCTTGCAGATTTCTCAGTTTAATTGTTCCATTTTTCATTAGAACTCATGGATTTTGGGGGGGAATAGAAGACATTTTTGCTATCAATCACACCTATTGGTGATAATGGCTGGCCATTGTTCAGGTGGGCCAAGTGGTGTTGGAATGAATACATATGGCTTAGTCCCATCCCCACTGATGAGCTTATGGTGGCTTTAGTACGGAATAAATTCGTCAGCTTGAACTCACATATATCTAGCTATTGCTCACTCCAACGGAACGCTATGGCCGGGACTCTCGGTGTCTGAGTTTTATCTGATGGGCACTTCGATGTCCGGCAGGACCCCCTCGATATTCAGCCACTATCCAATGTCGGTCATCAACTTGTCCAGCGATGATTGGGCTGTTTCCCGTCCTTTTCTAGGAGGGACATTTCCATCTTGCATGGGAACCACAAATCCGAAGAAGGGTGCAGAAAGAAGAGGGAATCGAGAGAACCGAGAAAAAAAAAATATACTCTCTCTGTGGAGACGTACGACGAGAACATTGGTTTTAAGTGGAATGAATACTCTCATCTTGCACCTTCTTCTTCTCCTCCGACTACCTGCAGAAAAGCAAGCGACTGTTGACCTGCAATGCTCCGCAGACGCCGAGCAATGGGGGAGAGTCAGGGGCGATAAAAACTGTGCTCTGCATAAGATCTCCTCCCCATTCCCATGGCTTCATATCCTCGGAAGACATTAACAAACTCCCAAGATCGCAACGTGATGCCAATAATTAGCGAGACTTTGTCGTGCTTCTTGAACTTGCTCGTTGTCCTGGGCCCGAAGACGAATCCCATTGCCCGGAGGGCCTCCGGTGGAGGGATATCGCCACGAACCCGAGTTCCTGAGGCAGCCCGTAGAGCCCTCCCTGAAATTGCCGAGCCCCTAGAGCGACCGCATCGGCCGTCCTCCTACCCCACAACCCCTAAATCCATCCCGCCATTGATCTTTACTCATCTTCAAACTTCATGGAGTACTCCGGCTGGAGCACGCGGTTCGCTCAAATCCCACCAGCCCACTATCCGCTTTAGTTGACAATGGGAGCTTCGCTCTTAATTAACTAAGCATGTACATTGACTCCTTTTTCCACTCAGAAGATATCAATTAAAATCTGCCGTATTTATTATCCATATTCATCCAAGCAATGGTCTTGGATGAAACTCACATTACATATATATATATATATATATATATAAACACACACACACACACACACACACACGCATATACAAACAAACTTGCCAATTAGATGATTCTCAAGGGTAATCCCATGTATATTAGGTGAACCAACACTAAATACTTAATTACATATCACTTGTTGACATTTTTCTGTATCGACAATGAGCTTTTCCCGTAAAGTACGGGCCAAACCCCATCAAGAAATCACAGGGACAAGGGCCATGTGCACAAAGACACCTTTTGGTTTTTGTTTTTTCCTTTCCCCCTATCAATAGCTCACAAAGACACCTATAATATCTCTAAAATCAACTACGCCCCAAGTGTATGAATCCCGACGAGCGAAATTTGAAGGGAAATGAATGTCTTTAAACCAATTCCTACAAGGAAGAAGGCTCGGAGATCAAATGGACGCCCATCGGAGATCACCTTTGTCGTACATATTTGACAGATCATCTCGAGCAATCACGACTACGGCCGATCGGTATCGCCGTGAACTGGCGGAAGGATGGACCCTCCGAGCTATCGGTAACTTTGGGGAAAAAAAAAGGTTCATTTTAATCATGCCACAATCACGATGCAGCTTCGAAGAGGCTTCATTACGTTGAAAGGGGACACACACACACTCTCTCTTTGTCCATAAAGAAAGCGAAAATGGGGGCCGGTGGGGCGCAACTTTTACTTTTGTGGCCCGAAAAGGATCAGGATTCCTAAACTGTTAGTGAGGGGGTGGGGAGAGGTGAGGGTTTCATTGGGTTAGTTGGATTCGATCTTTGGTCTCTTAAGCAAATAAATCAATCCATGCTGTCTTCCCCACTTTTGAAAGCTGCATGCTTCCGCTTTCCCAAATTTCCTTCTCTCTCTCTTCTTCCTCCCCTCCGATTTTGCGCCCACATAGCAGCCAGAAATCCTATGAAGTCCTGATATTACTTACAGAGTAAAGCACAGTTACCAAACTCAGATCGCTGAATCTTACCCAGAAGGGAGTTATGGTGAATCATTCCTTTTGGGGGCGAGCAGAGTGAAGGAGAGAGATCTTTTTTTTAAAAGAAAAAAAAAATGAGAGCCGATCAGTTCGAGTTGGATTCTATCGATCTGCCGCCGCCCAACGATTATAAGTGTGGTGTTTTGGCAGCATCGGAATGTAGAGGCACCTTGAATGGCAGATGATCATTAGAATAGATGACACTAACAATCAGCCGGATGCCCTTTTGATTGACCCTCCTATCATAACCAAAATAAATTCATGCATTAATTTGAAGTATTACCAAAATAAAATACATGAAATAAAATAAAATATTTGTTTATAAAAAACCAAGAAAGCTCCCTCTAATTTACGTCAGATTTAACATAATTTCACCTTTTGTTTTTATAAAAGGGAGGGGAAAATGTTTAATGATTTTATTATGACATGGATTATCTTTTATGATAATACTGTTCACTTATAAGTTAATAATATACTATAAATTAAGTTTATAATTTAATATTTTTAAAAATTAATATTTAAATTTTAATTAACATATTTCAAACTATATATTAATCAGCCCCTCTGTCTCTCTCTCTCTCTTCTTTTTCAAGATTTGTTGGCTAATGTGACCAGAAACTCACTCTCCTCTTCCCCCCACCTCCTCCCTCATCTCATCTTTGACTTTTGTGTAGCCTTCCCCTCGTTCTACCGTTACCTTTTTTACTTGACATGTAAATCTCTCTCTCTCTCTCTCGGTCTCTAATTTGGCGCGCTCCTAATTTTCCACATACAGATAATTTATTTATTTATTTATTATACAACTAAACTTTCCTTTAATTCGTGCAAATACTAAAATTTTGATAATGATATTAAAAAATAAATTTAATACAATAATATTATTTTTAATCGAACAAACATACCTTATATGTATAAAATATTGAATTGCTTGGGTGATCATGGGCATATGTTCCCGTATTTTCTTGAAGAAATTCGGCTCCGTGTCACCATCTCGGCGGGGGCGACGTACATGCGGTCTACAGATTCATTGACATAGGTATTCTCATCGAACGATCAGCATTAGTTGATCTCGTCTCCGGTCGGTCAGTATCCACTCTTTATCTCCGGATGAGTGGAAGGCGCAGATCGTCCGGACGGTCACCAGAAAACGTCACCGTTCCCATTCATCGGTGGCGGATGTCGTCGGCTCCTACCCCCACACCCCTTCTCCCCCTTTAATTAATGTGGTGTTGTTGTTATTATTATTATTATTATATTGTATATGCATTAGAGTTTTATAATTTAATCATGGTAGATCATCATGTTTATCTATGTCCAGCTCACCCGTTTCATTGATTGTGTCCTGTGACCGATTCGTTTGTTGTCCGTCTCTCTCCTCCTCCCTCTGCCGGCCAGGAACCATGGACTCGGGTCCCGAGCCGCCAGCGAAGAGGCCGAGGAGCTTCGATCATCCCGACGAGGATCGACCCCTGTCCGGGATGGAGAGGCTGCCGAGGGAGATCGTCATCGACATACTCTCCCGCCTCCCCGTGACATCCGTCATGTGCTTCAGGTTCGTGTCCCGGTCATGGAGGGAATTGGCCAGGGACCCGCTGCTCCCCAGCTCCCAGCTCGCACGGACCGCCAGCTCCGACCCGTTCCTGGTCTTCCACTGCGACTTCCCCATCCGGAACAACCTCTACTTCGTCGAATTATCGGCCAACGCGAGGAGCGCAGGCGTCTCCCTCAGGGAATTCCACCCGCCATTCTGGAAGAGCATGGCGGAGTTCGAGGTGGTCGGGTCGTGTAACGGAATCCTCTGTTTGGCGGATTCGTTGTACAAGGATTCCATGTATCTGTACAATCCGTTCACCGGGGATCACGGTTTGCTGCCCCAGCCAAAGCAGTACCCGGACCACGAGGCGGCGTTCGGCTTCGGGATGGACCCGAAGACTGGGAAGTACAAGGTGGTCAAGGTCGTCTACTACACCAAGTCAACAGGCGCGGCCCCAAGGGCCAGGCGGGGCGGGTACCAGCTCTCCGACGTGCAGATCCTGACGGTCGGCCGCGGCGGTGGTTGGAGGAGCCTCGGGAAGGCGCCGTACCACATCGCAAGGCGGCCCTCGGAAGCCCTCCTCGGCGGGAGGCTCCACTGGATAACGAGGCCGAGGCGGTACAGGCCCGCCGGCCCGCTCGTGTCGTTCGATCTGTCGGAGGAGCGGTTCGGAGAGGTGCCGATCCCGGAGACAGGCCAGCGGAACTGGTGCAACTACCAGCTCATGGTGCTGGGCGGGTCGCTGTCGGCCATCGTGCACTGCTTCCCGAGGAGGATCGAGATCTGGGTGATGAAAGTTTATGGGGAGAGGGATTCGTGGGCCAAGCAATTCCACATCGGCGCTCACGTCCCGAAGTGTCTGAGGAAGCACAACCAGAACCTGCCGCCAAAGATCTGGCGGAGCTTCAACGGGGGCGGGGTCAGGGCTCTGTGCTTGCTGGAGGAGAGCGGGGAGATACTGCTGGAGTACAGGGGCAGGGCGCTGGTGGCTTACGACCCCAGCAAGGGAAAGTTCAGGGACGTCCTCTTCAAAGGCACTCCCAGATGGTTCCGGACGTTCATCCACTTGGGCACCCTCAGCTGGGTCGAACGGACCGACCACCCGCGAGACTGATCATCGGCCGGAATTGGGTTCGTTCTCTTCCATATTCTGATGAAGCGATATCTCTTGCGGTGTTAAGTTTTACATTCGATCGCACAAGATTACTAAATCGATTGCATGCATGGAGATATCGGTTTAAGCTCTGTTGTCTGTACATAACATCTGACAAGTGAAAACACTGCATACTCGATTCGCTGTGCTGATGCTAGTGTAGTGGCATTGCTTAGATCACAAGCTTGTCTCTGGTCCACACCTTCGACTGAATCTGTAATTTGGACGACGAAACACATGGCGGCACTGGCTGTGCTGGAGAAGAAAGATTCGGGATAGAGCTCACATCTGTGCGCCAAAGCAAATCTACTGCGATTGATTCTGTCGCAGACTCGATCCAGAAAACTGTCTCTACGAATAATCGGAAGCATTACCAAGTGCGTATATCCCGGCAAACATCGCATCATATTCAAAGAACCTGCTCACTACCTCTCGCTCAATAGGTCATGCGTCAAATCCTGCCCTTCTCTGGGTTCGTGGAGCTTCTTCGGCTGTGGTGTCTATCCTGGGATGAGATGGTGTCTACATCGAACAGTGTATGGAATCGGTCCAATGCCGTCGGATCTTGGATCAGCCTAATCTTCCAAGAAATTTGATCTGCTCCAGGAGAACAAGCAACCATGGTATTTAGTCCGCGTGATTTTTCTTAGCTGGAATTAGACTAAGCAGCTATGCAAATGATAGCACAGATTTTATTTTTTTTAATAAAAAAATTCCCGATGAAAAAATAAAAATAGATTGGAACTTTGTCTGCCTAACCTCCAATGAACAGTCCAAATTGTTTGGTAATGTTATCCGCACAATGGAGCGCCTGCCAAAAGGTCAATATGACAGAACATGAAACAGGATGGATTGCGGATTAAGAAAATAACCCAGTCACATGGGTCCCATCTCTAAGGATGTCTCGAGGTCGAATCCTCGATGCCACTCCCAATGTACCTGTTTCCCTCGATCCGATGAGCCGGTGTTTCCCCTTTGGTAGCCTCTTCAACTTCCTCCGATGAAGGGGACAGAAACCGAGAGAGATCGTTTCGGTGTGGATGGAGGATGAAAATGTTTAAATCGAACCTCTAGGAGTGCCAGACAAACTGAGAAGAACGGGGTTCTGTTCCCTCGATTTCGTGATATATTTAAGCTGTGTGAATCGGTAAAGATTACACGATTCATCAGACCGCCTGCTACTGATCTACCAGTGACATATATGTTCCCAGGGCCCGTCGGTTAAACTCCGAACGAACACACCAATCCGGCGATGGGAAAAGAAGGGTGAATGCAATCGATGCAAGCTTTTGCGAGGAAGTTACACGAGTAAGAAACACTCTTAGTGCACGCGATAGCTCGCTCACTGCTGTCCTCCTCCTACATCACCAAACGCAAAAACTGTAGCCTCGAACATGCATTACATTGGTCATTGGTCATGGGTCAATGTCGTCTACCTGATATCTGGAACCCCGAGAACCGAAGCTGTCATCCGCCCACCAGTATTCACGACACGCAATTCAGTGACAGCTGAGGAGTGAACCTTAGGAGGAGGAGGAGGACAGGCATCGATGAGGACCATGAAATAAACAGCAAGTCCCAGAGGTTCAGGGAGTAAGCGGCTGAAACTGCCAACCGTTTTGGTCGAAATGCCAACAGGTTCATCGTCCGGTTAGAACGGTTCCTCGCGTTTACCGGCAGAGGCAGACATTACACATTTGTCACTGAACTGCCTTTCTGGACTCGACTATGAATTAGGCGGCGGCCCAATTGACAATGGGCCCCCAATTCAGGCAATACATTTATTTGTATCCGAATCAAATTCTGGCTCAGAAGAAAAAAACTACAAAAATATGATAAAAAAAAAAAGACCTCACGGAAACAGCGACATTTATTATGTCAGCGGCTTCCACGGCAACTGTCACTTAAGTAAGATTTAACCAATTTTTTTATTATATAAAAATAATATAATATAATATAAGGGTAAATGAATAAAAAATATATTAAAAAATATAATTTTTTAATTATTAAATTAATAGTTATACAATTATAACACTTCTCCTCATCCACGACAGCTTCCTTCCTCCGCCACTGCAACATGAGATGACAAATCTACAAATCTCGTCGTCTGTTAATTAATTAATTAATTAGTTTCATGAATAATTTATAATCATAAAGGCTTAATAAACCCCCCCCCTCCCCACTTAATTAAACCATCTTGATCACCGACTCCAACGAGACCCACATGGTCGTCTACCTAAAAAAACCGAAAAGTACGAAAAGGCCAACCTAACCCTGCTGAGAAAAATCCAATTAAGAGATTTCGGGTCGATTTTACATCTTCTAATCTTATTTTTTATTTATTTGATAATATTTAACTTTTATAATTCTAATATGCATTCGATTTTTTATTATTATTATTATTATAAATTCTATATATTTTACCTCTTTCTCCAATTCGGATTACAGCAACGGCCGAACCTCACTCCATTTTTTTAAGCTAAAAAAATACAAGAGAAAATAATAATACCAAAAATAAAATTAAAGAAGATAGGTACTAGCCTGAGTTATTTTATTTTTTATTTTTGATTTATTTATTTTCACCAATAAAATGAACAACCGCTTCTCCTATTATGCCGCCACCGGTACGTATTTTCTGCAGCCACCGACGAGTCTAGCTCTCTGTTCCACACACAACAGAGGTCACTGATTTCGCCTCCATTTTCCTCCTTTCAAGGTTAGCTTCCACTGGTGCTCTTGACTAATCTCTTCATGCATTGCAACCTGCTCTCTGGGTCTTCCCTGCTTGCTGATTCCTTGACCCTGTGATTTCATCTTCGTTCTGAGCTGGGGTCATGCTTTTGTCCTGATGGGTTCTTCTCGTTGAGCTGATCTAGATCTGTTCATTTGCCCTCTGTTCTTTTATGGAATGTGCTGTTAAGCATTCAGTACAGTGTGTGAAGAAGGGAAAGAATGAGAAATGGAGACGATACTGTCTTGCTTTCTCAGATGTTGCAGTCACTTTTGACTTCTTGTCTCCTTAGGAGCTTCGCAGTAGTGTGCGTCGGAGTTGGAGGATAATTGCACTGATAAAGTTGCAGCTTGTGGTGGTCTCTACTTGTTGCTTGTTGCTTCCTGCTTCTTGTCGTCCACATCGGAGATTAGATCTGTTCTTTGCTTCGTTGTGTTTTCAGTATAGTTGCCGAGTGAGGTAATGCTCCTGTGATCCTTGCAGATTAGTTCAATCGTAGTACTGAAACATGATCTGTACTCCATTTGCGGTGTTCCATCTTCGTATTGACTGATGCAGAGTCTGGTTTCTGGGTTTAATTGGATCCAATGTCAAGTGAACACCAGAAAGATTTGAACTTTCTTCGTTCCTGACTATAATGCTGGGCTCTTGGCTGTAATTACTCTGATTGCTGCGAAGATTCAGAAGTGTTCTTGAGATACACATGGGCGCTGCTGTTTTCTGACTGATGGGTCCTTTACAGGAACTGTGTCTCAACAACGAAGTTTCCTTGTCTGGAGATGGAGTTTCCTGCGGTTCTCGTGATCAGTTGTATTGCTCTTGTGCTGGTATCTCCTTCACCAGTATATGCTCAAACAGTCTCTCCCCCATCCCCGGCTATGGTCCCAACCCCAGCCCCAGCTCCAGCTCCAAGCCCAGAGCACGTGAATCTCACCTACCTCCTCACGTATGCTGGTCCATTCCACACATTCCTGGGCTATCTTGAGTCCACGAAAGTCATCTCCACCTTCCAGGAGCGGGCCAACAACTCGGAGGATGGAATCACCATCTTTGTCCCCAAGGACCAGGCGTTCTCATCCCTCAGGTCGCCTTCTCTCTCCAACCTTACCAAGGACCAGCTCAGGTCCCTCTGCCTCTTCCATGCACTTCCCCAGTACTACAGCCTTGCAGACTTCAAGAATGTGAGCCAGCTAAGCCCCATAGTGACACTTGCGGGCGGGCAGTATACCTTGAACTTAACTGATGTGTCTGGAACAGTCCACATTAGTTCTGGGTGGAGTGACACTATGGTTAGCAGCAGCGTCCGCTCAACAGACCCTGTTGCTGTGTACCAAGTAGATAAAGTCCTCCTCCCCATAGCGATCTTTGGGACTGACATTCCACCTGCTGCGGCTCCAGCTCCGGCTCCAGTTGTGGAGACTAGTCCGCCAGCAGCAGATGCTCCCTCTTTGGTGGCCAACGATGGACCAACCCCCTCTTCTACCAAACCAAACTCTTCTTGCAGGATTGCCAGTTTTGGTGCTTGGGGTGGCTTGCTGTTGGCAGCCTCTACTGTGCTGGTATTTTCTTTGTAATGAATGCGTAGAATTTTATCTGATTGAGGGTAGATTCATTTATTTGTCATTTCGTTCGTTGCTCAACTCGTACTGTCTGTTCTTTCTGAGTTGATGTGTTGTTTATGAGGGCATTGAGTTCATTTCGTGTTGCCATTCTCATTTTAAGAACTTGTTGATCGACTTGTGAAATTTACCTACTCATCTCGGCCTCCTGAAGACTAAACGCGTGCAACTTGTCCTGTCATATTTTGGAAATGCTGCTGCCATGTTGAACTGAGTACACTTGTGCCGCACAAATCTTCTTGATTTGCACTCTGAATCTTGACAGTACGATCTCTTTCACCTGTGAGTGCTGTCTCGAGTGGCTGATGTCAAGTCATTTTATTCAGTACCCTGGCTGGCAAGGGGGTCCCCGTCCCCGCCTCATAATAATTCATGCATCCGTTCGTAAATCAATGCTACCATGTGAAGAAGGTAGCAGATAGTTGCGTCTGTGCCTTCACGAGTATCTGTAGCAGCACCTCATCCTCAAAGAACGAGAAGGACAAAGTGGGCAATATTTTGCTCTGGGTCGTAGGCCCATGGGTAAGTGCGGATACTGCTTCGTAGAGCCTGAGCTAGTGGCCTAACTGGTATAAGAGCGTTGTGTCGCGCTAATAATACTGAAAACGGCCGCACATTCAATGCCTGCACTGCATATCACTTTACGCGAGAGGTCTCATGGTTAAGGTGAGTTCAGTTTAGATATTATACCTTTGAGGTATAATATTTTATAGTTATTAAATTGAATTATTTTAAATTAATTTTATATTTTAATTAATTAATTTTAAATGACTTTTTTTAACATTAAAATTTAATAAATTAAATATAAATTAAATTAAAATTAAATAAAAATAGCACTAAGAAAGTAAATGTATATTAAAAATAAAAAAATCAAAATTATAAATTTTTAATTAATGATAAATTAAATATATAA
>CXYZ01010748.1:895130-958178 GCA_900006705.1 Sonneratia caseolaris
TTTTAATATATTTACAATATTTTTAGTATTTTAAAAAATGATTCTTCAAATTAGCTAATTGAATAATTTGAATTTAGTAACTAATCGCATCACTTCACCTTAAAAAAATCGTACTATATGATAATTTATTTATTACAAACCGGTTTTTTGAGTTCGATTTAATCAAGTTCTTTGGTTCTCTATTTGCAACCCTACCTTACAAAGCCTTATCAGTTATTGTTGGATCCATCTTGAAAGCCTCATAGTGTAAGCCTAGCTGGATCGAACTTGCAAATTTAGCCCTCTTTGCATTGGCGGACATCCCATCTGTCAACTAGCTCATGCCATAATTTTTAAAATCGGACTAGACTGGGAAACGGTGTAGGCATGTGTGCATAGGTTCATGGATTAGACTAGAAGTTCAATATGTCAAATCGCATATTTAATAAATAATATTATTAATATAATATTATTAATAAATTTACATAATACCATAAATTGAATATGATTTATAATAAATACTATTAATATAACAATTATATTAAACAAAAGTTTAACATAAAATATAAATATAAATATAGTAAAATAAGATAGATACATTCTAACACATTTTCATTTTTTTTAATTTTAAACCAATCGGTTTTCTTATCAATTTAATTGAATTTATCGGTCAAACTAAGAACCGGCCGGTTTATATCCCTGAGCTCCGTACATTCTATTATAATAAACCAAAATTGCTTGGACATTTCACTACGATTGGATCCATAGATTTTGATGTATCTTCCCTTTCTAACAAACTTTGGGCTTTGAGCTCCGCAAATGAATTTAATTGAAAATTTTTAATTACTATTGAATTAATTCAGTTTAAATATGTATCAGTATACCTTATAAATAAATGAGGGTGTTTTCTAAGAAATTATTCTATCTTAGTTTTGATGTAATTAGAATTTTCTCTCTACTGAATTTATTTATTTATTTTTAAATTATAAAAAGGGGGAATTTCAATTATTAGGCTTAAATTATTAATTATTGAAATGGAAAAAAAAAACAGACGAAAAAAGGAACAAACAGAAGGCAACACGCTTTTCTCTCTCCTCCTTATTCCATCAATCCAACAGTTTCCCCCTCTCTCTCTCTCTCTCTCTCTCTCTCTCTCTATACAATTCCAAACGAGGCACCTGAAGAATAACGAAGAGGGAGAAAGCGACACTTTCTTCTTCCTCCCCTCGCGTCTGGTTCTCTCCATCTCTCTCTCTCTCCTTGTGCAATCTCGGGTCATAGCCTTCGTCTCTCCACCGGGGCGGTACCGATTTGATGCGTCCGGTATTGCTCATTTCAGCGACTTACGAATTGTTGCCGTCATGATTGAGCTGCATTCGGTTTCCCGTCGAGTTAATTGCACGAAGGTGCTGGAGAAAGAGAGCAGAGATTCTAATCAGCTGAGGAGGAAGAACTAAGAGTTTTTGTTTTACGTGGGTCTTGATTCGATTCAGGGTCGAACAATCCGAAAGGTAATAATATTTCCATGACCAGGAGCGCACACGCGTGAAAAATGGCTTGTGTCTGACGTGAAACCTCTAAGGATTGGTTGTTATTATCTTCTTCATTCTTGTAGCAATTCATGCCTTTTTACTTATACGTACATATAAATCTTGTTCATGTTTGTGTACCTTTGCAGACGGTCGGGATTTGTTTGCCCCTCGAATAAAGGCCTATTATGGCTGGTTTTGTTGGTGTACTTGTTTCTGATCCATGGCTTCAGAGCCAATTCACTCAAGTGGAGCTTCGAACCCTCAAATCTAGAGTAAGTATTCGCAATTTCTGTTGGTTACTGTATTTCTCGGAAAGAATTATGGCCGAAGATCTGTAATTTTGGGCTGTTGCATGAAATGATTTCTCTTGGTCCTGTTAGTTCATATCCAAGAAGAATGAAGCTGGTCAGGTCACTGTGGGAGACCTGCCACATATTTTTGCGAAATTGAAAGCCTTTAGTGAGACGTTCACTGTGGACGAGATTAAGGCCACCATGAAGGAACCAAGCACCGATATGGAAGACGAAGTTGATTTTGAGTCTTTCCTCCGGGTTTGTCTGACAAAGAACCTAATCATTCAGTCTGTTTGTGTGTTTTCATAGTTTGCTTGAGTTTGAGTTGAATCATGGTTATGCTAATCCTTATAATGGCAAGTCAAACTTCAACCTCACACAGGCTTTTCTGGATCTGCAAGCTCGAGCAACTGCAATATCTGGTGGTTCAAAATCTTCTTTCCTCAAAGCTGCCTCAACAACTTTCCAGCACACAATAAATGTGTCAGAGAAATCCTCATATGTTGCTCACATCAACAGCTACCTGGCAGAAGATCCATTTTTGAAGGATTTTCTTCCCATTGATCCTTCAACAAATGCTTTATTCGATCTCGTGAAAGATGGAGTTCTCCTGTGGTAGATATTTCTCATAAATGTTCTGCGGATAATGGCCCTGTGGCTGAAGCCTGAAATTATGCTTGCTGATGCCTTTGGCATTCTGTGCAGTAAACTCATTAATGTTGCTGTCCCGGGGACTATAGATGAGCGAGCTATCAACACAAAGCGTGTCATGAATCCGTGGGAAAGGAATGAGAATCATACTCTTTGTCTCAATTCTGCCAAAGCTATAGGGTGCACAGTAGTTAATATCGGTACACAAGATTTGGTTGAAGCCAGAGTAAGTTAAACTGAATTAATTTTTGGTTGTGACCCCTTTCCTGATACTCTGTTGGCTTGAAATTTATTCATCTTCTGTATCTGTCTTGAACAGCCGCATCTCGTACTTGGGTTGATCTCTCAAATAATTAAGGTACTCATGTTCTATCTTTTCGGCATAGCTTGAATGGTTGTTATCATTCCAATTTTTTATGCAAAAACTTTGTTATACTGGATTTACTGATGAATGTTCTTGAATGATGGCATTATTAGATTCAATTATTGGCTGATCTCGACTTGAAGAAGACTCCTCAACTTGTGGAATTGGTTGATGACAGCAAGGTGATGACATGCTAATTTTGTTGTCTTTATTGTTAATCATTATATGGGCATGGGCATCATCTGACTTCATTTATACTGGGCGAATTAAGAAAACAGATCTTCATTCTTACATTGGAATCACTGCAGGATGTAGAGGAGCTTATGGGCTTGCCACCTGAGAAGGTTTTGCTTAAATGGATGAATTTTCACTTGAAGAAAGCAGGGTATGAGAAACAGGTTACAAACTTTTCCTCTGATGTAAAGGTAAGCAGGCCTTAGTTAATTCACCTACATTCATAGCTTAAATATTATTTAATGTTTGATGAAAATTCTTTGACTAATTTTAAAAAAGCTTAAATTGATTTTGTTTATAAATTTGTGCTAGCCAGATATAACTTACTTTTTTTTTCCTTATTATTTTATTTTTAGGCAACTTAGTATGGTATTCTCAGACTATCTATCAACAAGTGTGGGGGTCTTGTTGGGTATCAAATTCATCAAATGGCTCAAAGAGTAAAGATAGCTTGTCAGAGAAGAAAGCCTATTAAACAGCATACTGTCTTATATCTGAATCTGTGCTAGAGCTTGATTTATGATGTGATCCTCCTGATACTGCAATTTTAATTTCAAGTATGAGTCCTCTACCTGCTGAATACATCTGATCCTGCCTTTGCAGGATGGAGAGGCTTATGCTTACCTGCTCAATGCTCTTGCTCCAGAACATGCCACTCCTGGTACCCTGGATGTCAAGGACCCTAAGCAACGAGCAAACATGGTCCTTGAGCAAGCAGAGAAGTTGGATTGCAAACGATATCTAACAGCCAGTGATATTATTGAAGGTTCACCAAATCTGAATCTTGCCTTTGTTGCCCAGATATTCCAGCACAGGTATGATATCAGCCCTTTTATATTGCTTTTTAGCATATTCAGGTAATATTTTTCAAACTGCGGTTTCCTATGCATATTTTTCACTGTCTAGGAATTTCAGTTTAACGATTTTACCTGCTGCCATAAGGAACTCTTGTGTTGCCATTCGAACTTTGTAAATTCCATCTTCTGCAATTTCACAATGTTAAAAGTATAGCTTCATACTGGTGAGTGGTGATTCCATGCAGTTCTTAGACCTACTTGCAAGAAGTAGGTGAAAAAAACAGTAGAAAAAATAGGATCTCTGGGTCTGTATAATTGAGTGACTGTATTTCATATTAGGGGGAGTCTCTGGTGTGGACATTGTAGCAGCTTAAATTTAGATGATTATATTCACAGTTAACGGAATTTCAAAATAATCCAGAGGAAATTTCGTGGGATGGATGAGTTATCACAAGCAGGAAACATTAACATAAGGAATTCTTTTGCAGGAATGGGTTATCAGTTGATAGCAAAAAGATATCCTTTGCTGAGATGATGACTGATGATACACAGACTTCTCGGGAGGAGCGGTGCTTCCGACTATGGATGAACAGTCTTGGTATTGCTACATATATAAATCACGTCTTTGAGGATGTGAGAACTGGGTAAGCTTTTAGCTTTGTCCGCACACTTTTCACTGTATGAACCTTCTCTGATTTTTAAAGTCTTCCAGATGGGTCCTGTTAGAAGTCCTCGACAAGATTGCACCAGGATCAGTTAATTGGAAGCATGCTACGAAGCCCCCCATAAAGATGCCGTTCAGAAAAGTTGAGAACTGCAACCAAGTAATTAAGATTGGAAAGGAGCTAAACTTCTCCTTGGTGAATGTAGCTGGAAATGATATCGTGCAAGGGAATAAGAAGTTAATTCTTGGTGATTACCCTCTCAAATCTCATCATCCGTGTTTCATATGACTAATTGGGTCATAACTCTCCATCTCCTCTACCTGCAGCATTTTTGTGGCAATTGATGAGATTTACTATGCTCCAACTCCTGAAAAACCTGAGAGCCCACTCCCAGGGTAAGGAGATTACAGATTCTGATATTCTGAATTGGGCAAACAACAAAGTGAAGAAAGCAGGTAGAACATCTCAAATGGAAAGCTTTAAGGTAGGCTGAGTAGACACTATCAACTTTGCTCTCAGAACATAAATCACTGTCTATGAAGTTTAATGATCTCATTTCTCCTAACAGGATAAGAACCTTTCCAGTGGGGTATTCTTTCTTGAGCTTCTAAGTTCTGTGGAGCCTAGAGTAGTCAACTGGAGTCTTGTAACAAAAGGCGAAGCTGGTATAATTTTCCCCGCAAAACAAGCGTAGAATACTCGTGTTAATGAAAAATAAATACTCACTGAAAGAAAAAAGGTTCATGTCAAATTTTTATCTTGGTGTTGAAACTGCAGATGAGGAGAAGAAGCTCAATGCAACATACATAATCAGTGTTGCTCGAAAGCTCGGGTGCTCCATATTCTTGTTACCTGAGGACATAATAGAGGTAGAATATTCTGAGCTATTTTCTGCTCTCTCGCTCTACTCCCATCTCTCTAGGAGTCTTTTCGAGCCACAGTCACTCGAATTTTGATATCCTTACAGGTAAACCAGAAGATGATTCTTACTCTAACGGCAAGCATCATGTACTGGAGCCTGCAACAAGGAGGGGACTCAGAGGCTCCCTCAGCTGGAGGTTCTGTGGATGGTGAGGATGAGAGAACCCTGAGCGATGATCTAGGGAATTTGACGACAGAGGATGCTGCCACAGATCCGACTGTTTCCCCGCAACCCGTAGCTGGAGAATCATCTCAAGGTATCGAAAGCATGGAGCCACCGGCGGACATCCAAGACAAGTCTTCTGCAGATGAAGCCTGGCCAGCTGTTGAGAAGGAAAAGCCAGGCACTGAATAATGGAGGGAACTCGGGGGCCTTGTTAGTTATACTGGGTTTAAGTCTTTGAGGTATACCGTGCTAGTAAACCACCACCGTTCATAGGCCTTTTTGGCTCTGCCCATATTTGGTTATTCTTTTTCACCAAAGATGCACACGCATGGTACAGTAATTGTATCTATAACTTAAGAAAGGAAAAAAAGAAAGATCTTTTTCATTGCCCTTCTTTTCTCCTTGTTATATTCTCAAGAAAGCTCATATTCGGTCCCACTTGCATCGATACAGCTCGAATCTGAATGATTGAGAGCTCAATAAACTTTTAGATACTGGAATCATGCTATTGGTAACACTGATTAGCAGCAAACTGGACCGTCATGTTGATAATAGCAAAGCAAAGCTAATGATAATTTTAGGAAGAGGAAAGTCGAGGAACAGAGCATGTTACATATGTCTAGGTTGGAGCAGAAGGAATAAAAGCACGAACAGGCAAGGACACAGCTCCATTGACGGGACTCTTATGCATACTCTCGAGGTGTTATTACGTCAAATTCGACAGCCACTGGAAGAACATGAACATCAAACCTGCCCAGGGTAGACTTGACCTTTTAGGATCCCACTTCATATTGAATAGCTTTTCGGCTATCTTCTTAGTTAGGCATTTGAATCAGAACTGCCCATTCAGAATCACACATTGAAGACACCTTTGGTGCGTTAAAAAAAAAAAACATAAACGTAAAGTACATATCCTTTTGTCATAACATATGTTATGGGCCCATGCAAAATAATAATAATAAACAAACAAAAATATTGCTGGAAATGGAGAGACTTCCGAGCAATATGTCATCCAGCAACAGCAATAGTAGTGTCGGCAATATCATGGCTACATCTAGAGATGTTAAAGCCAGCAGTTCGGGCCGGTTCAAACGGACTTAGAACCGTTTTCTCCAATTACAGTTCCACCCATTAAATATAACGGATTTGTCCGATTACGGATCACAATTTAAACATACATGAATTGACCCAAAACTGTTCATCAATAGGTTAGTTTACAATTCGGACTGGTTTGACTGATGAACAATTCATCTTTTTTCCCCCTCAAATTACTTAAAATGAATATTTCTTTATTTTTAAAATTTTTAAAATTAATCTGATAAAATATAATCGTTAATTTGCATATTTTTTGGTGGTATGGGCCGGTTCAACAAAAAAATGTGCTGGCCACAATGGGCATATTTCTCATACTCAACCTGTAACCACATTTAAATGCAATAGAAATGGTTATAGGCCGGTTTAGAAGCAGTCTGAGTCGGTTACAAATTTTAACATGCCAATTATGTATCGAACCGATCCGTTTAACATGTCTTGTCACATCCCCACTCCCTTTTTCTCTATTTTGGACTTTTCTTATTGTTGTATATATTATTGTATATTTTTACGGATACATACATACATACATATATGAGTTATATATGAGTGTGAGATAGTGTCACTTGGTGTTAGTGTATTATGGATCACAACTAATTCATATTATTAGATCAAATTTTTTGATGGAATAAAACTGTTTAAATATTAAATTTTCTCCACTTAAATAACTCGAACATAAATGAATTTATTGTGTTGATATTACACAGTTGTCTTCCTTTTTTTCAACCACCACTGCTACTATTATGCTTCAAATTATGACTATTATTATTATTATTATTATTATTATTATTATTATTATTTCATAATTCACGGGGTTGTAAGCCCACCTCCCATCAATTTGACAGGAACCAAACAAGATCGCAGAAGGAAAAGAGTGTTTCAGAATTATTGTCTCGAGGGAACATTTTGTGCTATAAAAATAACTATGCCATCCGTGCCTCTGCTGTGTTTTATGCATATAATATGCAATTTGCGGAGGGATTTTTCAAAGAAGAAGCACGGCGGTGGAGCCATGAAAATGAAAGTGACCCAGCCGATGTGATCTCATGTGCTGCACATAAAATCTCTCTGAAATTTCTTCTTAAACAAACCATCACTAGCTAATATTGCCATTTTTTTTGTAAGAATTTTTTTTTTGCCAGATTCGATGGACACTGACTAAAAAAACCAAAAAGGGGCAACAGAAGTTCAGAAAAAAGAAGAATCTTCTCTGCAATGTTCATTGCTGCAGCCTGCATATATAGCAGGGCGCCTTGACATGTACGCATAGATGAAGAAAGTCCCAGATAACCGATCAGGGCAAGCAAGCAAGCACATGACTCTCCTTTTCTATTTTCATCGGACGAGACGATTCAAATGTTGAATTGGGAAAGAAAAATAATAATAATAACTTTTATAATTAACAGAAGAAAATCAATAGAGCAGTTGATGAAACAAGAACTACAAAATGCCTGGCTTTCCCCATGTACGCCGCTGCCGCCTTCGGTATCACCGACGACGGCGTTATGATCTCATCGTATAGCTCGACGGTCTCCCCTCCCTGCAAACTTCCCGGAGTGGATCTGAACCGGTGTTGGCTAGCAAGTAACGCTTCGGTTGACTTGCGTAGAAACCCCCGAAGAAGCCCTCATTTTGTGGCCGAAGCGTGTGTGCATGCCCGCCCTCTCGATCAACTGAGCTCGCCGAAGATCCATTCTCTTTCCTCTTCTTCATAAGTTTTTTCCCTCCTGCAACACTACACTACGTTGAGAATGCACTCATACGTAAACACGGAAGAGAAGGGGAGAGGAGGAGAAAGAGGGAGAGCGCTGAGGGAAGGGTTCTCCCAAGGGGATGATTATGAGGGTTTCCTGATAATAATGTGTTGTTTTCGGAGGGACTAATTTATAATTTATTTATGGGTTTTGAACATAATTTTTAAAATCGAACCGGTCAGTCGGTTCGATATGGAACAGATCATTCACCTAGTCCGGTTTACAGAATTAACCCAATTACATTGTAAATGCGGTAATTCCTATTGAACTGGTTGGTTCTCAGTCCGACAGATAAATTCAATTGAATCGATAAAAAAATCGATTGATTTAAAATATTAAAAAAATAAAAACATATTATAATATACTTATTTCATTTTACTATATTTATATTGAATTTGATATTAATATAATAATTTATAAATTAGTATCAAAATTATAGTATAGTGTCAATTTATTAATGATATTATACTATTAATATTATTTATTAAATATACGGTTCGATCAATTAAACCTCTAGTCTAAACCATAAATCTATATCTTAATCGATTCTCAATTCAGTCCGATTTTAAAAATTATGGATGCATGATAATTGAATTAATTTTACTAATTCTGCTTTTTCTTCATTTTTTTTAATCCACCCGCTTTGAGGTGAGGGCCGAAGGGAGGAGGCCTTTTTACGTTTCACACGTTGGGGTGTTCTCCTTGTCTTTCCCTCACAATGGGTCTATGAATTGATTTCAGGCTCCCTTTTCTTGAAAAGACCCCAAACCGGCTCCCTTTGTCCCCGCAAACACTATACTACCTAGAGAATCTTACGAGGGTGTCAACTTTTTTAATGGGTGGATGGAGATTACAGCTCCAATTAAGTAAGATTCATTGGATTTTTGGCATGAAGAGAAACTTTTATTGGGACAGAGTCAGCATCTGGGGTTCAGGCCGGCCTCAGTCCTATGTGATCCTGATCCTGGGGCATGAATTTTGGGAGATCCGAGGTCTTGACTACAACTCGGTTCATGTATTATTTTCTGTGCTAAAACACTACGATTCAATGAGCACAGTACTGCAGCCTTGAGATGTCTTCCCCACGAGTCCTACCCAATCCATATTATCCATATGATATTGCAGTTTTGTTTGTTTTTTGGTTTGGGTAGAAGTGCGTATGCCTTAGACATCTGTACTGTCGGACACGGGGTTTGCAGCTTCACTGCATTTCGATGCGTTTGAGGGGGGGGGGGGGGGGGGGGGGGGGGANAGACGTAATTCTTAGACGGAAGAATCATGGGGAGAACAGTTTCGAGGGATTGCGAGGACAGATTAATGTCTTCTCCAATAAACCATGGACTGGCGGTGTGCATAATTTGATCATGACTGGATCATGCTGACATAATCGGTGTTGACTTGTGGCGGTGGTGGGGGTGGGAGGGGGAACTGCCGGGACTGTTACGAGGAGAGGGGAGTCAACAACTCACCTGTGTTTCGGTAGAGGGAGTCAGTAGACTTTGCTGGAGAAATAGTTGTTGCCATCGAGATTTGGGAAGGGGGAAAAAAAAAAAAGTGAACCGAGGAAGAGAATGGATTTCTTCCTTTTAGGTGGAGAGCAAAAGAGTGAAGAAGAAGGGCCAAAGGATAAGGAAACTAATGGGTTGGTGTTCGTTGTTCAGTGATGGACACGAGTGATCAATCATGTGAAAACAAACCCATAAGGCTGCTCTTTCGTGGTTTTTTAGTTATTGAAGGGAAGCCGACATCATCCAGAGAACACTGTGTATTTGGACCGGCAAGAGAGAGAGAGAGAGAGATTGTGCAGACTCGGTCTAGGGGCACGTCTTGAGCTTCCGAAATTAAACCACGTCATCATCAGTCCGACCGACATCCCATTTATTAAATGCAGATACTTATGGTTTGGTTCAGTTTATCAAATTTTATTAACGGTTAAAATGAATCACTATATTCCGAATCATAGTCATTACATATCCATTAAATTGAATAGTTTTAAACCAGTTATGTAGTTTGGTTAGTTAGTTCGAATCACTTCTATTAAAAAAATGATAAAAAAAATTAATGAATCGAATTGAAACCAAATGAAAATTATATTGAAATATAGAAAAATAAAAAATTATAAAATAACATAAAAGTACTAAAATTATATAAATATGGATTAAAGATAAGTTAAATCTGTAATATTAAGAATATAAATGGGGGCAAAAAAAAATTCATTTTTCTTTGACAAACTTTTGAGTCGGGACATTGCTCGAGAATCGGCTTGATATATAGGCCGATCTTGCTGCTGTCTCCCCCGTGAGGATTCAACGAAGGACCTAAACGGGCGGCTCCCTCGCAGTGCGAGAGCCGGTCTCCCTCAGATGGGCTCGTAGACTTTAACCAGCCCTCGGGGCTGCAACTCGAACTATTCACGAGAGGGAAGACGACTCAAATACCGTACAAAGATGTCATCACACGCATGTTGTCGGGCGTGACCATTTCCTCGACTCGATTGGGAAACTGAAACGGATCAAAGCGGCCAGAGGCTCTCGGAGGTTATGGGTATTCCAAGACACTTATTTCGGGATTGAGAATGTCGGTACTGCGCCATACTCCTTCCTCAAATCACATTTTCCCGAACGAGCAAGCCTAGCCCAGTAGCCAAGCACGCACGCGAATGTAAGAGGGAACCCAGTATCATCGCTTCCGAGTCCTTATACGGTGCAATACCTTCTAAATCTGGGTTGGATTCGTCACCGGTGGCCACGGACAGGCGGCGGATCCCTTGCATGAGGCCGGCGGCCATGGTTGCAGCCACGTCTTTTGGCTTCCGACCCCACATCATTCAGGGGCAGCAAAACTTCCACCGGTCAAGAGAGCAACCATAGCAGACGCATAGGATCATCCCTGCCCTGAGATTAGTCCTCACGATGACGAGTGAAAAAGGTAAGACCTCGGCCTCAGGGAAGAAGGTGAACGTAAGTGCAACGGAGGAAGATGAATGAGTCTGGTTGTTTTACTCTCAGTAGCTGTTCATAGGTAATATTAGGCGTATCTTCTATGTTAATAACCTTCCAATAAGTCCTAGTAAATTCATGTTCAAATTAGTTGACATAATAATAACTAACAAGGAGCAAAGCTTGCAGAATCCTGAATTTAGGAATGCTACGCAAATTCAGCTTTAGGAGTGCAGACAGTCCAGAGTCGCTGTTGATAGGATACCGATTTAGAAGGCATAATCTTACTGTTTCATGAGCAAGTGGACAATCTCAAAGTGAGTCCCGACGATCATCATCTAATAAATAGTTCATAAAAACAGTATTTCGAAACAGGGGATCGGCTTTACTCTGCAACAATCAAAACCCTTCCCGGCCTCATCTATGTCATATCAAATGTGTCATTCTTGATCAACGTTTCCAACTCAAACCAGTTCATAACTCATCTTTGTTCGAAACATCTTCTCCCATAAGTTCTTCGAGGGAGAACTCATCCTCTTCTATGACTTCTCCATCCTTGCCATCCCAAGGCTCGTTCTCAGCAGTCACCAGGCTGCCCTCAAGAGGCAAATTTCCTTTTCCTCCCCTCCCTGCTTCCTTCACAAACTCACTGCCACATGACAAGAATATGGAATGAACACCATCTTGAATTTATGAGTATCGTGGCTATCCAGGTTTAAGGCAGAAATTAATGCTTACATTATCTGTTCGAGCCCAAATGCACTCTTCAATGGGGCATAAACACCTTTCTTCGTGTTCAATGCCACCATAGCAGGGTATCCATATCCTCCAATGCCAACATGATTCTCAAGATCTTGTTGTTTACCGGCAGCTGCCCAAACAAAGCTGTTGAAGAAAGTAGACATGGTATAGTTAGTTTTAAATACTTTTTATCATTATCAGAAGTACTCACTCTCATGTGATGGTCCATATAGAAAAATGAAAACGTATTCTAATGGATCTCCTTTCATTTCCTTGCAATTAAGCCATGCCAAATGAGCCGAAAGGGCTCTTTGTAGCAATAGAAAGGAGAGAAAAAGAAACCCAGACACGCCAATAATGGACTGCAAGAAAGAAAACTGATAATGAAATGAATAGCAAAGAAACAGACCGTGTTTTAACAACTCACCCGTAAGGACTCCTCTTGAACTTTTCAGCAACTGATAATAGTGTTCGAAGATACTTGTTTCTTCCCTCTGCCTTGGAGTCCAAGATATCAGGTAAGAAAGAAACAAAGCAGATGGCAGCTGAGCCACACTTCTCATCCATGATACCCTACATGTGCAGTACACATATGGCTCAACATATCTTCCGTATGAATTTTACATATGGATTGACCATCAGTGCAATTCTTTAGGCCAGAGAAGCCAACTTACTTGACCAGTCAGCTCAGTCACTTCAACTGGACCAGCATTTGTTTCCAGTTGCTCCAAAGCAAATGACTCTATAGCCGAGGCAGTTCTGGCACCTTCATAAGGGATTGGGGTATCCTTGTCAGAGCCAAAGACCAAAATGGTCGGGAATCCTTGCACATTGAATCTGCTCATAAGAGACTGACATTTCGAAGCCATTAGAATGCAGACATAACATGTTAACATGAGTTCCTTTTTTTTTTTTTTTGTTAATGTTAGGAACATTGAAAGGGATATAACTAGCTGAAATGAATCTCTTGCTAGAAAGCTTACCTTCTCAGAGTCACAATCAACATGACCCAACTTCACCTTCCCCTTCAAATTATTTGCAGCTTTCTTCCACTCAGGTGCAAGCCTCTTACAGTGACCACACCTTCCAAGGAGAAGTTGGATCTTTAAGGCCAAAACTAAACAAAAATGGGATCATTAAAGAAAATATATAGCTAGTGCTCATCTCAGAAACCCTCAATATATTCCATTAAGTCTCACATTCGTTATAGCAAATATATGAGCAACTCCTCATCTCGTCATAGACAAATATATGAACTTGCTCTGATAAATATAGGCTTTCTGAAGTCCCTGCAGGGCATGCAGCATTTAGGTGCTCCGACAGGCAGGATGCAATAGAACAGAAGAATGCGCTATATCATCTGTACCTTTTTCTAGTAAGAACCAGCACCAAATATTTTCATTGTATAAAACTAGAGTTTGCAGTAATAATATGGGGAAGGCAATAAATAATGCATATCTCAACACTTCTCCAACATGGTAATAATAACATCTAAAAAAAGTTTCAAATGTCTAGTCACTACACTGCTTGGAGTTGTGGGAAAATTAAATCTTGAGCGATCATCACTAGCATAGGGGCCATACCAAGGTGCAAAGAATTCCACAATCCAAAGCTCTTTACTTTTGAGCACCAATTCATCAAAATTGCGAGAATTCAACTCGACAGATGCACTAGGTTCAGATTTTTCAGTCGAACCCCCAGTTGATTTACCATGTAAACGATCCTTTAGAAGTGCCTTGATCTGCAAGATAACTCCCAAGATTTACAATTTTTCTGGTAGATAAAGGTAAAAACATTCCATACAGAAGTCCTTGGTGATTTAGAATAGCTCTGGGAGATAAAGGTAAAATGCTACATGAAAAATTCTTAGGCACAAAAGAATACAAACTATCACACTGCAACCACATAATCCATACATTAAGACAGCATGTTTTGAAAATGTGCCTTGTGCCAGGACTATAAGAGAGAGCAGTTAGTAGCACAAATTTCTTCACAACTAAAATCGACCAGATTGTTCAGGATAACACAAAAGCAAGGGTATGGTATATCAAAGGAACTAGCAGGAATCAGTGAAAATTGAGGCAGGTAGCTGCACACAAAAAACATAGCAGAGTTCAGAGACTGGAATGCATGTGATGAGAGATTTATTCTATTCTCAGTAGTAGTGCATATCATTATTTGATGAAAATGAATATCATGTTCAGTGTCAGATATGGAATCTTTACTATATGGTTGCAACTACGTCTCTGGTTCTTTTCCCAGGAATTTTTCCACAGTCAATGGCAGTCAATTAATACATACAGATATAGCTTCCCCAAAATCATTGATGTTATAAGGCAACTGAAAATTGGTTCATAGATTCAATAGAAGGGAAGGAAGTACAATGCACCTGCTGGAGTGCAAATTCTGCTAAAGGTTTGGCGTCCCTGGCTCCTTGGTAATCAACAGGAGCCTTTCCAGGAACAAACACCTTTATGGTCGGAAATCCCCTGATTCCATATTCCTGTGACACAGATGAAGATATTATAAATATGAGAGCACCCAATGAGGGTATCTTAGATCGACCATCTAGCTTCCTTAATACCTATTAGAGTTACTTTGCAGGCTTTATAGGTCATATCATCGAGAAAAAAGATGCAAAGCTTAAATAAAACCAAGAAAAAATATAGATGGTCAGTCCGTTTTCAAAAGGGGAAATTACACGAGACTCTAAACACTCATATACAGTCTATATTCAAGAGCTTTCAAGATATAGTGTCGTTGATATAATGGCATTGGTGTATATCCCACAATATTGGGTGCAATCTCAGGTGTTCCCAAGTAATGATTCCAGAAAAATTGACCCACTGGTAAAGACACGAGCACTTAAATTAACAGGAGTGACGGAATAGGCGACAGTAGAAATAAACCTGAGCAAGGGACTGGTGTGCGTCAGCATCCAATGCTGCCACAGTAGCAACCCCTTTCAAAACAGTTGCTGCCTTCTCCCATGTCGGAGTAAGAGCTTGACAATGACCACACCAAGGTGCAAAAAACTCAACCAGAACTACACCATTTGAATTGAGAACCTGCAAGAATTGATTCCACACCACTAAGAACCGTTGTAAGAAGTTGTAAGAAGCATAGCCAAATTCCTTACAATCAAGGAAATCAAAATGATATGGATTATGCGTACAACTGACTAAGTTCTTCATTCTTTCTGTCTTTCTTGTGCGTATCTTCAGCAAAAATTCCACCATCTAAATGAAAGACGCTTATTCCTGCTACAGTTATAACAACTGACACAGAAAGATATAATTCCTCGGTTATCTTCACCTAGATCTAACAATTATACTAATGTCCAGGAGACCTTAACCAATGGGCGGTCTAATCAGTTTTCATATTAGACAGTTCCATCGACAGAGCAGTGTGCCAACCGAAATGAATACCGTGACAAAGCCTGAAATTTTCCAGCATGATGCTTAGAATGAACCAGCTTGTATTAAATGACAAGGAGTTGAGATCGGGAACTCATGAAGTCTATGGAAAAACCGAAGGTCCAGATAATCCTAATCGTGATATTTGAAGATGAGCTTCGCCATGGAACATCCCGTGGATGTCTTAGCAGATCAGGGAGAAAGACCCAACCTTGTTTTTGAAGTTGGAAGGGTTGAGCTGAACCACCGGAGAAGACGGTCCGTACAATGCATGGGAGAGACTGAACGAGGACAGAGCTAAGACGAATAAGCCCGTCAAGAAAAGCGACTGTGACCTCCACATTCCCGCGCTCTCCCTTTACCAATGGCTAACCAGTGGAAGCAGACACCGATTCGATTCCCTCCTTCAGTTCGATTAAAGGAGCAGCCTCGCAACGCAGTGAAGAAAAGACGAGTACAACGGACATGGTGCACGGGAGTACGTGTCTCAACCAATAGTAGCGTTACACGTCAGGTACAAAACACCGACGTGGTCGATGGACCATTTACTCTGTTGGGAAACGGCACCGTTTCTTATTTTCTAAGCTCCAGCATGGCGCGAGTAACTGTTGAGTATGCATTACAATTATCTACGTCTTGGATTTCGATTTATCAATTGGTGGGGTCAACCAATTAACATTTTCTCCTCAAATGTGCTACCAATTAGAGATATTAAATGATTCAATTGGACTCAAAATCAACTTATAATTACTCTTATTAAATTTATATGTGGATCAAGTAAAAGAAAAAAAAAAGCATATTATATAACTAGGCTAAAGGATCAGAATGGAAGTCACGGAGTCAAACGTTATAAGTTAGCAATGATGGCACGCCACGTGTATCCCACACAGATCCCTTCTCGAAGTCATTGACGACGTTGGCAGTTGTCGGCCAACAAGAGGAGGACAAAATACAAACGAGCGTTGCTAATAAAAACAAAACCCCTAAATTCCCAAATTACTGTTCCGCAATTCTGCAGAGAGAGACAGAGGGAGAGGAGAGATCGTCAGCGAAGGAGGATGTCGCAGCCCCAGGAGGAAGAGAAGAAGCCGAGCGATCAGTCTGCTCACATCAACCTGAAAGTCAAAGGACAGGTCCAGTCTCTTTGTCTCGAAGGTTCTGTGTATTTTTCTTTCCCCTTCTGTTGCAGAGCTCCACAGCAGGTGCAGCGTATTGTTTGTCCTCTTTTCTTTTTCTTTTTCTTTTTTTAATGCGAGTACAGGTTCAGTGCTGCAAACTCTGCTTCGAGCGGTGATTAATTTATTGAGTTCTGTGATTTTTCTGTGAATCGAGAGAAAATGTCAGTCGTGGGTTTGATATATCATCTCATCATCCTGCATCTTTCCGTCAGAATTATGGCCGTAGATTACACTCTCATCAATACGCTGGGAACTCGGTAGTTCCCTGACATCATATGAATATGCGTTTTTTCCCCCAAGGAATCGCACTGTCTAATCAGACATTTCTTAATTTGTCTAACCCTGCAAGTTTTCTTGTGATCACGATCTTCAGCCCTCCGTGGGTGAAGCTTTTAAATGCATTTCTGTTAAGGATGGATACAACTCTTTGAATTAGAAATGTGTGATTTAATACAATAATATGAGAATAGGTTTCTCAGTAAAATACACTTGTGGCCAACATGATTCCTCCCATAAGAACAGCAGAAAACGCCGGTTTGTGTTGTCATAGTTCAGATGAGGCCAATCGGACAGTCCAATTTTTTGTCTTTTGCCACAATTCGATGGCTTTTTCGATCTTGGGTTTTTAAAGTATTCTGTAAAGTAGGGGAAAATCTTGCAGTTTATTTCTTTACTTGCTTCTGCCTCGATGATTCTGTTGCTTGTGTGTTATTTGACCTGTTAAGTTTGAAGTACTTGTCACTTGAAGACAAGGCTGTTATGGCAATTGAGTAATATCCACTGGACACTTGGTATTCTTATTTTCATTGTTGCTATCCCAGCTCTATATTGATAGGTGATTCTATCATTTCTGCGCAAATTTGATGAATCTCAGCCTTGGCCCTTTCTTTTTCCCCCACTTTTAGTTAACAGGATTATCTGATATTGTATTATGAACCATGGGATACTTAAGAATGAAGGATATATTCTGAGAAGTTCGAACCACCCTCCAAAGAAATATTCCAACCATCTTACCCCAAACATCTGGAATGCAAGGTGCAGGTAGGTGAAGGGCATGGTGCAATCAGTCAGCAACATAAGATTTTTGTTGCCATTGGATGGGATTGATCATTTTGTGTACATTTTGACAATGACATGTATAATGTTGGCTACAAACCCCTGTGCTGGGTTCGAGTGCATATGTAAAGCTCGTAATTTCCAACATTGATTGAAACGGAGAAGGATCTCCGGGCTGCTGGCTTGAGGTGCTTTCGGGGTTGTAACATAAGGCTTGACCAAATGATCTGTTGCTTCAGGATGGGAACGAAGTATTTTTCAGGATCAAGAGGAGCACCCAACTGAAGAAACTTATGAATGCGTACTGCGACAGGCAGTCGGTGGAGCTGAACTCGATCGCTTTCTTGTTCGACGGCCGCCGTCTCCGAGCTGAACAGACTCCCGATGAGGTCCCTTTTACTTATGTGCACGATTGTTTTCCTTCCCGCGCTTGTCTTATGCAATTGCAGCATGTGTTGTTGTGACTCTATCCAATCTTTGTTCAGCTTGAGATGGAGGACGGTGATGAGATCGACGCAATGCTCCACCAGACTGGAGGAGGGACTGCTTTCTCGCTTGAAAATTAGTAACGTAGGGAGAATCATAAGGCGCTGGCACGATGAGCCAGGGAATTCCGGAGCAGGGTGTCATGACATTATATGTATAGCCACTTCCTTCAACTGGGGTTGCATTATAGAACTGGTGTGTAGGATCTTCACTTCTCTGAAGGTGACTTTTGATTGGCGATGAATGGATCTGAACTCGGCGCCAGAATAATATGTATGGACCTCTGAACTCGCTCTAGTGAAATTCCTAAAATAACCTCTTAGTTAATAACTATATTATGAGCAATTAAGGAGAATATCGTTATCATTTTCGGTTATAACTTCCCTAACAGACTTCTCACTCCACCCGCTCTCCGTGTTTTTGCCGACCCTTTATAATCCTCTTCCCCTCTTATATTCCAATCGTCTCATTCATCGATTTCGGTTCCCCGCTCCCCTCGACTTCTCTCTCCGATTACCGCTGGCTCTGCTCCTCTCTCGTGCGCGGTCTCGCGGCTTCGCCACCATCACCATCAGACTGGCGTCTCCCGACGTCGGGAGATAAGCCACGTGGAATCTTTATGGGAAGAGCCGTAGCCGTTCTTTGTCTTGAGGCCCGATGGTACAACGCCGCTCCTGGAAGCGGAGCTCCCACAGGTCCCTAGGGTTTTCATCACCTAAAGGACAGCCGAAGGATTCCACGGTTCGTCGATGAGGCCACCGAGAGGTAAATACAGTATCTGGTGGAAGTTAGAAAAGTTGAATGTGAAGTGTTGGATCAATTTCATTTGCTGTCCGAGGAAATGTGGTTGCCAGAGGATTCCACCGTTCATCGATGAGGCCACCGAGAGGTAAATACGGTATCTGGAGGAAGTTAGAAAAGTTGATTGTGATGTGTTGGATCAATTTCATTTGCTGTCCGTGGAAATGTGGTGAGATGGCTAGAATGGAACTTTCATATGTCTATTTTACTCTTACTTGGCCAATGGAAGAAGTTCTTTCACTATTTGACTGAAATTGACGAATATATATGTATATGACATCATAGTTCTCGTGCACGATTTGTTTGGAATGCGTCGTTCTTCCCTCGTCTGTTTTCCTGCCATGAAATGTAGGCTGTCTACTGGTCCTTTTTTTTTTTATTTCTTCTCCTATCCGTCTGCTTTCTTAGCAGCGAGGTATTCTGAATTCATCCCTCTGTAACGGCTTTAGGTCGGCAGAAATTTAGTTTATTTTTAGAATGCCATCAGCAGCTCATGCCAACCGATCGGTAGATGAGATATCATATACGGTATGTTTGGAGTCATCAAACGGACCTCTTGCTGTTGTTGGTTCTCTGGTTTTGATGTTACTAGAAATATCGACAATAGTTGATTTCTTTGTCAGGCTTGGATTTTTGCGGACTCTACAGAGCTCTGTAAGTATATTCATCTGGACAGCTTTGCAGAGCTCTTCAATGAATTTTTTTTCAATCATATTCTCAAAGATTTTCCAAATTACATTGTTTTCATTCTAAATGGTTCTGCTGTGCTTGTCCACTTCATTAGAGAGTATGTTGAGGAGGCTAACTTGCTCATAGGAGAAGCTCCAAGGGCTGCCTAGAATTTGCGGATTGAATTTGAAGACTGTGGAATTCATTTGGATGGGGGGCATGTATCGTGTTAATTTTACCACTGAGCACTTCCATGATTTACTTGCTTGCACTGTTTATTTACAATATAATCATCGCAATTCTTTGTCACAGAGAATTTGGATAGAGTTAAAACAGCTCAATATTGAGATAGCACAGATGTCTAGGCAATAAATGTGGCATATAATTCCCAGTTGTTTCCACTTTATAGTGGAAAATAGAAATCAGATTGATCATCCAATAGATTTGGCATTTTCCCCCTTTTCCTACCCCTTTCAGATTCAATGAAAATGTAATCATCCATCCGGATTATGTTGATGTACTAAGAGCTTCTCGCATCCCCGAACATCTGCAGTATTTGTGTTAGCCTATCCATCAGTCATCATCCGGAGAGTCAACAGAATTATTGAAGTCAAGACATTACATGAAATAAAGGGGATTTCAAATAATTAAACGACCATGGGTCCTCCTCTGTCCTGTCATGGACAGCGGACGAAGAGGCGGGTTTCTCCCATCTACTTTCTTCTATTTTCTATTATATATTTATAAGAAAGACCAGCTGCCTGCAATGTTTTCTCTGAGCAGTTTGTATTGTTGAGATAGTCACTGTTTGTCTTAGATTGTCATAGAGAATTTGATTTCCTGCATTTAGTAATGACTGGAATATCTATGCATTTTGCCTGTAACTAACAGAATGAATGGCTCCAATGTTTTGGTTCTCAGGTTAGGAAAATGGCATATATTAGAGGGAACTTTGTGTCGCATGCAAACCTTGGTGTTCTAGATAGGCTTATAGCTACAGGCCATAAGCTCGCGCAGGTCCGTTTATCTGGAGTTATATGAGGCTCAATAACTAACTTGTATAAAAGTTTAAATCCAAGATGCTGCCTTTGGAACACATATCATATTCTTCAACTTAGTTTTTGCAGTGAATGGGTCAAAAGTGATTTTAATAGCTTCGCTATATACCAACCTAATAGACATTGTTGCCTGTAGATGATCGGATGTGAAACCTACAGACTTTGTAGTGAAATTGTTTTCACTAGCTATTACTTTTCCACAGTAGCAGCTTTGAGTATATAAAATGGGAGGAGTGCGGTGAGAGTTGTGCAGACCTGGAGCCATGGGATGAGGCGTATTACAATGCCTTTATGAAATCATCAGTCTTTAACTTGGATTGCTCGGTGTGTTTTCATACTTTTGGAACTTACGTTACCTTCTTTATTCTTGCTTCTGCGGTTTACATTAAGGAGATTCAGATTTGTTCAAGTATGATCTTATTCCTTTCTTACTTTTTCTAATGAAGATAGCCTCTTTGACTGCTGAAATCTGCAGGTTGTAGCGTCCTATATTCCTTTGCTGCAGTGTATTGAAAATGCTGGTGAAATCATCGTTCGTTGCAACATGTTGTTGCATTCCCATGGCACCAGGTGAATCTTGGCACCGAGGTGTGCTTAAAATGTCGCTTCATCATCCTGAAGAGGTATCAAATGGATATTTTGATTGAATTGCATTTATAATGTATGGGCATCTTATCACAAATTGCCGAGTAGAATCATGTGACTGCAACAAGTACTCCGTATCTGGAGCCAGAAATGATTGTGAAATTCATGAGAAATTTTTTAGTTTGATCCTTAACGGACTCATTTCTTGTAGCTTTTAGGTGTTTCCTTTGTTGTGACACACTCCATTTACGATTTTGGCACTTGCATAAGATGAGAATGCCATTTTCTCAAGTACACAAGGCATCTTGCTCCATATCTATTTAGAACGGCTTTATGTTTCACTTATCCTCTCTTTCCCTGAAAAATCATTAATATATGTCGGGAGTTCATTTTCATTCTTTTAGCTCAAACAAATTGGTGAGGCGTAATCAAAACTGTTATTTGTGCACAAGGCATCAATCTCAGTTCTTCTGTATCATATAATCTCTTATCATCAATAGTATGACCTGATAGTATGAATTAAGGCCTCTTCGCTCGACCTGCAGTAGAGAAACCCTTTATATTAATTACTCTTTAATTTGGGAGTACTGAATTTCTTGATATATTTGGCGACATTATGTGCTAACATAAAAGTTTTCACTATATTATTCGTGCAACCTACATTTTGGCCAGTTTTAATGCTCTCCATGCACCCTCACATTGTTGATTTTTTTTCTTTTTTTTTTCTTTTTCTAGGTATCATTCAAGTGTCTTCAGGGTCCTGAAAACCTATTTTTATATGTAGCTCTACTTATATGCCAACTGCTTTGCTGCAACCACATGGAAAAAGCTCTGCCTAGAAGATCCATTGTTTCCGCCGGTGGGACCGCTCTCAAAACGAAGTTTCTTCTACATGGAGCGGAAGAACGATCTGACTTGCTGAATAATTTTTTGGGAATGTAATTTTGAATAAGTGTGACAGAGGCATGCTGCTGAGGCTAATTTTCCGCCCCTTTTTATTTTCTTTTTGACACGATGATGAATACGTAATGAATTAGGGGTCTGCATGTGCGAGGATATCTACATTGTTGTACCGAGATGTTCTAAGTTGGAATAGTTTGTAGTATCCGTATATCACACCTGCCTGGCGCCTCTCTGATGCACCCTTTCTGCCCGTTGAAGCCCAGTATCAATTACTAGGCCCGGCTAATTAATTCTTAGTTGGACTTTAACTAAACAAGGTCGGCCAGTGTATAAGGCCTGCTATCAGCCGAACTGGGCAAGAGCAAAGGCCTGATGGGCCTATTTGGCAACAACTGATATGCAAAGAGCTTAGGAGTACACCAGCCATCAGCCCATTCGCATAGTGCAACGACCAAATACATGCCCATTGAGCAAACCTAATAAGCCCACTGGTCAGATAACTTTAGCCCATTGGGCCTGGAAAAGTCCAATTTCAGACACATCGGCCCTCAGCTAAATGCTCTTATAGGCCCATTGGGCCTACAACAAATGTGGCCACAGTTATTGGACCGCAGCGATATAGAACTGCTGGCAGTCCAATGAATGGGCCCATTGGACCAGTAACAATCTTAATCCAGGCCCAATTGCAACATCACTGTTCTACTGTCGGCCCATTGGGTTACCTAAGAATATAACCGCCGGGTCAGTGCACTGTAGTCCAATTGAGCCTCACCCATCGACCCATAACAGGTCCATCAGTCCCATTTTAGCGCAGGCCCACTAAATAATAGCCCAATCCGGTATCAAGCCCATTGGGCCTTGGCCTTTGTTGACACTCATATTGGAATAGCTTAGTACAGGCCCATTGGGCCAGCCTAGTTCAAGCTATGAGCATGAGCGCTACCCCCTTACAGGCCCACCTGACCATGATAACTACCGCAAACCCATTGGGCCAATACTTTTGGTATGACAATGATCCAGCTGGGCCAACAACCAGGTCTGAAATCGGGCCCGCTGGGCCAAGCGAAAACTGTGGCCTATTATCGGCACATTGGGCCGAAGTTCCATGCTACCGCCGGTCCAATGTATGATAGTAAAAGTGCCAGAATGCTAGCCTATGCACCACTGGGCAAGAATGCAGGCCTAGTTCAGTCAAATCGGGCAAAACACTGACCTAATCCGAGAGAGACGGACTCATTTTAACTCAATGGGCGTCTTTGATCCTCCAGGCCTCCTAATGGCAAAGGCTATAAGCCATTGGGGCAAACTGGATGCACAAGGGCCTTCAAAAGAACGGCCTGCTCAACCCATTGCATCCTGCACATAGTTTGAAGTACAAATTTCATGCAAAAGGCCAGAATTACATATTCCAGAATTCTGTCAAATCTACCGAAGAGCTAGAACATGAATAAGTGAAAAGATTCATCTGACCTTAGATCAGCACATAAGGCATAATACTAGCTCTCGTGATCTCACGGACATGCACAGAAAGAACTAACGGCAGCTTCCAGCAGCAAGGAGTCTGCTCTCAATCTGCATGATCCAATCGCAGAAAACATAATTTACTTCTTGCCAGCGCTCATTGTGTGGACAATGACCAGGAAAGAAACAGCAGAACATATGTGAAGACATTTAGAAATGCATTTTATAGCATAACAGGAGTGCAAATGCCTGAAAAGGAGGACCTCCGATCACCACAATCCAATTCTCTAATGAAGATGCAGGGCAGTATTCCTTGAGCATAGCCAACTATATCTTGCAATTGGAAACTCGATCTTTCATCCCCTAGAATTGAACAGATCGCAACAATGATCATTACTTGCTGGATATAAAGCCCAACAGATCAAACCCAAAGAATATGTAAGGATTCACATAGCCAACCATGTGGTGCTAGAGGTCTGTCTTTCATGACATTTTCAATTACTGATATCAACTTTAGACTACATAAAAGGTAACTCAAAAGTACAAAGAAATCCAGAGATTCTATCAACAGACTGATTTTTAAGTATCAGCGAGCAACAATAGCATGGAAAAGGAGATGATATAAACAATCTCACTTTAGAGAATGGAATAAAAGGTTCTCCAGCTACCACCTTGCCAGCACTGCTCATTAGGACCACAGACTTAACCAACGTAGGCCAAACACTGGCAAGAACAGCAGCAACATAGCATGATCATGTAAAAGCATAAGAGCGCTTGACTAACTAACAGTATGAAGCAATAAAATTGCTTATATCAGTTCAATTTTAAAGCAAATGGATGGAAAGGGGACTAGATACAAGAAGAGCAGTGAAGAAAAACGTACCACCATCAGTTATCTTACATGTGTTATCACAATAATGCTCCAATAAGGCACCGAAGTCATGCTCCAGAAGAATAGACAGACATTCGACACCGATGGCACATATAAATAAAAATAAATCAACACTAGGTAAAGATCATGACCTTGACTGAAAATACCCACAATAAGAAGACACTCATAAGCTATTACATTTTCTTTTCTTCAGATTAAAGTAACCTGAAAATCTAGGTTTAGCCATAAGCTAAGAATACATATCAAGAAGTGCTAACAACAGTTATTGTGCTTTTATTATATGATTCTAGCTAGTGATGTTGAAGACCAAAGGAAACAGACCCCAGTCCAAATCTAACTTCATAGGAGGAAATTCTGGGATTGGAAGAGGAGAAGCCAAGGGGGTCTGATGTTTTTTCAAGTCATCATAGGACTCATGCAATAGATGTGAATTATTAGAGAGAAAAAACAAGAGGAAGTGAATTAATGGGAGCATTGATATAATCAAAGAACCTTCTCCTGGATATCATAAAATGGAGTTTGCCATAGTACAATACTCGGATTCCCCTCCAGCTAACAGACTGACACCAATGACTCTCTTACCATATCCATTTGTTTCTGGACATGGTTTTCTATCTCCTTCAAAAATACAGAAGATGCTTCCACCTTTAAAATATCCTCAACAATTAAATAATATTTGTGGGCTTCAGAATGAATGGTACGAATGATAATAGCCTTACATAAGTAGAGTCCTACAAATAAGAGCCTCTTTCACAAGCTCCTGTAGGATCTTCTCAACCCTACCAAACCTAATCATCAAATCAGACCCCTCTTCAGCCAATGAATCTTTCAAGTCTCTCAAACAAACAGCAGCAATTCAAGTATCTCATCTAAATAACATGGTAAGTGTAATCATTCCAGTTAAGGTTGAATTGTGAGAAAAAGAAAGCATACGCACTTTGCACGTAAATGATTGATGATACGCAACTTATCAGAGCAACATCGTCATAAAAAAAATTAGGAGGAGGAAGAGATGCAGGAATCGGACAAAACAGTCAACCAGAATGCCAAAACTTAACTGGAACGGAAGTGTTACCGCTTCTACTCATTCCAGCAAACACTTCTGTGGCTCATCTGGATTTTAACAAGTTGCAGCAAAGAGATTGTCGTCTACTTAAGCATGGAGAACTGCTATGAGTCACATTTCAAGAAATTTCCTGCAATACGACTTGTTAACCCAGGCAGTTTCATTCTAGGCATCGGAGACAGAAGATAAGATGCATGAGCCAAATCAAACTCACGAGAAAGCAATGTTTTATCGAGGACGAAGACAGGGACCAGACTCCGGTACCGAGCGGCGGCTACGAGGCCGCCAGGATGATCTTCGAAGCCGAGGTCGTGCTCGAACCAAAGAATCGCAACCGCGCTCTTCTCTCGCTCGCTCGCTCGCTTCCGCGACACATGCTGAGACAACGAGGCGACCACGCTCCTTGTGCTAGGGTGTGGATTGAGAGAACAGCTCCATCGCGGGTGAAAAGACGGGGGGAGAAAGCGCGGGAAAGCGAGGAAGGCCATGGCTGGTAGCAATGAAGGTAGCGACAAGAAACGGAGAGAAAATGTCCATCGACTAAACGGAAACGGTTATGGAGGGTTCTCGAGTCTGGTCAAGTAGGCATAGACGCAGAGAGAGAGAGAGAGAGAGAGAGAGAGAGAGAGAGAGAGAGAGGAAAAGGATATGACGTGGCGAGGAAGAATCAACCCGGCGAAACTGAACTGGGTCACCTCGCCTGCTGCCCGGATCAAATAAGGGTCGGGCCGAAAGGCTCGATTTGGGCTACTTAGAGGTGATATTGGGCCTTCCTTAATAATTACATCATCAATTGGGCTTGAGAGATCGTATCGTAGGACAGGACTAGCTAGGAGTGCAATCTCCCTAGTCAAATATCTCTTTACGTGGGATGATAAGCGCAAGTCTCCTCTCAATTAAGGGATATAGAAAAAAGGGTATAACTAGAGATTGAAGAACAACACGTCTCTTTGGTTGGTCCATTCATTAGGTCCCACTCATATTTTGTGGGGCACATATTATTAGTTGCACTGGCAAGTAAGATATGTGCACCGACGACGGTACCACTATCTGGCAATTTAATGTCCCCATCTGCATCCCCTCCCCGTAATGAAACTCTTGCCCCATGGACGGGGCCATGTTACATTCATCGCGTCGAATGACCCGTCCTGTCCCCTCTTGAATGCCACGGTCGCTTCGCCAACATGCATCTCGCATCTAACAAAACCCCGATGACCCCACACGATGCAGCTAGAAGTCTATGGATGTTCGAGCTCATGAATAGAACTAGAACTCAGATGAAAAATCTATGACCGAGGAAGGAATGACTGACAGGTGCGATAAAAAGGAAGCGCATCAATGGCGGGCCCGTCGCAGTCTTGTCTATAGGCGAACCCCATGATTCAAAATTCAAGTTATGTGAAATGTTGGGTTGATCAAAAGCTGTGCCAGGATCAAAGTCTGCCCTCATCATAAGCTAGGCAGCTCTTGATTCTCAAAATCCCAAGTTGAACTGAGAGATCACAATTCAAAAATAACATGTGTCAAAACTCAAAAGTGCTCGATAGAGTAAGTTGGTATCGCTAGTTTTTATCTTTTGCTGTATGTGGGTATTGTTGAGGGGTGTCCAAGTCCCGTATTTCGGCATCCTACGATTTTTATCGGGTTTGCGGTGGATATGTGAGAACCGGTTGAGTTCTGCCCGGAGGCTGGAATTAGCATTTAAACCCGGAATGTCGGCCAGGGAACATGGCTGGTCCACTGCGGACCGGTTCCCATGAATGGACCGGGTCCAGGCAAGAGATCTGGAGCATCGAATCTACCATTTTTCCCGTACGGAAAAGGAAATGGCTCGCACCGACAGATTTCCCGCCTCGACTAAAGTGGAGTGGGGGAAGGCAACGGCGTCGTTTAAGCAGGTAGTTGAAATATCAGGCCTGGACATCTCGGCTTTTACCCTGAGCACGGCTCGGCACGGCACCCGGCCACTCGCACGCCTCTTATTGTCGGAGTAAACCTTTCCTCTATCATTCCATTTGGTCAAACGAGAAACTTCTTGTGAAATGGTGAATTCAAAGGGACACGGCAGCCAAAACCATTTACTCGTGAATGGGGCCTCCTCCCCTGACCGCATCAGGCTATCAGTTACCCCTTTTAGCATTTTTGACTCGTTGACTTTAAACAAATTTTGAATTACCATTTATTATTCAGTTACATAGTTGTTTTTTAAGAGGCTTTAAACAAATTTTTGTTCTTAGTTAAGAACTCTTTAATGCATTCGTTCATTCTGGACTGGGGGGTGGAGTCAGCGAAGATGTCGTCGTAATTCATCATCGCATGCATGCACGGCCAAAATAGGACCCAAATCCCTTACCATAGATTACGGTATTTATTATACGTTTGGTAACTTCTTCAAGAGTTAAAATATTTTCGATTATGGATTTCCCGGATTATCGTGATTCAAAATTCAAAGTATCTTTACGAGCATCCACCCACATGTGCATGGTTCGGCTGCGTCGCTTTGCGTAGATTTTTCAAAAAAAAGGACTAATTTGACTCGCTTCGTCAGCAACCGTAAAACCCATTTTCCACTTGAACTCTATACTATGTCAAGAAACCCTCCTATGGCGGAAAACAGGGAGAGAGAGAGAGAGAGAGAGAGAGAGACAGAGAGCCTGAAATTACGGTTACAGTTACACAGGAAGGCCCCCAGAAAGAAAAGAGAAGGGTTTTGAAGTAGAGGAAAAGGAAAGTGAACAAACGAAAACGAAAGAAAGAAAGGAATAATCCTAGCATGTGAAAAGCACATGCTACAGCATGAAAAGGGAGGACGGAGTGACTTCTCCGCTCAGTAGTCATACATAGTATACATTACACTGCGCTCTGCTCTCTCCCTCTCTCTCTCTCTTTCTCTCTCTGTGCACTGCACTGCTCTGCTCTGCTCTTCCTGTGTCTCTGTTATTTGAAAAGATCTCCTGTAAATCCTTCTATTTCCTGGAGGGAGGGAGGGAGGGAGGGGAGTGAAATGGAGGTGAAGGGAGCCGGAGGACTTCGGTTAGCCCGGCATTGTCGCCTTGTCCTCATGCCCTTGGTTCTACTCAGCCTCTCGATCGCCGTCGCCGAAGCATTCAACTACGCCGACGCCCTGACAAAGAGCATCCTCTACTTCGAGGCCCAGCGCTCCGGCCGCCTTCCGTACAACCAGAGGGTCACGTGGCGTGACCACTCCGGCCTCACCGACGGCCTCGAACAAGGAGTGAGTAAGCCTGCCTGCGGCCTGCTTCATTTATATGATCTCTGCTGCAATGCAATGTTCGTTTGTGAAGGAAATGGCAAATGGAGGAACAATGGATGACACTGTCTCCTGAATTATATACGATCGTGCAGGTGGATTTGGTGGGAGGGTACTATGATGCAGGAGACCACGTCAAGTTCGGGCTGCCCATGGCCTTCACGGTGACGATGCTGTCATGGAGCGTGATCGAATACGCCGAGCAGATAGATTCTGCAGGCGAGCTGGAGCATGCACTCGAGGCCATCAAGTGGGGCACCGACTACTTCATCAAAGCCCACACCAGCCCCAACGTCCTCTGGGCCGAGGCACGAGCTCGGTCCTTCCGATATATTCAAATCAAACGTCATGAAGCTCCCAATATATCTCGATTCCTCATTGCAGGTGGGAGATGGCGATACAGATCACTACTGCTGGCAGCGGCCCGAGGACATGACCACATCAAGGCGGGCATACAAGGTAGACGAGAACAACCCCGGGTCGGACCTCGCCGGAGAGACGGCGGCCGCAATGGCTGCGGCCTCCATAGTCTTCCGCAGATGGAACCCACATTACTCTCTCCTCCTCCTACACCACGCCCAGCAGGTAATTAATCAACTAACTGACTATCCATTAACCGCATCACCGACGGATATGACATTGGCACGGGCTTGATGGGGTTTTGTGGCGGGCAGCTGTTTGAGTTCGGGGACAAGTACAGGGGAAAGTACGACAGGAGCGTGGAGGTGGTGAAGAGTTACTACGGGTCGGTGAGCGGGTACAAGGATGAGCTTTTGTGGGCCGCGCTGTGGCTTCACAGAGCCACCGACGACGAATATTACCTGAGCTACACCATCAACAAGGCCCACTGCTTCGGCGGCGTCGGTTGGGCCATGACCGAGTTCAGCTGGGACGTTAAGTACGCCGGTCTCCAAGTCATGGCCTCTCAGGTATCATACAATCTTTAATCCTGATCAAAAGCTCCTCTTCTTTCTTACCTTTCGGCGAGAACATAAGGTGTCATCGGCTATTTTAACGACGCTAATTTTCCGATCAATGACTATGTATATATATATAGAGAGAGAGAGAGAGAGAGAGAGAGAGAGGGGATAATTCAGTATCTACGACATAAAATTGTCTCTCTTTTTCCTTCAGAGGATAATTGCTATCCGTGACAAGGCGCAGTCCGAGTGCGTAGGAAAACCGTTTTGTTTCCTTGCCAAATATGAAAACTTTGAACAGTTTTTGTTTTCAGAATAATATTTTAAACGGAAAAAAATGAAAAGAGAAAGGTTGGTCTGAGGGAAATTGTTTTCCATTTTATTCATGCATATGCATAAATAGCCTTTATTGTGAAGAGTGTCGGTGTGTTTATATATGTATATGTATACATGGCACATTCAATAAAGTGGACCCATTTGACATGGACAATCACATAACATGATATTTAATACCCTCTTTCATAATTTTCACATAAAAATTACGTAATTAAGATATATTGAAAGTTTCACCGATAAAAAATTAAACTATAATTTTTTATTTTTTATTTTAATAATAATATAATTGTATCAAAATTTTTTACTAATTTTAAAATCTTTTTCAATGATGGTATGAATACCATACCATTACTATTGTAGCTGTAAATCAAACTCTACTTTGCCTAAAAGGACTCATAGATGGAGTGAGCCCCAGTTAACGCACCCATCAAAAGGAGGGCTGAGCTATAGGCCGTATTAGCCCCTTTTTTCAAGCATAAAATCATGTGCATCCTTTGGACTGGATGCGCACCAATCCTCTCACATTGCCCATATCATTCCCAATCCCAAATCATCGCTTACCTTTCATGTACCCAAAATAATAATAATAGTAGTAGTAGGGTCGAACTCTGTCGGGCTAAAACTTATTCACGATAGAAAAACTTGAAAGTTCTGGTCAGTCTGAGGCACTAGAATTGAATTTGTTATGTAAAACTCGATGTGGGCATAGAGTTTCTTGTACTTAGAATGCATGTGAATGTGACATGTCTATTTATTTCAATGGTCGTGGATTTTCACCTTACAACTTTTACCCTGTCCAATGAGTTATCAATTGATAGTGACTGTGGGAGAGTCGGTACTATCGTTGCACATGAGAAGTGCGAACCCTTCCACTTAAAAGACACGAAAATATCGTCCCAGGGAAGCTGCTTCCCATCTTGTTTGTGTGTATAGATATATAAAAAGAAAAAAGCACATTAGGACACATAGAAAGATTATTTACATATATGGTCATTATATTCTTGTGTGAAACAACGGTTATGCGAGAATTTAATACAGCGATATTATCGGGTCGTTTGGGACCGAGGGGTCATTTGTTCAATCATATGGAATGAGATTTTATGCGCATTTTTTTTATTCCTCCCTTGTAAGTAAGTAGTAGTTATTCCTATCCATTCCAGACAAATGATCCATAGCCGGTCATTCTGCAGTTGCTTATGAACGAGAAGCACAGGGTCCACGGTCGCGTCCTCGATATGTACCGGTCGAAAGCTGAGCACTACATATGCTCGTGCCTCGACATGAACAACGGCACGAGCGTCGGCCGCACCCCCGGAGGCCTGCTCTACGTGCGCCAGTGGAACAATATGCAGTACGTCTCATCAGCAGCCTTCCTCCTGACGGTTTACTCCGACATGCTCCGTGGTTCAAACGAGAAGCTCCGATGCGCCAGAGGATCCGTGGGCCATGAGGAGATCCTGGCTTTCGCGAAGTCCCAGGCCGACTACATCCTAGGCTCGAACCCGATGAACATGAGCTACCTGGTCGGGTTCGGCCCAAACTACCCCAGGAGGGTACACCACAGAGGGGCCTCCATCGTCTCACACAGGGAGTACAGGGGGTTCATCGGGTGCACCCAGGGGTACGATAACTGGTACGGTCGACAGGAACCGAACCCGAACGTGGTAGTCGGGGCGCTGGTTGGAGGACCCGACTGCCAGGATAACTTCTTCGATCGGCGGGGGAACTACATGCAGACGGAGGCCTGCACGTACAACACGGCGCCGTTGGTCGGAGTGTTTGCGAGGTTGACGCAATTGGAAGGACGAACTGGAGGGCCTGATGGTGGAAGAAATAGTCCTCCACTACTGGCTTCATACAGAAAATAGCTAGCTATAACCAATCAAGTATAAGAGGGGGAAACAGTTTTCTTCTTTTTTTTTTTTTTAATTGAATGGGTCTTTCTCAAAGTCCTCGCTTCAATGCTGCTGATCTCCCGCACCAATCAATACCAGCTGCATAAATTAATTTTTATGGCTTGGATCTGATCTTCAATTTACGGCCCATGGGACTTGGACCAGATCCATCTAAACCTTGCTCGACCCATGAGGAAGCTTCCATCTAGGCCTTGCTCGCGGGAGCTGTTGCCATATCCTGTCAGAAGCAGTCTCTTTGCCCATGGATGTATACCTCCGGAAACAGAGGGACATCAAGAAGATCGATAGGTGAACTCTCCCCATATCATCGCTCTTGACCTGAGCTTGGACAGAAATTATCAATGAAGTATATCGCTCTTTACTCCTTTTCGAAGTGGACGGGGGGCCTGACTGGTTATGCGAGGGGATAAAAAACCTCTGGACCATATGGACCATTTTCCACCTTCGATGGAGACGACAAACAGAGGACAAAAATCAATCAATCGAAGCAAATGGCCAAAAGAAACAGGCATGTGAGTTTCTGTCGATGATGATAATGTTGGCAAAACAGTTCTCTCTCTCTGTCATGTCTCTCGGGTATGGATCGTCTCGTGCTCTCCCATTTTCTGCCATTCTTTCATTATCCTTATTCTCACCTCATCACTACCTCTATTATTCTGGGTGAATAATATATAAATGTAATAGTGTGTGTATATATATATATATTATATATGCATATATTCTACTCTGCATCATCCCACTTAATTAAAAGCCCAAAAAATGGATTTGCACCTTATGGCCGAGCCGTTGATGTTAATTTTTTGCACGGGCGCATTTTCGTGTTCTCTTATTGGGGGCTGCATGCACAATAAATAGTCAAATTTATAATCCAGCGAGAGCTATTCATGAAGCGCATGCAAGCTGGACGTGCTCCGATCTGATAAGACGGGTCTAATCTTTTTCACATTTGGATCCTACCCATCTAAATCTAATCTTTTTCACACTCATTCTAAGGCTACATAATCATAGGCCGAGGCAGGATGAGAATTTCCGAAACGACCACTTCAGTGATGGATTTGTCTAACGAATGTTTGACATCCGGGAAAATGTCATAGCATCTTAACCAATGATTTTTTTAATAAATTATAATCAACGAATACCCATGAACCGAATTCATAGATGAACTAATAATTTGTCTAGGATTTGAATATATCCATTCCTCTTGGAAGAACTTACTGACACACCGGCTGGCTGCAACTTATACAACGAACGCACTTCAAATGTTTTGTCAATAATCTACAGTGAGCACGCAACTGTTCGACATATTCGAGAATCTCCCACGCCCGATTCAGTCAGTTGGCGGTCATACAGCGGGCCTGTGTCAGATTCTCAGCATCGTGTTAGCCGCAGCTGCCCATACACAAGTATAACTACCGAGCTTATTGCTTATGAATTATGATCCAAGAACAAAAAATGTACGGGAAAGGAAATTTTTTCCCCCTTTAGGATGAAGGGGTTTTATTTTATTGTTCTTGTTTTGGTCTGTGAGCTCAAAATGAGACAATGGATAGGCTTGTTCCTCAGACACCATAACGTAAACAATGCATAAAATATCCGAATTATTAATACAGCATGCACAGTTAAACTAATTGGAGAAACCCTAGCTCCCCCTTGGGAACTGTTGCCATTACTCCTGCCCATAAATATTTCTGATAAAGGGATATGGAAGAGGAGACGGGACACACAGGAAGAGGGTCTGTCTAGCAAGTGGTAGTGTCGTTGCAATTGGGACTATCCGATTTCGATTCTGGTCGATCAATCATTTCTCGTCCCCTTTTAACTTACAGGTGGCGAGAAGAAAGGGACATCCACTGTCGATAAAAGGTGACATCGATTTTGATTACCGTCCAAAGAAGGTTGAAAAAGGCGAGATGATTTCCCCCAACTTTGATGTGATTCGACCACCGAAAGCGTTGGATGTGCCCAAGAATACAAATCGCTCATTCTCTTTGAATGCCGTTGAATCACATGTTCACGATATATAACATTTAACTAGAATCATTCTACCCCAATACTTACAGCAGGTGAAAGTGAAAATTATGGTGATACAATAATGACCCACTTGGACCGTCCGCAGATGAATTAATAATACGCCGTGGAACTGTCAATACACCTCCTGCAAAAGTGGTGCAGTGAAAAAAAAATCAAAATGACAGCATCTTATTTTGCGTTGCAGTGGGACTAAAATATCAGATGTAAGGACAGATTTTTTTGGGGCACCTTCCAGCTGTTCGAGTGCTCGAGCTAAACGTGACGACACCGTAGGTAGCCCCGAGTGTGCTGTCCGGACTTTTTATCCCTTCCTGCAATTGGGTTGATATTCAAGGAAGTTTGTCCAATCGATCGATACATCGCACTTCGTACCTTTTCCGAGGAGGGAGCTAAAGGCTTAGGCCATACAAGAGACCATCTTCAGGTTCAATGTATACATCAGATATGCAAAACTTAATCCAATCAAATGGCCAAGAGGAATCCCATGTGAGCTTTTACTTGTCTACGATAAGGTTATTGGAGACCCAAGGCAATTCGCTCTCTCAAGTCTTCTCAGGCACCCTGTGCTCTCCACTTTTTTTAACCTTTCCTTCGTCATCCTGATTATGGCCCTCCCGCGTAATTGGATTTAATATTGGGTCGGAATAATGCGTCCAACTTCATATGTCAAAGTAAATCAGGGTTGGTTTGGAATTCCGATCAGTTGCTATTCATTTATGATAGATGAGTATCACTTACCTGTCAATAATTATGGGTTAGCACTATTTTCTTTAAAAAAATTAATAAACACATGCTCTGCACTTTAGCTCCGTGGTGGAGCGTATTCTCGTCCCATGTCTGGAAAATCAACATACAGATATATAAATATTTTCCTTAGTGAGGATGAATTTATTCCTTCTATATCCACAAACCTTCTTGCGAATTTAATTATAAAATTCGTTTACAAATATGTGGGTGTGATTTCTTCTAGGGTTCCACGATTAGTGAAGATTCCAAGTCAATATAAATTACTCACTTCGTCTACATATGCTATATTATATATATATTAGAGGCTAGTCCTGAATACCACGGAAGATATTTTTCACAATAATTGAGGACTTAAAACTCCATATGGCAAGAGGTCGACCACCACATTATTATATAATATAATATATGATTAAAAAAAAGAAAAAAAAGGAAATGCATTCCTAAACGTGTCATTTTATTCTTTTGATCTAGTTGTGTATTATTGCGCACACGGAATAATTACGTGTTTCAAGATGTCGGCCGAAATGATCGCCCAATCAGATCATAAGCGGGGTCCGACTTGAACTTGAACTTGGACTTGGACAGTACCCACCCAAATGAAATGCCATCCCTTCAAAATCATCAGATGCATGATTAGGTGCATTGAAGGGATCACAGTTGTATACGATGTATTTTTCCCGTAGATAATTATAGATTGGAGCTTGAGATCTGATCCAGATCCAGCCCTCTCCACCGGATTAGGTATAAAAAGGCACAGGAAAAGGAATATTGATTCCTTCCCGTCCCGTGCTGCCACAGAGGCCGGGCTTCCCCCATTCTTTTTAAGAAATATACGCACACCCCTTAAGCCGTTGGATTAACTTTCTCGACCATTGGCACCCCCCGCAGGAGGCGTTCGATACTTTTCCATGATCGAGGAGGGAATGTCTGGGAGGAACTGCTTGTCTGTGCCAGCCAATTGATATTATCGAGAACAATGCCCACCAATTTTGAACTTCTCCCCCACGTCCGCTATGACCTTAACGACACAAAGAAGCAAGGCATCGTCAAGAGTGCATCTCCTCTCCGTCGTCGTCATTAGCCCGAAAAATATGCTGCAGTTGTGCCTGTTAGGTCCGTGAAGTTGAACATGCGATATCAGGCAACAGTGCAGTGAACGTACAAAATGAAGATTTTAACAGCGTATATCCGTATGGCTCAACTTTCTACTTCATTGGCTTGGCAGCCAGCCCCGGGACCACATTGGCTGGGGTGTCGTTGTGTAGGTCATGGACGGTCCCGATGATTTGTCGTGACAATGATGTGGCAGAATCTAAGTCGTCCAGGCGTCCAAGCACTCGATCCCCTCTTTGACCCACCATTATATTCGATCTGATTGAGCCTGCAAAGGGGCTGCCACGACACAAAGTTCCAAATTCGGATGGAAGAAAATGACTCCTCCCATCGTCCCTCTCCCTTTCTCTGTACACCAGGTTGGGAAGGAACCTTCAGAGACCACAAGCCGAAATAAATGTGCCCAGCCACTCAGTGATGGACATTAGGCCCTTTCACCATCAGCAATCACACGTAGAACTCTGCCCCGCACTACCACATAAATTCCTGTATTTCAAACACAGCCACGTAGGATAATTACAGATAATTTCCCCTTTATAAATCCCATGTACAGATAGCCTCTCTCCTTCATTGCCTCTGTCCAGCTCTCTCTTCTTCCAGTCTTCCTCCAACAACATGGTGATCTCTTGCTCCTCTCTTTACTTGGACTACTTCAGTCAGTCTGTTTATCTTTTACCTGCCAACCTTATATGTCGATTTTTTTGCCTCATTACGATTTCCGGCAGGTTTTGCTTACAAGCCAGGGTGAGAAGAAGGGCTCTTTGGATGATGGATTAGTGGTGGATTACAAGGGAAACCACCCGGTGGACAAGACGAAGAGTGGTGGATGGCTTGCTGCCGGCTTAATATTAGGTACTTTAACTCGACGCCATAACCGAAAACTCAAAATCTTACCAGACGTAGGTGGTCTGGAGCCTCTGCACAGGCCATGTGCCAGGGACAGATTTTCATGGGCACATCTTTTATTCAGGGACCGAGCTCTCCGAGAGGATATGTGTGATGGGAATATCGATGAACTTGGTGACATACTTGGTGGGGGACCTTCACATTTCTTCCGCAAAGTCCGCGACTATAGTGACCAACTTCATGGGCGCTCTAAACCTTTTTGGCCTGCTCGGTGGTTTCCTGGCCGACGCTAAGCTAGGAAGATACCTCACTGTCGCCATCTTCGCCTCCATAACTGCACTGGTGAGCTATTCATTTGAAATGGAAAGTAGAGAGAAAATAGTTTGACGGAGATTTGAAATTTGCGGTTGTGGAGGAACAGAAGCTCACTTAAATTTGAATGAGAAAATACAGGTTTCCAGGCTTTAGAAGTACATAGAACTAGTACTAGGCCCCTTTTTCGGCATGATTCAGACGATCAATTCTGTGATCATATTGAGATTTACGTACAGTATGATCTGATAAAAAGATTGATGGAATTACAACGAATCTGTGTTTTGATTTCATGTGTCCACAGGGGGTGAGTCTGTTAACATTGGCCACAACAATCCCCAGTATGAGGCCTCCACCCTGCAGTGACTCCCGGAGGCTCCATCATCAGTGCATCGAGGCCAACAGCAGTCAGCTGGCCCTCCTCTACGCTGCTCTCTACACAATTGCCCTTGGTGGTGGTGGAATTAAATCTAACGTCTCTGGGTTCGGATCGGACCAGTTCGACAACACAGACCCCAAGGAGGAGAAGGCCATGATATTCTTCTTCAACCGGTTCTACTTCGTGATCAGCATAGGGTCGCTCTTTGCAGTGATTGTGTTGGTCTATGTTCAGGACAACGTCGGGAGAGGATGGGGGTATGGGATCTCGGCAGGCACAATGGTAGCCGGTGTGATTGTGCTGCTGCTGGGGACGAAGCTGTACCGGTTCAGGAAGCCACAGGGAAGCCCATTGACGGTCGTATGGAGGGTGGTGTTTCTGGCATGGAAGAAGAGGAGTAGTCCTTATCCAGCCCACGAGAGCTTTCTGAATGGCTTCGGAAACGCCCAGGTCCCTCACACGGGGCGATTCAGGTGATTAAAACTGATCCCCTTGTTATGACAGATCAGGATAATTCTATCTTCCTTTGGGGAATTATTTATTGTCTAGTAAATTTGAGATTTTCGCATACATAAAGAACCTAGGGAGTTTCTGAAGGATGATAATGAAATTATATAAGAACTCAAATTAGTGGATGAAGGTGAGACAGTCTGCATTATGGCTGACGGAGATTTTTTTTTTTCTTTTTCTTTTTGGATGCTTAAATTTGATTGTGCCATTAGGTGTCTTGACAAGGCTGCGGTCCTGGATGAGATCGACTCAGCCAAAGGAGCCGAACCCAACCCGTGGCTGGTCTCCTCTGTGACAGAAGTCGAGGAAGTGAAGATGGTGTTAAAGCTGATGCCCATATGGTCCACGGTCATCCTCTTCTGGACCATCTACTCCCAGATGACCACTTTCACAATTGAGCAGGCGGAGATAATGAACCGAACCGTCGGGTCATTCACGATTCCTGCGGGTTCCCTGTCTGCGTTCCTCTTCGTCTCGATCCTCATCTTCACCTCCCTCAACGAGCGGGTCTTTGTTCCGCTGGCCCGGAAGCTGACACACACCACCCATGGCCTTACAAGCCTCCAGAGGGTCGGGGTAGGGCTGGTCTTCTCAGTTGCTGCAATGGCCATCTCCGCAATTGTCGAAAGAGAGAGGAGGGTCACTGCGACCGAGCATAAGGTGAAGATCAGCGCCTTCTGGCTCATCCCCCAGTTCTTCCTAGTCGGGGCAGGGGAAGCGTTCGTGTACGTGGGGCAGCTCGAGTTCTTCATTCGGGAGGCACCCGAGAGGATGAAGTCGATGAGCACGGGGCTGTTCCTGAGTGCGGTCTCGATGGGGTTCTTCCTGAGCAGCCTCCTCGTGTCGTTGGTAGACAAGGTCACCAACAATGGCTGGCTCAGGAGCAACCTTAACAAGGGGAAGCTGAACAACTTCTATTGGTCGCTTGCTGTCCTGGGGGTGCTGAACTTCCTCGTTTTCCTCTGGTTCGCGATGGCACACCAATACAAGGTGCAGAACTACTTTGGGAACGGAGAGGATGAGGAGTTCAGGATCGGAGAGGTGATCAAAGTTTCGAAAGAGATGGTAATAGTTGTTGAGGAGAAGGAGAAGGGGGAGAAAGAGGAGAAGGTGTGCGTAGAAGAAAAGGAGGGAGCTCAGTTTGTATGATTCAATGGAGCTCTGCCAGGGATGTTCATGCTAATGGATGTATTTTGCCTGAATTCCTTCTTGCTTTTTTTTTCTTTTCTTTTTTTATTGCTTTGTGGTTGGTGGGGGGGTGGGTCAGGAATCCTATTTGTATGTGCGTTTCAGGCAGGGAAGTAGGTACAGATGCTTGAATTAAGTCATCGTCATGCTTGGAGCAAAGACAATAATTTGCTCCATGAGATCTGTAATATGGATCGAATTCTGAGCCAGAATGACTCAGCACAGGCGGTGATGTTAGACTCAATGAAATGTTAATGTTAGTTTGATGATCAGATTGAGGCGTTCTTCGCTCCGATTGCACGGTTACGAAATTAGTGGATGGACATCTGGGGGAGCTCCTCCTGTTCAACAGTGACAAGAAAATCGGGTGGAGCTTGCTCTGGATGGAGAGGAAGACAAGGCTTCCACGCCCCGCCCATTCAAGTTTTCGTTTCGTTGTTCAGTTGGTCCATCAAAATTCATAGATAAAAAGGGGGTGAAATAATGGTGACCTTCTATTCAAGGAATAAGATATAAGATTTGATATGATAGAATTATTATTAGTTTAATAATAAGATATATATATATATTTGATTTTAATTATAATTTTTTTTTATATTTTTATATTTTTCTCTTATCATCCCTTATCTTGAAGTTTTCCAGCCACCCAAATACATAAGGAAAAAAAAAACATCCATTATTATCAACTTGATCAAGATATTCAAATTCAATGAGAGAATTCTTTATATATATATATATATATATATATATTATCTTTTCTCATATTATTTTCTACGCTCATGCATAATTTAAAAAAGAGTACTGCATAGAACCGTAAAATAGAGGAAGAATGTGAGAAGTCGGGCAGATATGAACTTGTGGTGTGAGTCGAGGAAGGTTTAAAACTATTTCCTTTCATCCGTACGAACCAGCCTGTCTGAACGGATTAAGCCATTTGAGCTGTCGCAGTCCCTGTACTGTGCACGTTTTCAATTCTGATGTCTCCCTTGCACATACCTGGAGGTTTCCGTACGTTGAGCTGGGGGATTTGTAAATTTGATAGAGCAAATACTTGGAAGGATACCTCGAAAGCATTCGAAATCGTCTCAGAGTGATGATGGTGGCCTTGTCAACTCCCATTCATTATTACTGAACACATCGTCGGGCTCTCACTCTATATATATAGTTCGAGACCTGCTTCGGCATTTTGCAAAATCATCGAATTCTGGGCCAGTTGCACCACATCCGGGCAATGGGACCGTTGATAAGGCGAGGTAATTGGAATAGATTGTCTCCAACTGCTGGCCAAGCTGGGCCTTTGTTGTCTCCTGGGGCCCTATGAGGCGTTACCGAGCTTCCGGGATGTCCCTAGCTCAGAAAAGCAAAATCCGTCTCTGAGGGAAGCTGAACATGTGTTTTGTGGTGTTTGATTTCAATGAACCCTCGAAGAATATCAAGGAGAAGGATGTTAAGCGGCAGACTTCGCTGGAACTAGTTGACCATGTATCTTCTGATACATCCAAGTTCAACGAGGTGCCAGTGCAAGAAATAACAAAGATGGTGGCATCGAATTTGTTCAGGACTTTCCGTCTTTCAATCATGGTAATAAACCTAGAGGACATATTTGATCCTGAAGAGGAGCCCAGTCTGGAGCCGGCCTGGCCACATATTCGGAGAGTTTACTAACTTCTGTTAAGATTTGTGACTTCCACAGAAACAGATGCTAGGCTTGCCAAGCGATTCATTGACCATTCCTTCATCTTGAGATTGCTTGACTTGTTCGATTTCAAGGATAAATGGGAGAGGGAGTATCTGAAGATGATTCTTCACCGGACTTACGGTAAATTTATGGTACATCCACCGTTCATTAGGAAAGCCATCAATAATATCTTTTTCCGACAGATTGGCTGTTGCCTCAGTAGCTCTCATTTTCAGGTATCCAGGTTGTAATGTCTTGATCACTTTCTTCTCTCAGCAGAGTGATATCAAATCTCTGCATTCTACATCTCTCCATAAAAACCATTCTTGTTCCTGGATTTTGAGCAACTCCTTTGTGGTTTTCTTCTCTTGGTTCTGTCTATATTGCTGCAGGCCTTAGGTCAATCAGCCACTTCATCCTAGCAGTTACATCCTTCTTTCTTACTTAAATCCTTTCTAAATGTTTGTTTCACTTACTGATCTTATTAAATAACGAGATTAAAATGATAAAATATATTAAATTCTGCTCAGTGTAGATTGTTCAGGGTGAACATATCTCTGAGCATAAGCATGTCAGATTTCTTCCACGGAGAAAAAATATATATGTATACACCACTTTTGAGTGCACTGGTTTGGAGGTGATAGGATAGGTGAAAGTTTGAATACTACTTTGGGCATGTTCACCGCTCTGCCTCAATGGCACTGTGCTTCTCTCTTGGGTCCACTTGTAAAAAAAAATTGTTTCATTTTAAGTGTTACTTGCCGTTGACCTGCTTCTGCCTGCCGAATCCTGATTCTGTCATTGTTAACTTTTATTACTGAGATGAAGTAATTTCACTTGACAATGACATTGGTCTTTTGGAACATTGAGTCTAGCTCTTTTTTGGGCTAATACAAAGCATGGTGATCCTTTTAATACGTAGCTGAACACGCACTCTTCTTCTGGGATAACGACCACATAGGAGACTTGATCGTGCAAAACCACAAGGTCACACTTCCAGTAACTTTCCTGGCCCTGGAGAGCAATAACCGGAGTCACCGGGACCAAGCCATTCAGAGTCTCAGTTTGAATGTGAAGAAGATCCTCTCTGACATTGACCAGGCCCTCGTTGATGAATGCTTCCTCGGATTTCAAGAAGATCAGGTCAAGGAGAAGAACTAGAAGGAAAGGAGGGAATCCGTGTGGAAGCAGTTGGAATATAGGGCAGCCTCCAAGGTCATAAGCAACGAGGCCGTGCTAGTCTCTAGGTTTGGTTCTTCTGTTGCCATTGCTACTAGTTCAAACACTAGGAATTTCTCGGGTAGACAAGAGGATTTAACAAGTAAAATTTGTGACTGATCCTTCTTTTGAAGCTGGGGACACCAACTTTAAGAATTCAATCTTGTTGCTATTTTGGGTGGAATCTGATGTAATGCCCAGTGAGTTGAAAACTCAAGGAGGGTCCAGAGCAGATGTTGAGATCAGTCGATCTTCTCTGATATTTATTTCTCTACTTTAAGGCTCATTGTCTCGGACTGTCTTTCTTCAGTAAATGACGCCATGTGAGGTTGTGAACCGTAAGGGATATCTACCTACAAAGTTCAGCTCCTTCTTCAGCGTGTTGATTGAATTGATCTTTGATATGAATCATGTTCATTACCTCTGGAATAAGGTTTCCCGCTGCTGCAACTGATTATTGTTCTTTTGATTGCTGATGTAGATGCTAGTACTTCCTCTTCCACTGGGTTATCGCATGCCCAATCCTTTTGCATAGATGACCTAGATCCATGGAATACTTGTAGATTTGACAGTACATAACATGATGCAAAATTTTCCTTCTCAATGACTTGCTCTTTTCTCTAATGGAGAAGTATCCTGCAGTTTCCTTCAGGATTCATTTTCAAAGCTAACAATTGGCTCAGATATAAATCATACTTGAATTCCATGAACTTCATCATAAGCAGGGTAGCCCTCAATGTGACAGAAATTCAAGGGAAATTTACTTATATATGCAGCGGTTTAAAGCAGACAGCAGTATACAATAGGAGGAAAATGCCCACTGAAATTGTAGACTTACAAGAGCAATCCAAAAACAAAACTGGACCAGAAGTTCTCAACTGATTACATTAAGACTATCAATCATCACCATATGCCCGGAAGCTATAACGTTCTTGGTATGGTCCATTGAAGTAGAGGTCTGCCTCGAACCACTTGGGATAACGGACGAGGTCACCTGCCAAGAACTGCATGTAGCGTTTGCTCCCTTCAGGCACAACCCGAACTTCCCCTTCCTCGATATATACCAGCTGGTCCACTTGCCAGTCCCAAGGCAATCGGCACTTGCCCGTCTTCCAAACAGACCATCTCGAGACCCCGAGCTCCGCAAGCCTCTGCTGAGACACTTTTCTCTCCACTCTCACGTTATAGAGTTCTTCCAAGGGCTTCTCTATTCCCATCGCCTTTATAACAGGAGATCTGCTAATGCATCCACCCCCTTGCCAGTTAATTTTGGTATTCTTTTTCTGAAAGGTTGAGATGAAACTTGGGGCCATGATAATGCTCACCATTTTTCGGCTGTATTCTCAATCTTGTTCACCTAACATGATAAAAACAGGCAGAGGGGATTTGTCTGAATCGTCTATAGATTACATGACGGCCTTGACAATTTGATGCATCTATTACACATTCATTTACTTTGAGCAGCGAATCACACCGAGGCAACAAAGACATAGTGTATAACATAGAGATATAACAAGATCTATTGCATGAGATAGATTAATTCCACTAAATAAGAACCTTGTTCTGACATCCTAGGGATGGGTTTGAAATCGTGCTTTCTGAAATTCCTTTAAAATATCTAAAATACCTAAACATGTCTATGTTCATCCTAGATAATCAACAACTCAGACAGATACCAAAGCTCAAAGCAAGGACATTTCCCCTCAAAATGCTCCATTTTTGGGATTTTCGGGCAAGATATTACTCGTGATTCCTTATGAACAGAATTCCAGAAAAATGTTTCTCACATAAAATAATTTCTCGTTCGACCATTTAAATTTGAAAACCAATTTCATCCCAGGATTTCCTATTATCGCCTCAAATTTATCCCCGAGAGCGCAAGTCAAACCCCAGTTGGTTACCACGACAAAAGCCCAGAATCAAGCATTCACACACTCGTACATATAGAGGAGAGGTCAAGAGAAAAGGAATAAACCACCTGCGAGTGAAACTAAGGGCTTTCTGGCGAATCTCTTCTGAATAGCCGAGGACGAATCTCAACCGAGGTTTTCGGTTGATTAAAAACAAGAAGAACACGATGGCGATGCTGCTGAGACAGGGAGAGGCTCTGTGAGCTTCCCCGACGAAGGTTTAAGAGCAGAAGATAAGACAGACATGGCCAGCGGTGAGGGGTTTAAGGTTGAACCGGACTGGTTTGCTCAAACTTCGTGCTCAACGGTTTTCCCAGTCCGGGTGTCCGGCCTTCCATAACCGATTACCAATGCTACCCTTCCAAAAACGACGCCGTCACTTTAGGATTGTCATCAGAGCAAGCAATTTTTTATTACGGGAGAGGTGTGACCTGATAAAAGGGCAGGGAAGTGGCAATGGTGGCAGCTCTGGTATCACATTCGGCAGCGGCGGCATCATCATCTTCCAGAATCATCGGCAGAGCACTCGCTACTAAGTGCTCCGCACCCTTCTCCATCGCACGGCCGCCGTACCCCGCTTTCCGCTGCTCCTCCATCCGCTCAATGGCCGACTCCGCCCCTTTCAAGAAAATCCAGATCCAGAGGGAGAACACGGTTCGTCGTTCCTCCTCTCTTTTGTTGCGACACGTTGCTAGTTTTGCTTTTGATCGCTTTCTTTTTCTGCTTGGACTGTTCGTTTCGTTTTGTTACGCACCCTACTGTCAAATTAGCCATGCGATGAGATAAATGTTCGTCGGAGGAAAAGTTGTGGTGAGAATTGTTAATTGGACAAATGATAAGCTGATTAAATAAAAGAACTTGGACGCTAATTGATGAAAGAATTGGTCTTCATTTGCTTTCCACTGTTTAGTTTGTTATTAGTGCTATCTACTGATCGTGGAGACCTCAGTTTCGGCTGACAAATAACCTGTAATGGTAGGATCTTTTGATGACAAGACTGTTCTCATAACTCATAAATCGCAAGTGAAGTGTTGTAATGCCTTTTCTTTTGAAGATACCTCTTCCCCCTCAGCTTCCATATCAAGGGAAAAGAAGAAACGTTCAACAAGAACATTTTAGATGTTATTTGACTTTTGTGCCATGGCCACTTTGACCAACATAAATTAGTTTACTTTCCCTACGATTGATTATTGTGTCAGAGCCAACTCTGTCTATCCATATGGTTCTTTTCATGATCTGAATATTGATAAGTTAATATAGTTTTTAACTTGTTCTATTGATCAATCGTGCTGTACATACATTCATGTTGATCACTTGGGAAGCTGCCACAAAATATTTACCTAATGTTCTTATTTGAAACATCATGTAGGCATTTGATGCCTATGTAATCGGCAAAGATGATGCTCCAGGAATTGTCGTGCTCCAGGAGTGGTGGGGTGTGGATTTTGAGATCAAGAACCACGCCCAGAAGATCTCACAACTTGGACCAGGTTTCAAGGCACTTATTCCAGAGTATGCATCTTTTCTCTTGAATGTGAGCGTGCTTTAAATAATGTTAATTGGGTAAACATCACCATTTAACATGCTCTTTTTTTCCCTTTTTGTGATACTGGTGGTTTCTTACCTTCTTGTCTCTATAGTCTCTATCGGGGTAAGGTAGGTTTGGATGTTGCAGAAGCACAGCACTTGATGGATGGTCTCGATTGGCAAGGTGCCGTGAAAGACATCCATGCTTCAGTTAACTGGCTCAAGGCAAATGGCTCAAAGAAGGTCCTTTATCTTCTATAAGTCTTCAGCTTAAATTTGTTTTCTTTATCTGATTTATTTTTGTTCTATAAATTAGCTCAGAGTAGAACTTGCCTGGCTCAAATATACTTTCCATCTGGTGCTTTTGGAATTATATGAGCCAAGAAAGTCGTATCCGTTATTCCTCTCAGCAATTTCTTATTGATTTGACAGGTTGGCGTTACTGGCTTTTGCATGGGAGGTGCCCTTTCTATTGCAAGCTCGGTTTTGGTCCCTGAGGTCGATGCAGTTGTGGCTTTCTATGGAGTGCCATCGTCAGAGCTTGCTGATTCTGCCAAGGCTAAGGCACCAGTGCAGGCTCACTTTGGGGAGCTTGATAATTTTGTTGGCTTTTCAGACATTACGGTATGATTACAATTTTCCTCTTCTGGCTGCATGTTATTTGCCACTCGAATGTCTGTTTCTTTCTCCTCCAATATATCATGCAATGACCATCTTTGTTGATTAGTATTAATTTAATGTGCAACACAGTTCTTGATAGTATTTCTCCTTCCCTGAGCCTGCAAGTTTATCGGGCGATGAAACATCTTGAGTTTGTGTTACTCCCCTTCTTTTACACATTCTGTTGGTCTATATGAGCTGTGCGAAGATGTCCATATTTATCTGGATCTGTGGAATTATTGGCTATTCACAGGTATGATGAGTGGTTGGATCCATAACAAGTCAGCTCATCCCCGAGGGTAGCCGTGGGAAGTGCGTTTGTTTTTGTGAAAAACTAGCAGTACAATTCCTAAAGATTACATAACTTTCATAAGGAAGATGCTGCCTTGAATGCATCTGACCTTGACTTTAATTCCACTACCTGCTGGTGAATGAAAAAATCAACCCTATTTTCTTCTTATTCAGGCTGCAAAGGCTTTGCAGGAGAAACTGAAGGCATCAGGAGTCCCTTATGAGGTACACGTTTATCCAGGTATTGCACATGCTTTCATGAACAGATCGCCTGATGGAGTGAAGAGGAGGAAGAGCATGGGGTTGGAAGATGAAGATGAAGCTGCTGTACAACTGGCATGGTCCCGCTTCACGTCGTGGATGACTCAGTACTTGTCTCCCTGAAGACTAAGCCACTCCTCTATCTACCTGTGCATACAAAATAACAAGCCACTTTTCCATCTTATAAGGTAGTAAAAGTTGGGGCTAGGTGTGATCCATGAATATTAGGGGAGTTCTATCTACGTTTCAATAGTTTTTTCTTGTGCTTCTTGACATGGTGATGGTGTTGGAATGTTTTACTTCCTACTTTGGGGGCATAGACCGTCTGTGATCATCAAATTTAATGTCCAGTTTGCCTGGAACGGGGCTGTCCCAACTTATCTATGTGAGTATCAAGTTCTCTTTATGCTTTATGCTGTAGCTCTGCTCTTTCCGGAGTCTCCCATGACTTGGCCTGCTTAATTCAAAATCCTGATTCCGTCCCCACGTAAAGGGGCTGGTTTGAAGTAGCTGACCGCAACCGTGAGAGCAACTGATTTGGGTCATGTCAGTAGTTTGAGACTTATTTTGCTGCCTTTACCGAGTGGGAACCCGATGTAGGTCCGTTATGAGGGACAGCATGCAGAAAAGAAGTTTCTTTTTTTGAAGTGGATGGACTGGAAATCTGAACGCAAAACCGATGATTTCAGCAGAAGTTGCAGCATGCCGAGTGCGACGTGGATCATGGGCAATTGTTGCTTTCTCGAGGTGTTCCGATGAAAACCCCAGAAGACGACTCGGTAATACTCCTCTCTTTTTTTTCTTCTTGATTGTAATTCAGCTGTGGAAGAAAAGAGCTGAGCGATGACATCCTGTCTTCCGGTCACAGTTGACTCTGAAGATGGCCATTAGCTCGTCCTGTGTTATTTCCATCAGCAAGTTGATCCAGTCAAATCGCCCTCCCGATGTTGCCTCCATCTTTGACGAGCTCTGAGGAGTCAAGAGAATCCTTCTCCATCGCAGGTTGTAATGTCAATAAGACAAACTGTACTCCGCACTCATTCCAGACCCAGTATCCGATCGATTAATTACTGGGCAAGTATCCTGACCCACTGGCATGGTATATGCTCGTAATCAAATACCAGCAATGAACCATTTCTAATATCATATACAGCCGTTTCTGCTTCTAACGCATAAAATTTCTTGCAAAGCTAAATCATCTCCATTGTCGGTGTACAGAAGAATAACGTTATAGGTTTCTCCCCCACGGCTTTTTTTTTTTTACACGATGCCTGGTTAAGGACATCTTCAACAGCCTCGATCGGTCAAACACTTGGATGTCTATGGACTGGCGAGGCCACAGGCAGAATGTCATAATAATTCATGTAGGACAGCTCTCAGGGACAAGGGACAAGCATAGTCACAATCTCTTAACTAACCTCGCGGACTATTCACTAGTCCTACCCTATAAATAGGTATCCAGTATGGTCCAACTCCTACCTTCCATGACTTCAATTGATCTGGACTTACTCTCAATGGACTCACCCACTCGAACCTTCATTTTCAGTGTCCATCATGCTTCAGTCTCACTCAAGTCGCGGAGAATTGCACTAATCTTATCGGCATTTGGCTGTTGAGTGGGGGGGCTCTCCTTCAGGAAGGAATGGTTGGTGGGGGAGTCAGACGTCAGGGGAAAAACAAAATAAGCGAACAAGGGAGAAGAGGACGTACAGAGCTAAGGTTAATCATCGCATTTGTAAGCCCGATAACCAAACACCTCTTCCCTCTTGGCGGAGGCGGAGGGCCTGAACAGCGTGATCGATAATCTTGCGGAGCACGGGCGTTCTATCGGTGGCTCCTCCTATCAGGTGGCGAGCCACCCGTGATGGCTATGGGGAGGAGGAAGACCCAAGAACACACCCCCGTTGCTTCCTCGATCGCTTGCTTCCTTCCTTCTCTTTGACGGACTCTTGGGAAAATGCGGCTCCCTCTGGTTCTGATCAAGTTAAAAGATAAAAATATAACAAGACAAAATAAATAACCATTTAAATGAAATGTGTCGACTTCAACACAAGTTTAATTAATTAGGCGGGAGCCGAAGGGACTCGGTCCACGGTGGAGAGGGGAATGGAGTCAAAGTCAAACCCACTACCCACCGTCGCTGCTGACCCGGGAGGATGAATTATCGTCTGTAGCGTGACTGGGGTCCAGTTGTCCTCTAGATCAACCAATACCGTTGAGCTGGACCGCTCTTTTTTCACGAGGATAGGGTGGCGGACCAATCGGGGCGGTGGATTAGGACGCTTGTCCCATATCTAATCCAATCCGCTCAATATCAAGATCCCCCACGCTTGGTCCAGGGAGCACCACTCAATAACTTCATTTCTTTTTTTTTTCCTTTTTTTATTATCGTCCAATTATGTTGCGACATGTGTCCCTTTTAAATTATCTTTAATTATTATTACTCTTTTTTTAATAAAACAAAAAAAAAGAGGAGCGTGGCAAAGAGTCTTAGATCTAAGCGACAAGGCCTGGCATGTGATCGAGCTCAATAAATGACAATTTGATTAATGATTTAATTAATAAACAAGAAATACTGGCCTTAAATTCCTCTTTTTTTAAAAAAAAAAATCAATAAAGTGAATTTATTCATTCATTTATTAATTATACGCGGTAAAAAAAATAAATTACACAAATCCAAACCTGGGAAATTAAAGTAATAACTAGAGGGGTTGCTTGTAGTTATTTGTAAAGAATTTAAGGCCACTGCGGAAGCCAGAGTCTCTTGTGCATGCAAGCTGCTCGGGCTGCAAAACCAAATAACTTGTCCTCTGTCACTTTTCCACACCATGATGCTCTAGTAAGCAATCTCCTCCATAGAATAGCCATCACACTCTATATGGGTTCCGATCTCTTGCTCGATTTTTTTTCACTGCTTGGACGTGTGGGTAGGTTCCTAGATCCCAAAATTTCATTGCCCATGGTAGGGTTTCGGATGAACCAATGTTGCATGTGAATTACGTGGTAAGCAACTGACCACATGTCCGAAAACCCTTAAATCGATTGGATTATTCACCAGTTTTGGTGATACAATGGGCGCCGATAATGATCATATTAACCTATGGAATGGAGTAGAGCCAATGGGTTTGATTCATCTAATTGACAGAACTCAAATCTCAGTTAATATCTACTTTCTCTATTCACCAAATTTGGATCCACCACATTAATTAATCGGATATATATTAAATTAAATTAATTAATCTATATTCATTATAAACCAACAATTATACTATTTATTAATTTTTATTTTTTAAATATAGAATGATATATACCGAGAAAAAAAATTGGGTTGTTGGTTGAAAAAGTAAATGATTGTGCCACTGACACTGTTCGGTCTTTTCCATATTCTAAGGTCTAACCCCATTTATTGCCGAGTCAATGGGTATCTTTCTTCCCTTCTTTCTCTCTCTCTCTCTCTCTCTCTCCCCGTGAGACGACTTTATCTATATCTAAGTTTCTCGATCTGTCTCCAATGGCGAGAGGAGGAGGAGGAGGAGGAGGTGGACTCTCCTTTGATTCAGATCCGTTTCGCTTCTCATTCCTTCACCAACATCACTCCACTGTCATCAACTCCTTACCGGATTTAACAGCAGCATCTTCTCCTGACCACACAAGCAGCGTCCACCACGCAGCTGCCTCCCACAAGCCCATCGCTTCCATGGATCATCGCCAGGGCCACCAGTTCCCCGTCAACGATGATGACTCTCCAGCCGCACCTTCCGATAGGAGAGTCACCAACGAGATGGACTTCTTTGCTATCAGTAATAACAGCTGCAGAGCTGGCCACGATAATCATCATGACCAGCCCGATCAACCCGGCATATCACTCCACAGCGATGCCGACCGTGAGAAGATGCTGGACGTCCGGTCAGCTGCCCTCTTAGAGCTCAACTTGAGTGTGAGTCATATATATGATGATGATGATCCTGGTTCAGACTTCTATGAAACTTGCAATATCTAACAACTGATCGTGGACTTACCGAAACATTTTCTTGATGTCTGATCAGTGGCTGGTTTCTTGCTGTGCAGACTGGTCTGAATCTCCAGAACGTAAATTCAAGCAGCGATCAGTCCACGTTGGACGACGGACTTTCTCCTAACTCTGAAGATAAACGATCGGGAGCTCGGAGTGAGGTAGTTATAGTTTTACTGTGCCATTGATTTCCTTCTTACTCCAACCTTTCATTCATTTTCGGTTTCGTTATCAGTTGGCAGTGCTTCAAGCTGAGATTGAGAGGATGGGCGAAGAGAATCAGAGGTTGCGGGATATGCTAAGCCAGGCGACCAGTAATTACAATTCTCTCCAGATGCACCTTGTCAGGCTTATGCAAGCGCAAAAGCCCAAGAACAACTCCGACTTAGGCCCAAATGAGAAGACCCTCAACGGCCAGCCTGTTGCGCCAAGGCAGCTCGTGGATCTTAGCCTTGCTTCTGCCGAGGATCCGAACACTGATGATCGTTCCCCGACATCACTGGAGGATTGGAGCCCTGACCGGTCAGGGTCCCCAGTTAATAACTCCGAGGTAGCATCTTCATCGAAGGGCAGTTCGATGGGTCGAGATGGGAATTACAGTAAGGGGTATGGTAAGAGAAATAGAAGAGATCAGAAGGTATCGACCCAAGGATGGGGTCCAGACAAGGTTCTAGGGCTCAGTTCCCTGAATAATAGTGTTGACCAGACGGAGGCTACGATGAGGAAGGCCCGTGTTTCAGTCCGAGCTCGATCCGAAGCAGCAATGGTACTATATAGATAATCAGAATTAGGGATCTACTGCGAATTACTTATCGGTGAAAAAATAAGAGACAACTTTTCGTTTTCCCATCTCGTCAACTGACTAGGAAATTGCAGACGGACTGTTTTCTTGAGTTGAATTTTGGCATTTGCCCCCGCACTTGCGACAGATCTCGTTTTGCTCCTGGAAGGCGAAATTTTCTCTGTTCCTTAGAGACCTTCCTTTCACTAGAAGTCGACCAATGAAAAATGGAGAGGCCACGGGGAAAATCGGAGGCAATTGGAGTCTCAACTCCGGTCACCACTACTGAGGAGTGAGGAGATCCCTTACAGTACGTACCGGAAGGCACCGCAATTGACCACCCCAAGCAAATGGTGGCCGGAGTCAAGGCCCTAGTGGTCCCTGAAGTCACTGTTTGGGACAGTGGTGGCTGGCCTCGAGACCATCACCTCCACCACCCATGTTCTCCTCTGTCTTTTGATTCTTGAAAAAAAAAATGAGGTTAAAATTATCATTGCAACTCCATAAGGTGACCGCCACTGATTACCAGGATCACATGTGAATCGAGAATGGCACATAGGGTAGATGCGACAAAAATAAATGAGATTGCTCAATTTTACAGAAGGAGAAAGCAATCCACGGCATTATTTTTAGAAATAATTCTTGATTGTTTGAAATACTAACCATTGAAGAAAATGGGTATTTTCTCATCAGATCACAGATGGATGCCATTGGAGAAAATATGGACAGAAGATGGCGAAAGGAAACCCGTGCCCCCGAGCTTATTATCGATGCACCATGGCTGCAGGCTGCCCAGTCAGGAAACAGGTACATGCTGTACATCTCTTTGTCCATTTTACTGCTCGTATTTTCTCCTCGTCTTACTAAATGTTGTTTATGTTCCCCTTTATTCGACAGGTGCAGAGATGCGCGGAGGATCCAACGATACTTGTAACTACCTATGAAGGCAGCCACAACCATCCATTGCCACCGGCAGCAATGGCAATGGCATCGACTACCTCGTCAGCTGCTAGCATGCTGCTGTCGGGGTCGATGTCTAGCTCTGAGGGGTTTACGAACGCCAACTTCCTCACGAGGACGCTATTGCCTTGCTCCACGGGCTTGGCAACCATCTCCGCCTCGGCCCCTTTCCCGACGATCACGCTGGACCTGACCCAGAACCCGAACTCGAATTCCCTACTGCAATCACCGCCGACTCCAAACAAATTCCAAGTGCCCATACTCGATCCCAACCAAAACTTTGCCAACCCATCAGCTGCGTTGTTGCCCCAAATATTAGGCCAGGCCCTACACAACCAATCGAAGTTCTCCGAGCTTCAAATGTCCAAAGACATAAAAGCGGCTCAGTCACCGGACCAGCAAGGAATAAATGAGGCCCTCACAGCTGCAACCGCCGCCCTCAAATCCGACCCGAACTTTGCCGCAGCCCTTGCCGCCGCCATCTCCTCCCTCATTGGGGGCGGCAGTTCGGCTCAAGCTTGCAACAGTGCCAATAATACTATCCCAATTGTGGCGCCTGCCAGCAACAACATGCCTAGCGGTAGCGGCAACGATATAATCAGCAATTCAAGCAACTAATAGGGGAGTTCATCTTCTACATTCTTCTTCTTCTTCTTCTTCTTCTTTCTCATAAGTTAGAATAATATATATATTTTTAGATTTCGCCATTGGAGGAGAATTAAGAGATCAAGTTGATAGGATACTACTCCTTTTTAATTTCTTGTTGGAATCAATAGTGCGTGCGTTATTGCACTTGAATACAAATGATAATAATTAGAAGTTCAAAGTTGAGAAAAGTGCAGAAGAAATGAAAGAGACGGAAGCTCGAAGTTAGAGCTCCGACATAATAGTCGTGCGTTATCGTTGATCTGTCTTGAATACAGTCTACGTGGAGAAACGATAACGGACTCTGGGCTTTGTCGGAGCCACGTTTTGGTAGTCAGCAAAGTGAGCCGATGAAAACAGCCCGAGAGAGTGGGGAAGAAAGAGTTTTAAAGAAAAAGGTTTGGGCTAATGTTTGACACGTGAAGGGAGGGAAGTTGATTGTCTCTCTTGAATGCAAATTTTAACCTATGTGGGTTGATTTGATTCCTTCTTGGTCCCTCCATGTTAGACTCCACATTCATGTCTGTGCAGTATCGGTGTTAAGAATCCCATGGAAATACAAGCGTTTTTCGTACCATCACAAATCAGGTTTAGACTACTCGAAACCCGACGCAAGTTTAATGCTCTCTCCATTCACAAAATACGCCATCTGAGAAAGCACACGAGGTTTCATGTGAGGTTTCTCCTTGGCGACTTGCGAGGAGAGGAGTCAGAATCGTCGGTGTAAATGGGCCCACGACCAGGCGGACTTCAAGTCGCTATGCCCAGCCTTTTGCCGGGCCATGCAAAATGGGCCAGTTTGTTTGCTAGAGACCCATCATCATTGTCGATCGACTATGAAATGTTCACAAGGATCTTCTGGGTCGGACACGAGACCAACTTCTCCTAACACTCCAGTCGAAAATTTTGAATTCAGTCCGCCAATGTAAGAGCTCACTCCTTATCATACTCGAGTCCGAAACTCATGCTTAGTATTGAGATATACGATCTCACATTGATTAGATGAAGAAAACGTTATGAGTTTATAATAATGTTAGGTACCGTCACTTATTATCTTGAGCTTTTAAGTGGAAACCGACCCGATCCCTTATGGACTCACAACGAATTTAACATGGTATTAGAACCAGTGGGCTCGCACCTTGCCCGACCCGAGTCTAAAAGCCTGAGTTGTGGTCAGTTGATATAAGCTCAAGTGAGGAAGAAAATTGTCTGACTCGTAGCCAGTTATCCTCCTCGTCCGAGACCGAAAGAAGAATTTCTAGTTTGTAGACAGTTGTAGAGGACGGGTGTTGAATAGCACGTAACAAAATGGATCACGTTACCATATGAGGGTGGGTGTTGAGATATACGATCTCACATCGATTAAATGAAAAAAAAAACATTGTGGGCTTATAAGAAGGTTGAATATCGTCACCTATAAATTCAAACTTTTAAGTGGAAACGGATCCGATCTTTTATGGGATCACAACGAATTTAACACTTAGTAAGCTTGGCTGAAACCTGACGAGAACTGTGGGGGAACATGCAAGTTGGGTCCATGGTTGTACCAATCCATGCATGGATCACGAACTGTACCAACTGACAAAAAGGATGCCCTTCAATTGCAATGTTTCTCTCATGAAGTTGTTGCCGTTGCTCGATGGTGCAATGAATGAAGAGATGCGCATTCACCTCTATCTCGGGATGAATCTAAGGGGCCCACATTGAGTGTTCATTTGTTTTCCAATGGAAGGAAAACCGACGGGATGATCATTTACAATGTCCACAAGGAGGCATCGTGTTACAGCCATGAGCTATGACCTAGAGAAATGCATATCGCAGGTTGTACCTCGTGACTGCGGGAGCGCATACGTGCTAATGCGAGGCACGTGGAGAGAAGGTTTGTGGTCAAGAGGCTAAGTTGGACAAGAGACTTGCTCAAGCAACCAACCGGAGCGGTTCAGAGCAAGAACTTGGTGGACGGAAGGCAAGTGTCATGGCCTTGGGGTCGATGTTGGTCAACCAACGCAAGGTGAATGATCGCTAAAGACACCCTGGGAACGCTAAGGCATGAGCGGAGAGTAATCGAGAGGCATTTGATCACTTCATGCAGGGGTCGATTGAAGGAGCCATGTGTTGCTAGTTAGCGACAGTGCACGGTGGACGAGTGGAGATGCAAACACACAAGTGGAGTCTTGATCATGCAGGACTCGATGATCAAGTGCGTAGTGCGCGACTACTCACAGAGGGTGCACGCGATGTTGTGGAGTTCAAGATTGATGTTCACAGGATAAGAATCGTTGACACCAACATGGAAAGGATCGATTGTTTCCTTATGCAGAGCGGCTGGTGATCAATCAAGAACCAAGTGGGGCGCAGTTGTCCAGATGCGTCCAAGAAGCTGTTCAGGTGGGACGAACATGATCAAGATAGAAGATCATGTAATAATAGACAATCGAGGAAAGATTCTCCTAGGATATGACAAATCAATTTGTTATGAAAACATCTTGGAGATTGCAGATTGAGGGCCAAAATTGAACGGATTAATATCTGATGGAGAAAATCAATGGATTCAAGCATATTAGCTGTCATATCTAATTTATCAAACACCTCTATATAAAGGGGGTTCAATTTCATTCGAAAGGAGCGATCTAGAATTCTCAGAGGAGAAACCACAGAAGTCCCAAAGCTTCTTAGAGAGGAGAGCCAAGTAGAGTAGCTACAGAGAGCTACAAAACACGAGGGAGAGCATGGAAAGCAGAGCATAGAGTTGTTGCTACAACTTGTAGCTCAGTAGTGAGTGGGGAGTGAGTTATGTTTACCCTTGTAACGCTAATGTGTGTCGGGTTAGAGTTTGTCAAGTGAGGAGTGTAAGCGGTGCGAAGGTCGTGTATACTTGACAAGTTAAGTGAATTTGCTCTTATAAATAGTTTTTCACACTTGTATAATTATGAATACGAGTGATGTTTTCTCTTTGTATATTACTTATGTTTATTTTGTTATGATGTGAACGTATACTAGGTAATATCAAATTTTGGTTGCGAGTGAGGGCTAGTTGGCAACTCGTGTGAGACATAGAAAAATTTGATGATCGCATTGGTCCAGTGACACATAGGGGTTGGTGGTAACTGGTATGGCAAGAAAGCAATACAACAATCTGAATCATTCCATTGTTTCGTCTGATTTGATCTGGTCCCATTTCCATTCGTCATTTAAGATAGAGAGAGACGTTTGGTTCCATTTTTCTAATAAATTATATCTCTTTTTTTTAAATAGTTATATAGTAATCTATGACCCAGAAGGCTGTCACACCAATCACCAATAGACGCCGAGAATAACGACACTTGAAAGCAAACATTAAAAGTCACGTCATTAAAATGCCGGCTGACGTACATTTTACCTTTTTTTTCCTTTTTAATTTTCGAAACACAACATGTAATAGTATTTACACTTTTAATAATTTTTTATTAATCAAGATTTCGGACATTGTCAAAATTAGAGAAGTTAAACGCATCTCTCTTACTATTCCAACCTAATATATAATTACTCTTATTGAATTAAAAGACTACTAGGAATCAATTTGATTATTCATCATTTTGGATCGATTTATTCTTTCTAAATAATAAATTATAATTTGTTAATTCATTATCTTAACGGATTGATCCGTAATTGTAGAAAGTGATTTTGGACCGGTTTTGAAATAAGGCGAGACCGGCCGGGACCGCTCATTTAATAAGACTATCATAACTATTGATAATTTTTTATTTTTATTTATAAGAAATGAATAATGGAAGAGGAGACGTCAAAATGCTTTCATTTGATTTTTTTTTTTTGAGCATTTCTTTTGCTACGAGCCAAGGGGGACTGAGGAGCTGATGACGGCAAAGCAAACGTGTGGGAGCACTCGTTCTCCTCAGCAGAAAGAAACAAATTCTTCTATGAGATAAAAAGGGGTAGATAGGTGTGGGGCTATTATCCACACTCAATATCATGACTTACTTATTGACTGAAAAGTCCTATGATACTCTAGTGATCAAATTTGATAAATAAGATTATAAATTTCATCAAGAAAGATGTTCAAAATGGGTACATACGAAATCTCATTTATATGTGTGTAAGTTTACAACTTCATTCACGTAGCCCGGAGGGCATGTCCTTCAATATGGACGGATGATTAGTTGTCCTTGCAGACCGACGTGATTGCCAAAGTATTTATTTGTTGCCCCCTCACCAGCTCAATAAATTGCTCGTAGCTCCCAATTATTAAAAAAGAATAAATTATCATAAACATTAATATAATATTCTCATTAGTTGTTTTCTTTTTCTTTTGAAGAAACTAAAGCCTCTTCTAATTTCATATTCACAGATCTAATAGATCCGTTTCCATAGGGAATATATGTCACAACATAAAATTATATCAATTTTTGAGTTTTTCTTTATTTTTTAAATCTTTTTTTATTTAAGAGGGGTGCTATCAAATTATATTAATTAATAACGTGCGTGATTTCTGTATTTAATGCCATTGATGATATGCAGAGAGTATAAAGGAGGGATTAATCTAATAATAGAAAGATTATACATTCAATTTTTATTCTATAATTTATAATATTTTTATATTCTTTTATTTATTTACTATTTTACATATTTGTAAGCTCATATATAATTTAAGAAAAAGAATTGCTCATCGTCTGCACCAAACGCATGCCAAACGTTGCGAACCTTTGTGGCCACAAAACAACAAGATCAAATTAAAACCTACCCAAAAAATAATGATAATAACAACACCCGAAGCACAAGATAAACGTGCGCATCTTAGTTTCCCCAAATCGATCGTCCACGTGGCAGCCGACTTTCTCACTCACGCCCGCAAAAGTTAGTTGGGGGGGGGGGGGGGGGGGANCGGCGTTGCTTACACGAGAGTTGCGTCCGAAAGAAGCCTTAATCATTTGTTGCCTTCTGGTTCACGCATCGGATCGTCATGCCTCACTCATCTAAAGCTAAACCGATCTCCACTGGCAGCATTAGTCCGTTAGCCCCAACTAACTCCAAACTAATCACGCATCATTACGTTTGCTAGCGACTAAAACCTTTTTTTTTTTTTTCTTTCTGGAAACGAGAGGGACGCGAGACCGTTCCTTCTCAGCATCCGGACTTTGAGTGCCCGTCGGGGCTCGGGAGAAGGGACGTCGTGAGCCGAGCGACCACCTTTCGATCGGAGAGCAATATTAGGCGTGGAAGTGCGAGGGGTATAGAAAACAACATATGATTCCGCTACCCAACACGGATTCTTACAATTTCACGTGTCTTTTTCTGTCCATCTTCGGTAGCAATTGCTCGGGATCGAAAAGTGCATTTCAATTGACTTGTACTTTGGGGCTGATTGCTTGATGATGATGCCTCCGAAGCAATGATAGGGGAATTCCACGGGAACGGAAATGGGATCCATTAAATTTTCCCTATCAAATTGGGAAAACCGAGCTACTTGTACGAGATGAGATACCATATTATATTAGATGATTAAAATAAAATATGTGATTTGTTATTCATTACCTTAAACCGTTAATTGATTCCCTGTTAGATTAACCTCTCGCCTTAACTTTCTTCCACCCAATGCAGGGTGTCTGGCGTGGATGGCACCGCATGGAGATTGATCGATCGAGATCTGTGCATTCATTCTCTACGGAATATGGGTCTCATGTAAAGAACCTCTACCAACCACAGAATTCCATTGCCTGTGAAAAGATGTCGAGCGCCGTCCAACCGAGGGAAAAGGGCCAAGGAATAACGTCGGCTTTACTCTCGGTATCCAAAGCATAGGAACGTTTGTGAAGCAAGTGAGACGTAGCGAGTAAGAGAGAAGAGGCTATGCCACACACCACACCACATCACCCCTCTCTCCCCCTTCTTCTTCTTCTTCTTTTTTTTTCTCTCTTTAGGCGTTTAAGCCCCCTTTTCTCATCTTTCTTTTTTCCTCTTTCGATTCATGCATTCATTATCCAATGGCCCCCATCTCCTTCACTTTGGGTGGCCCCCTCTCCCTATCTCTCTCATGTAACTTTTACGCGAGCTCGCCATGGCCCCTGTCTGATTCACGCAAATGCTTTTTATCTTGAGCTGATCTTGAATATACCGAGAGTAAATCAGTTCGCTGTGCAGCAGGGAATTTATGACCTCTGGCGACCTTCCCCTGCCCTTAACCTTCTCCATGCACGCGTCGAATTCCTCACAGCATTCTTCTTTTTTCTATCTATTACATCCTCATCTACTCTGACACTGATCGAGTATTCCTCACACACTCGATTAGTGTGTATCACCCCCAAGCATTTCTTTTATGGAGTTTTCTCTTTTTAAGTATGTCATGGAAGTGATGCATAATGACCCCAAACATTTTTAATGGTTTTTTTTATTTGTTTGGTTGTCAGCCCCTCCTGGGCCACCACCCTACGGCAAGTGCTGCCATCCATCTCATCCACCCGGATTCTGAAACGTGTCGACACCCCCACACTACCAACCCACCTCAATCTTCCCCCTTGGGGGAATTCTGTCAACCCAACTCAACGATGCAGTTCAATTAATTTTGAATTTAACCATTGAGCTTTCGAAGACTCCCACATTACTATATAAAGGCAGCGGCATCTCTAGTTCCCAATTGCAGTACCCACCAAAGCAAGTAAAAGGACCCCTCCTCCCCCATCTCTCTTCCCGGATGGAGTGGACAAGAGGCCCCAGGATCGGCCACGGCTCCTCTGCCGCCGTGTCCATAGCGAGATTCCACGATTCTGATGAGATCCTGGCCGTCAAGTCCGCGCATCTCCACCAGTCCGAGCCCCTGCAACGTGAGCAGAGGATCCTGTCATCCATGAGCTGCCCTCACATAGTCAGCTATAAGGGCTGTGACATCACTAGGGAAAGCAGCAGGCTCATGTACAATGTTTTCCTGGAGTACTTACCCCGAGGCACACTCGTCGACGAGATTCGGAAACACGGAGGCGAGCTCGATGAGCCGACGATCGTGCACTATGGCCGTCAGATCATGCTCGGCCTCGACTACTTGCATTCTCGGGGATTAGTGCATCGCGACATCAAGGGTCGGAACATTCTAATTGGGGAGGACGGAGCAAAGATAGCCGACTTCGGGCTCGCGAAGTTGGCTGATGAGGCGGAGTCATGTTGCGGAACGCCGGTGTTCATGGCGCCTGAGGTGGCAAGCGGAGAAGGACAGAGCAAGGCCGCCGACATCTGGGCCTTTGGGTGCACCGTCATCGAGATGGCCACTGGAAGGTTGCTGTGGGGCGATGATGACGGCGACCCAGTGTCGGTTTTGTACAGAATTGGGTTCTCTGACTGGATGCCGGAGATTCCAGCAAACCTGTCCGTACAAGGAAAGGATTTCTTGGAGAAGTGCCTGAGAAGAAACCCAGAGGACAGGTGGACGGCTGGTCAATTACTCAATCATCCGTTTTTGATGGAGCCCACTTGTTTAAGCCCAATTCAGTGCTCGGCTTCGAACTCCAACTCTCCTACCAGCATACTGGACATGGGATTCTGGAATTCGATGGGTACGGAGTCTGAAATTACTGGAAATTCAAGCCAGTGCACAGTGTCAGGCAGTGTGGAAGAACCAGCGGCGAGCAGGATCAGGCACCTTGCCGTGGCAGGCCCATCAGGGCGGGTGCCCGATTGGCAGTGGGATGACGAGTATTGGGTCACAGTCAGGGGAAATTCTGGTGGAGGCGATAACGATCGTGATAAAGATGAACATGGGACCGTGGGTTCGGTTGCAGGGATGAGAAAAGCCCCTGTCGGTAAGAGCAAGAAGTTAGATATGTTAGGTGGGAGAGCCCTTAGCTCAAGGACAGCTGTAGAGTATTTTTCTATAGATTTCATTGCTGTAGATCTCAACTTTCAGAGGCATTAAATTGAATGATTCCGTGATTCTTCTTTCGGCAAATAATGGCTCGTTGTTATTCTATCGGCACTGCTCGTCTTTCTTAAAAGACTGGGAACGACGGAACTGAGAGAAATTTTCAGGTTTGAATTTTATGAATTTTTATGTAATAGGAAAAAAAGAGACGAACAAGGCTAGGGAAACCACCGAGGCGGAAATACAGGTAGACTGGGACAGGACAAGGGTGGGCGAGGAATAATGGACACGTGGTTCGGGAGGAGCTGATACAACTGTGTAACTGCAATTTTTTTTAAAAAAAATTATGGAAGTGACATCAGCTTACCAAACTGTGGTTAGACAAAGGTGAACAGGGGCGGCCAATCAATCCTTCATCTCAACACTTTGGATTTTCGAAAACTGCCTGCCAATTCTGAATCTTGGAAGTGAATGCCAAATCACAGCAACTTGCCCCTTCCATCCGTTATAAAATGAGACTTCTGCAACTGGAAGAGAAGGAGAAGAATATTGGGAATGAAAATGGTAGTGAAAAGTACAGTCTGTATCCAACGGTTAATTGTCTTCAATAAATGTCCTGAGAATATAAAAATGGAAGATGCGATCTGCCTCATCCATAGACATTTCGAGCTGCATGTTGAGTTCTTTAAATTGTTTGGCATGCTCGTATCAGGATATCCCAGAGGATATGAGAAGATCCCAACTCTTTTTTGTCATAGAAGGGGAGGGGGGTGGGGTGGGTGCGGAGAGAATTGACACCTGAGATGGCAATTCATCGCAATTGAGGTTCGGATCCGCTGTCGTCATACTCGAATGGTAATCATTAAGGCTGAGGGATAACCGACTATCACCTTAAAGACATGGGCCATGGCGGGGGCGCTCACTGATTGAGCGATAGTCGGGCTGCCTTACAAGCCAAGCCATTCATGTGTCTGACCCCTGACGCCTAGCTTGGACGGAATCTTCCTCACCACGTAGGCCATAACCCTCCGAGATAACAACAGGTCGGTCCGAACACTTTCGGGATCGATGTGGTCTGCAGATAGAAGCCGATGACTTGACCCATGGAGACTACTAATCCCAAGGAGCAAAGAACAGAAGAGAGAAGAAAGAACTATGGGCTCGGCCGTGCGTTAGGCCCATCACCTAAACAATTATCAGTAGGAGGAGGATGGCACCCACTCCCGCAGTGACAATCCAGCCATACACATAAGTGCAGGAAGAATTCGAAGATGAGATTCTGAAATCATCAAATCAGATCACATTGGAATAAGCTTTTGATCCCTATGTCATCGAGCTCGGTTGTGTACAATTTCAAAACTTATGTTTGGATATATATAACCTACTTGTTCTCTATACAGTCATCGTCACCGAGCTGGTCAGCGAAGTGAAAAGCTTCTCGGGAACATTCACAAGTTGTCGGATCGGGAAATCTCTCTCATCAGAAAAAAAGAAAAAAACACAACAAACCCTGATGTCAACACTTGGAGTTGGTGGCCATGTTCCACGACGATCCCGACCTGATTATTCTTCCAATAATGTTATTTCGTGTCGAACGTGAGATTGGTGTGGAGAGCTGTGAAGACCATCAGGAGGAAGGAGACGAGGACGGAGAGGGTGGAGAAGAAGAGCATGAGGGCGTGGGCCGCACCGCCCTTGACCTCTTGGGCGTACTCCACGGAAGCCAGAGCCAAGGCGGTCAACGGGAATGAATAGGCCCACCAAGCCACGTTGAACTTTCTCATTGACTTCCTGAATAAATTCGGTCTCGATACCTGCTTTTATTTTTTTTTTAACCATCATTTTCAAGATATTTTAAGAAAGAATGAATATATATATTTGTATGTAGGTGAAAAAAAAAAAGGATATATCGGTAGATTTTGTATTAAAAAGAGTCGGCCTCAAAGGTTGAAAGTAATTTAAACTTATAAATATGAATATATATATATATATAT
>CXYZ01010748.1:958464-1004575 GCA_900006705.1 Sonneratia caseolaris
AATTATATAATTATAATTAATATATAATATTTTAATTATCAAATAAAAATTAGTATCACTTTACCAATTTTTTTTTAAAAAAATTACAATTTTAAACTTAAAGTAAGCTAGCATTGAGAGAGGTTGGAAGACCGGTCATGTCTGGAAGGTCAAAAAATATGTGCCAAAGGAGGCTTGACCCTCAGTGTCACAAGCATAAATCACACCTTTAATTCGTTTTTCTCTTTTCATTTCAAAAAGTCGGCATGTATTTTTGTATTTTTCCTAATTATCTAATATTCAAAAGTCTAATTATTATTATACTATTATCTGATAAAAAAATTTAAATAAAATTAACATAATTAACAATTTTATTGGCACTTGAGAATTGAAACCTCGCCTTAAAAGTCTTTATATATTCTTGGTTTGCACCATCTTTTCGGTTGTCTCGATCGGGGTGGAAAGCAAGCGCATTACATGGGCCCTGTCCCTACTGAGAACCATGCACGCCCTTGACCCTGTTGGACTGAGTCTTCATCGGCATTTATAGTATTCGATATAGGGTGTAGTATACTACTCCTACTTCCGGCGTGGAATGATGAAAAAGAATTTTCAGACTGGAGCAAGGAAACTTACCAGCGACATGAAGAGGAAGATGGACAGATAGAACAGCATTTTTGATGAGCAATCGAAGCTACCCGAGATCGAGTCCCAAGCCAGACATGCCATGCTTGGAGCCGCGACGAAGAGGAAGAAAACCGGGCGTAGCACCGCAGGCAAGCACTGGCTTCCCGAGATCCTCTGGTACAGCGTGACGAATATCACGAGGTAATGGGTGAGGCCGAGTGAAAACATGCATATCGCGCTCTCCCTCCACCCCATCAGTGCAGCCGCCCTGGCCCCGACTAGGTTTCCTATCACCGACAGCTGGCTGCTAGGGTTGGCGACGTTGGCGAGGAACCTGTTCCCCTTGGTGAGCCACTGCCCGTAGATCTTCACATCGAGGGCCAGCACCGGCGCCACGAAGATCCACCACAGGGCGGTGTAGCAATCCGTCCTCGAGCCAATGAAGGCTGAGGACTGCAGCAGGAGGAGCCACGAGATCCAGGGGGCGAAGAGGTAGTTCACCCCAACGTGGTGCAGGAACTCGGCCTTCACCATGTCGAAGTGGAGCAAGCACCGGAGGAGGTAGATCATCGAGAGAGCCACGAGGGTGAAGAGCGCCAGGGACCACAGGATCTTGAAGGCGGTGGAGGGCAGGACACTGAAGAGGTGGCCGAACACGTGGGTCCCATGTGCTGGCTCCCCTAGGGTTTTCCATAGCAGGGCTTGGCTGCAGAGTGAAAGGCTTATTCTAAAGTAGCCCGCATGGAAATTTGTTAACATCGGGGTGAGAGTCCGCTTCATGAACTGTCCGAATAAATTAGAACGCTGACGCTCCCGGCCGTGATCAATACTGGGCGATGCAACTTCGATTACGAGCTCAACGTGAGCTTGATGAGGCCCCAACTTGCCCTCGACAGACATCGATGATCGAATATTGAATCAGATCAGCTGATGCTATGAGCTAGGGCTGTGTGTTAATGATATGTGCAGGGATATATAGGGGTGTGTGTGCGGAAACGGTATGGGGTTCGATAATCTATAGGAACGTATATATAGAGGAGGCCGGGTGATCAAGAGACAAAGGTTGTCGTCATATCTGTCTGTCGGGTTCATGATTTATGAAAATTGTTTTTAGGGTGGAAAAAAATTGAGCGTGTGTGAGATTGGAATTTAGATTAGAGGCGGCCATGATATGCATAGGACCAGAGTAGCCAGTTTGGACTCGATAACGTCTACAGAAAAATTGAGTTGGTTTCAACTCTTTACAACTTAGACTAGTGCGTAAAGAAAGGGTCCCAAAATGTGAAAGCATTTTTTTCCTTTCACTTTTTTGCTTGTACAAGTCATACTCTTGTATTTATATGTGTATAATATATATATATATATATATCTGTCCTATTCCCATCTTCAAATGGGACACATTGACAAATATGTGTTACATTCTTTCTCGTGTCTTCAGCTGGGACAGGCTGGCAAATATTCCAACAAATAGCTCTCTTAGAGTCAGCTCATGTTTTCAACTACTCTAAAATGCATCGAAGAAATTGAATTAAAATGCGATAAAAATAGTAAAAACAAAATTTTTCGTGAATTGATTGTAGTCGAGTTTGAAATAGACAAATCGATCTAATGTTCCTCTTTTTTTTTCTTTTCTTTTTCTGTGTGTTGTTTTGGATATGGGAGGATTAAAAAGACTAGCCAGCCAACATGTGCTAGGGTTGGTGCGGTTTCCTCGCGTATGCCCATGTAGGGTTTCTCATCTTCCTCGTTCGGGATTCTGTCTGTCTCTCTAATCATTCCTATCTGGAATCGTTCTCCATTGATTACCCTTCTTTCTTTATTTACCATCCCTTTTTCAGCCCAAATTTGCCAAATTGCTTGCTGCGGTTTACTCTTTCTGTCGAGAAAGAATTCCCTGATGCGGCTTCAAAATTCCGACTTTAGCCAGCCCTAGCTGGCGGCACCAAAATAAACTCGTGATAGATCAGCATGGGATGGTTTGATTGTGCGGTTGGCACTTACCATCTCGGGTATGATTTGGCCAAAAAGAAAAAGAAGAAAATCACATTCAAGTCTTCCCAAATATATAATTTGGAGAATTATAATTGTAAATATATTATCTAATCATATTCAAATATGTATTAATATTACTTATTAACTTTACTATTTAGTAGAAATCTGATCTCCCCTCCCCTTTAGAACTGCCCTATTTTTTTTGCCGAATAAAGAAAAGCTTGCCCCCATGTCGGTAATCCTCTGTCAAATCTGCATTAGTTGGCGCCCATTAAAGGTTTTTGTAAGATCCAGAAATTAGGCAGTCCAAAGAGAAAATATAGAAAATGGCGAGCTGACGGTCCCTGGATGAGGTGGATGCCCGTGTGGAGGGTTCAGTGGGACCCGCATAGCCGCAGGTTAGGTCCCCGTACGTCGTGAATATTATTTATTAGTTTTCAATTAATTTAAATTCATGGCACGACGAATTTTTTTAAAAAGTAAATTTTGAATATAAAAATTTTATTTATAAGAAATAAATATTAAATAATTTTAATAGAAATACCAACATCAGCCGCCTTAATATCTTAAAATACGCAAATATGTACACGTGTGGAATATATAATGTCACTGTGGATCGTGCGTGCATGACTCACAGAATCGGGACTCGCCTCATTCGTAACCTATCGGGCTCTGGAATCGGGATCAAAAGGGAGAGGTACGGCCGACAGCACGCTGACGTGTCAATTCGTGTTGGTTAAGAGCCTCGGACCGAACAAACGGGGCAACGAAAATAGTGAAAATTTTTAAATTAATAATTAAAATGTGGTAATTTTAACTTTAATTATATTTTTTTTCATCCGAGGCAGGGTCGTGAATTTGACGTGGAAATCGAGAAATTAAATGATGGGCAAAAGGCGTGTGGATTTGGAGCTGTGGACTCCAACTTGTCGATTTCACTTTAATCCCTATTTAATTAATAATCCCAAAGGGAGTCTGATTATGTTTACCACTCCGATTAAATAATTCCTTCCCCAACACCCCAACCTTTTTTTCCCTTTTTTACTTTAAAAAAATATGTATGAATAATATTATTATGAATTATGCACATAAGCAAAATGTCAAATTCACGATCGTATAAATTGATTACGTACTAATCGTTAAAGTTTAAGTAATTAATTTTTTCCACCTTGAATTAGAAAATGATACCTTACTGGGAGTTACAATTCAAGGAATTATAATGACCGGCAACCTAGTAAGACTTATAAAACAGTTAAACTAGGAATTACATATGAATTAGAGAACCCAAAAAAATCTAAATTAGACTTCAAAATTTTCGAAAATATTAACCCAACTTATGTAAGTTATTGATATTATTTCTGGATATGGTATCATATTTCCCGATCAATAGAAAATGCATCTATGATATGCAAGATCGGAGGAACTGTGCCGCTTGAGTTAAATGTCGACCTTTTACCTAAGGCCGTAATTTGCCGCCTAAAAATATGGAATCCAACGCGAGTGATCTTCTTCTTATCGGTGTGTTGTTTCTCATTTCCTCCTTTGAATGTTACATGAGTGGTGGGTGTTGTCGCATGCATGTAACTAGGGAGTAGTGTTGTAAAAGTGCGGTCCGGGCCAGTTTAAAATAGGGTTAGAACCGTTTGACCAAGTTACGGTTCGAACCGTTTACTTAACGGGACGGTCCGATTATGGGTCAAGGTTTTAGACAAATATGAACCAGTCCAAAACCGTTTATAAACGAACCTGGCATATTTAGCCCATGAACCATCTATCTTTTTTTTTTTAAAAAAAATAAATTATCTTAACAAAATCTCACTGTTAATTTATAAGATTTTTGACAGTTTAAGCCGATTTCTAAACAATTTTAAGCCGGTTTAATAGGATAACAATCTAAACTGGTTATGGTTTAACAAATCAATATTTTGGAACTAGCCCTAACTCCCCCCAAATCCACTAAGAACGATTATGGTTCGAGTTAAAGTGGTCTGAGCCGGTTCTAGATTTGGATAGTTTGATTCTAGTCCATCTCGACCCATTTAACATTTTCTATCAGTGAGTAAGCAAGCACTTGGATGATTCCCCGAGCCGTAGGGCGAGATGATACATAGCTAAGTCGAATTTATTAGAATTGTGCAGACCTCATTAATGAAAAGGGGGTAGTGAATAATTAATTAATGTGCGACATGTCTTCCTATAAAGACCTACCATTTGACTGTTGACTATGGGTTACTGAGGGACGTGAATTCATGTATCACCAATTTAGAAAAAGGAGAAAAAAGAACGATGGAATGACCCGATAGACCGAACCACAGCTTGTCGAATATCGAGACGGGTTGGCACTATAGCCAAGGCCCATGTTCATAAGCCCATACCGTGGGCTTAGATCATCAACGAATAAATAAATAAATAAATATATATATATTAAAAAAATGGAGAGGGGGAAAAAAAATGAAAAAAGAATGTAAAGAAAGCCCAATATCCCTGACCGATCCCAGACACCAGGGAACACCTACTGGTGCTTCCGGCCGAACCTGCTGTGGGCACACAGCACATCCTCCCTGTATCTGTAGCATGCGGTCGTTGATCTCTTCCCCTCTGGCACTGGGAAGGAGCATTGTCTGTCTGAGCCGAGGGCCGAGGGCCGAGGGCCGAGGCCATCCAGTGCCTGCATTCTGGCCCTGCGCTCGCCCCGCCCTCGGCAGTGACATCGGAACGATTTCCAAGACGTCCCCAGTCCATGAGACCAGCAGTTAGGTTTCCTTCACTTCTCCGGTCGAGCATGGTCCACATCCTTTTTTTTGGCAATGCCGCCCGCGAGTAACTTTCCACGTAATTTGATCCGTCATCACTACTAAAGCTTGGAAAGCTTTTGGAGAGGAATGGCAGACCCGCCGGCATCCGACGTAGGCAGCGCACAGAAAAGGCACAATTTGACTAAGGTAGGATCGAATCGCAGAAAGATAAGTGGGTTGTGAAGTGCAAGCATCGAAAGGACCCAATCCGACGTGTAAGACGATTGTTCCAAGAATCGAAACCTGCACTCTCCCCTCTTGTGTCGCAATCTCCCGGACAGGCAAATCGTACTCGAAATTATCCTGGTAAAACAAGAAATGGCAGAAAATCCTCGGCAGTGGAAGCGATGGTACTCGAGACTTTGGTAAATCGATTTGGTAAGACAATGCCGGCGGCATCATCCTCCGCTCAGGCCGTAATTACTTAGCCGCTCGAGCCCCAGCAAAGAGCACACAGGGCCATCGAACAAATCTGGACATGCATAATCTCGCTCCATTCGTACCTACTGACTGGAACCAGGCTAAACCACCTCATTTAATTAGTGGATGCAATAATCGTTCTCCGTTGGAAACACAGGCACAGCTCCTATACTATCCATGGCTGCTTCCCTAGAATAATTAATAGATTAGAGTTTAGCCAACAAAATGAGCCCTCACCCTGTGAACAGCTAGCTGACCCAACCCGTAGCATGGGTTAAAGTGCAGAATGAGCCTATGTTTGTGATTTTGCTGTAATGCTACGATACATAGCATGATCTAAGATATGACCCCAACAAAGGAATCATCTTTCAGATGTGCATCCTCTCTAAAAGTGCAAAGAAACAATAAGATTACCATTCATTGCGGTCTCATCCACCAAGGTCGATTCAAAATTACAGGGAAGAGAAGGAAGGGGGGTGGAACAACCGAGCTTGAGATCGCAATTGCAAGCAAAGTTTTTCTTTTAGCTATCACCTACCATCAACAATGACTAGGTGACGAATAGGAACCTCAGATCTGCTTCTGTTAATCTCCCCAAAGCCTCAGATGAGCCTCCAACGGTCCTGAAATGAGAAGCAACCAGTTAAAGCAAAAGATGCCACCAATGATCTTAGTTTGCCCAAAAGCACAAAAACCTTCCTAGCATAATACTACACTTACCCTTCAAAGACTAGTTCCTTCTTTTCTTGCAACTTCAGAATCCTTTCCTCGATAGTGTTCTCAATAACAAACCTCACAATCCTGAGAAAACCCGAATTGAGCTCAGTCTGCCGAGGACAATCGCCCCTGGATTAACACTTATCACCTCATATTAATCCTGAGAAACATTAAGGGGTACCTGATTGGTTTGTACTGTCCTATCCTATGGATTCTATCTTGCGCTTGCCGCTCCACAGCTGGATTCCACCACGGGTCCATCACAAAAACCTAGAAGGTTGTGTTATCAGAAAACAGGTAATAGCACCAACATTTTATAAGAGAATCAGGACTAATAGTGGTATCCCCATCATATCTAAAGATACAGAAGCTCCTGGAGAAAATAATGGTTGGCCTAAATGGATCCCTGGAACATGAACTAGAGTTTGTGTAATGCAGAAAACATACTTATCCTATGTTTTCAAAATGACCCAGCAGAAATAAAAGCAACTTCATAAAACATGAGAGCTCACTCACATGTGATGCAACTGTAAGATTGAGAGCGATTCCTCCAGCTTTCAGGCTCACAAGGAAGATCTTGCAATTAGGATCCTCAGTAAATTTCTTGACGGATGCATCTCTGGCAGAAATTGACATGTCACCCACCAGCTGAACACAGCTGATGCCGGACTGCAAAAAGATTCATCAATTAATTTCATTTCTCTCCCTTTGTTAATAAGGAAAATCTACTAAAAAAACAAACGTTATTTTTATCACCTTTTGAAGAGAGTAGTTTATGAGATCCAGGAACGATGTGAACTGGCTGAAGACGATCCCTTTTGCAGAACCATCCCTTTCAATCATGAACATGATTTCTTCCCTCTAAAAGAATTTCAAATTCAAACATCATTAAAAACAGACAAGATGCAAGTACCATGCCAAACAAACACTAGACCAAGATGATAGACAGATCCAGTAGACAATTGAGAAACAAATGGAAAGGTATTGAAGATGATATTCTTATGTATATATTCATTTCATTATCATATTTTTTTGGGACTTGGATTATTTCTTTTCATATAAACAATTTTATACAAGCGATTATGAAAGATAGATAATCCCATATGAGGTCGGGAAGTCCAAGTTGCTCTGCCAAAAGACAGCCCCTTGAATTGGATCCTAGTAAAAGTCACCACCCTATTCGTTATCAACAAATTGGAACAATCAATGATTACAGAAGGAATGGAGTTTTGACTGCTAAAGATCGAATCATGTCTAGCTCCCCAGATCTGATAGATGGAGAAAGTAAATTCATTATCATGTTAATTTGTTATTTATCCTTCCCATTAATTAATATAATCAAAACTATATTCCCATCAATCATTTATATACTCTTTTCCTCTCTCCTATTGGATTGGACTAGCAAATCATTCTTAAGGCCTCATATCCTTAAGTTAACATAATGAGTTTCAACACCAAATATTAAAAAGTTTCTACCAAAATAGAAATAAGAAAGGCGTAAACTACACACCAAAGCCTCTATTTTTGTGCTTGTCTGGAAATCCTCAAGCTGTATCCTGTTCAGGATACTTGAAGCTTTGAATCCCCTAACGGCTGTTTTCTTGGGCACATCTTCAGCATCTGATCTTGTACTCAAATCCACTGTAATGGGTTTAGAACACTGTGGGCAAGAGACTTGCCCCACAGATGTGGAGAAATCGATCAAGCATGTCTTGCAGAATAAGTGCAGACAAGAAGTAACCTGAAACAAAAGAACCTCACTAGAAGATGCAACAAATACAAGACTGCCTTAATTGGAACATGTCCAAATAACAAGATTACTTCCACAATTTGACTATCCAGTGAAGAAGATCAATATAACCGCATTTGCACTAGCAGATTGAACATCTTTTCAACCTTAGTTTGTTCAAAAAAATGTTCAATCATTTAGAAATCCATTTTCTGAAAATCCAGCTTTCAAATAATAATAGTGTTCTGAACCATCTTATGAATAAACAATGGATTGTTGGACAGACAAACCACTGAATCATTTCATGTTTTTTAGCCTAATAAATGTTAAATGATCATTCCTAACCACTAACGAAGTCAATGAGGTAATAACTGAATGAAACCTACCACAGGATCTTCAACAGGGTCATGGCAAATGCCACACACTTGTCCATCATTCCCAGCACCAACCTTATTCTCATTTCTCAGGACAGCAGCTCCTGAGCAAACTACAAGATATGGATGATCGACTGCCTGCAAATTCATGGGAAAGGTCAAGCATCAGAAAATGCACAAGGAGAGGCCCTTCAAACATTTATTGACATCATATGATACGACAAAGTGTTGATGGAAAGCCAATTAACATGTCAACTTTCAAATAAACCAGAATTGTCAATAACAGCTACCCATTCCACTATTCTAGATCCATATGAAAAATGCCGTGAATTTATTTTTTGATTTGACAAATCCACCACAAAGATCAGAAGCCTAGACTTATCAATCCCCACCTTCCCACAGGAGACGGAGTAACATACAAACTGCTAAAATTCTATTTGAAAGGTAAGGCACGTCAATACCTGCCGCAAGCGTGTGAGAAGATCAAATATATGGGCATAATTATTCATCACAATCCCTTCCTGAACATATCTGCAGGGAAAAATATGTTTTCTATCATCATTACCACATTTTGACATTAGGATACATCAGATGAACCGTGAGTCCATGAATTTACTTTACAGTACCAGCATCTTCAAAGAATAATATACTTGGAACCTTTATAGTTAACTGGGTGCACATAATATGAACTTTTCATATCAACAAAAGCAGCAACTTTTCTTCTGTTTCACACCAGATGTCACCGTATTGTCACTGATGCAGTGTGAAGTAGGCAACTAGTATCCCTAAACTCTCTCAGAAAAATATTTCTAAATTAAAAAAAATCAAATAAAAACATTTGAACATGTGCAGTGAAAATGAATGAAGTGGATGAAAAGGTCATGCACCAGAGAATAAAAGTAGTTCCATCCAGAATTATTTATTATGATACATGCTTATTATCATGTAGTGCTTGAGATCTTGTCAAGCACTAAAAGGAAGAGAGAAGAAAAGAGTGCTGCACTTACGTATTAAACTGTGACTGACTCTCCTTATACAATGATACATAGTAATCTTCTTCTTTAATATCTAGTGCATCCCTTCGCAATGTAACCTGCAGGAAATTCATAGACAGATTATTCAGCAGAAGATTGATACTTGCCCTGAAAAATGACCACCCAAAGTTCCAGATGACTTACAATCCGTGGAGGAAGAGCAAGATCAGCTGCCCTGCCCCTTTTTGTGCGTCTCAGTAATATGCTTCTCAAAATCTTGTGTTTAAGCAATATCATTGCCCTTCTTCCCCAATAAGCATTTCCACTTGATTGTATTGGATTGGCCACATACTATATGGATTGACAAATGATATTTAGACATCCAAACAAGGAGTTTTACAAACTTGCCAAAATAACGAAGAAAACTAAGAATAACAAAATGAAATAGACAGCAATGAATTAGAGAACTCACTCTATTCCACCAACAAAAGTGCCTCGTAGAACTATGTGGGCAGTCAGGACATTGTTTGGAAGAACTGCAAAAGAAAAGGAAGAATTATTAAGAAGATGAATACAGCAAAGAAAAGATGTTTGGTTTCCACGGAGTGTTACCAAATGGAAATGAAGAATAAAACACAGCAGAAGAGTAAGATGATATCGGAAACTCAAATTGACAGACTGAAAAGTGATAAAATCATAATCAATATAGAGCAACTAGATGTAGGACACTTACTGAATTCACACTTCAACCAACCAATTTCTACTTTTAGGCATTCATGAGTGAACGGTTCTTAATGAAATGGGAAACCCATAAAACATGCCGAGGAAAAGATGAGCATCAATTATTATGATGCTTAGGGAAAATGATGCAGATCTCAGTATGTACAATGCTCAACATAAATTTTGTCAATATCCTCCATACTTGGAAAATGTTGAAAGGCAGAAACAAAAAGCTTCAGTAAAATATTTTTTTCTTTCCTAGGCAATTGTATTCCCATTTATTTACTATCATAACCACAGATCTCACCTCAAGAAGCCCTAAGCAGAAATTCACAAACACTATGAGAGAGAGCATACCTATAATCAAGTGTCCTGCAGTCACAGTCATTGCATAAGTAGTAGGAGTAGGGGACAATTTGCAGAAAACGAATCTGGACAAAAGAAATCAAGAAGTTAAAATATGATTTGCAATAAAAGTTTAGCACAATTTTATAATTTACCCAGTTGATTATACTTACAAGAGAATAAAGCTCTCCTACACGATTTTGAAGGGGAGTTCCACTTAAAGCCCATTTATACAAGGAATCTAAGGCAAGAACTGCTTTTGCAGTATTGCAGCGTCTGTCTTTGATGAAGTGTGCCTGTAAGATAGCAGTTGTACCAGCATCACAAGAGAGCAAGGATGTTCATGAATACATGCCAATAGTCTTATGAGTCGATTGGCATCATAGTTTTTTGTTAGGAAAGAATAAAAAAGAGAATGCATTGTATCAAGAAAGAGATAAACTAAACTTGCAAATGAGAAGGGAAAGCCAGAAGGCAGTCATGCAAAACTAGAAGCAATAAACTGAATCTTAAAAAAGTTGTTTTTTATAGCTTTGCACTAAAATCAATGACTACTTGGGAATGACTCCATTAAGAGTAATGACTTTGTTAAGAGTAAGTTACCAAATGGCATGTATGATAATTTTAACATTATTAGGAGTGACACAAAACCACTTACAAGTATTTTGAACATTACATGCTCAAAGGTGCCAGACATAGACTAGGACTATTTTTAGCCATGAAATACCTTAGATTAAATCAAGCTTAATAGTTAACAAGAGAAGACTCAAGTATTTCCTGCTATAAAAAGAGAAAACTATCCCCGACTTACTTCATCCAAAATGATGCGATTCCACCGAACAGAGTGTAGAGGGGACTTCCCAGGAGCACTTCGCTCATCTTCAAAATCACTAATACTATCTGTTGCAGAATCTAATTCTTGCTTTTTTGAATCACAATTCTTTTTCTTCTGCTGCTTGGACTGCTTTGCGGTCTTTAAGGCATCAGGTCCACAGAAATACTTGAGGTGAATAAACAGCTTTTCCTTGTGAAGCAACCTGCCACAATACCGGCATTTCTTCCTAGGTGGCATTATATACTTTCTGTACTCAGCCTCCACCAAAGAATATGTGGTTATGACAAAATCATATTTTTTGAACTGCTCTAGGGTCCTGTTCCTATTGGCTCCATGATACACTAACACCTGTATGCTGCCCTTTGAAGTGAAACGGTCAATCTCACCGACCCATTGACTGACAGCAACTACAGGACATATAACAAGGGTTGCTCTAACTTCTGGCAAGCCTGAGGATGGACCTGCTGAAGTTGAGGGTGAGTCCAACCCAAAATTACTACCTTGATAAAGCGCACGTTTAGCAAGGACAAGGGCAATTGCTTGAACAGTCTTTCCCATTCCCATCTCATCTGCAAGGATTCCTCCTTTGGTTGGAGATTCTTCCTGTTTCCAAGCCCAGGCTAACCATTCCTTCTGATACCTAAGTAAAGGAACAATCAAATCGGAGGATGGCTCGACAGTCTCATTGATTACTTCATTCTGATCATCTAAATTGACATCATCCGTCATGTTCTCATCAGTCCAACTCTCATACTCCTGTTCCCAGATCTCCCACTTTAATGGTGGGCCCGTTGTCTTCTTCCTGCCCTTTCTTCTCCTCCTGTGATAACCATCATCTCCGCCAATTTCTGCCTGAAACCTCAGTTCAGAAGGGAACTGAATATTCCCATTGGCATCATTAACGTTTGCTCCAGCAGTCTCTGCCTCCAGGTTAAAATTGTCAATGTCTGCTGTATCAATCACTGGTAGAAATGTTCTTGCAGGATACCTGCTCGGATTTTTCTTTTCACCTGCAATATGTCAGTTTAGGCATAAGTAAAATAAGCCCTTCTCTTGTACAGCATCTAATTTCTACACCTGTTGCTTGTTTTCTCAAAACACCGTTCTTTCCAAAAGTAATGGCATATTGATGCTTAATAATTACCTCCACAGAGGTGTTGCTGCAAAAATAAAATCCAGTCTGACAACTATGAACCAGCACTACCTTCATATCACCATTCATAGAAATTTTAAAAGAGCCCAACACAGCAAATAGCAGTAGCTTCACTCTCACCAACATTAAAGTGATAACAAGATGCAGTTGAAGGCCAAACAGGAGATACCGTCATCACTGCTTAAGCCCATTCCTTCATCAAAATCAGGTACGTAGTCATCTTCATCTGAGCTGTCATGACAGGAGCGCGTCTTGGCATCATGGCAAGAGCTATCACTCGAGTACTCATCGTCCTCTGTTGTTATCAGAAATATAAACACAAGAATTCCTTTAAACAAGCACAGAGGAAGAGCAAAAAGAGAGAAGCAGAAAATATATCAAAGGTACAACAGACAGCTCCAAGAACGAAGAGGCAAAGAGATTCGATCATCTGCAGATTAAAATAGGCAAAGCTTGAATCCTGGCACGGTCACCTGTTTAGATATGCCTCGTCAAAATCAGCATAAGAAGCAATCATGTTTATCAATGAAAAAAATAATCAGACGATACGAAGGTGCCATCCGAGTGAATTCTCTTTAGAGAATCGAAGCCACTCACTGGGACCTCGGAAACATTATGCCAAACGGAACAATCCATACCCAATCGCTCGGCAAAATCCACCAATGACGTGCTTCCAGGCATCGACAAGGATAAAACCAGCTACTTATCACAGACAAAGCGTGGAACACGGACAGTGCAGAAATAAGAGCAATGGAGTTACCTTCAGACGAGGGTTTCGAAGCATCGGTTCCATACAAGACCGCCATTGATCGGAGACGATCGGCTTCAGCCTCACCTCACAGGGCTTCGAACTCGACGGATAAGGGGATATAGCTCAGACGGAGGCCGAAATCTTCGGAGGGAGGTCGAGGGGGTGAGAGTGAGAAGAACGAGACACCCTGCGTCTTTTGTGAGCTGTGAGAAAATGGAACGGACGGCGGGAGAAAAAAAAAGGAAAAATGGAAAAAGAAAACTCCTGCAGCGCGTTGGCACCAGCGAGTCCCGTTAACTCCATCTTCTGGCGCCTCAGCCTAACAACACAGAAATAGCAGCTCGCTCCGTGCGCATATCATTCCTAGTCGAATTTTGGCGATTGGCTAAAGAGTCATCATCCCTCCTGTATTATGATTTAAAAAGTATCGGATGCCCCTTTTTTGTTTCCTGATATATGATAATACATTTTCGAGTGATGGATAGCATAACCAATCCATTACCATTCGATTTTATTTCTAGTATCATTTCGATTTCAATTCCATTTATACGTACTAAACGCAATCTTATTGCCCTTTAACAAATAGTAAAATAATTTCTTCCGATTTCTTTAAATAACAATAGTGTCCAATACTATAATAATTGATTAATTCACTGGACGATTTATTATACAGTCAAGAGACTGTCATTAATTCCCGAATAACGACTTTCGAGAGTTTCAAATTTCAAACTTGAGATACTACTGTATCTCACCGGTTTATCGGGAAATTGCTCTTGGGTGGCAAATAATGTGTTCGAATTGAATAAGCCCTTTTGGGTCAATGGGCCGATGATTTATTATTTGTTTATTTATCAGCTGAAAAAGCTAGAATTGTTGGATTGAGAATCACAATCAAAGCATATTGAGGCGATTGGTTATCTGGCCCCCGTTTTAGAAGCCCAATTGGCCTTCGACCATGGCACTAACTGACCGGTTCTCTATGCAGTGCACATGGATAGATATGTAGATATAAACCAATCCATAGAGTTAGTGGTTTTTTCATTATATTCTTAAATATGTGATTTAATGATTGAATCTTAAGTTATGAGGGTTCACTAAAATTTTCTTATGAATCCCGTCCTGACTGCAAAATAATTTTGAAGTACATTTCGAATGGTTGGGACATACTGTACATTCAAACAAGAAAATATGCATAGATATTGATTGTCTCTCTCTCTTGGCAGAATGATAGGTACAGATACTACATTATCAATGTAGATAGAGACAGATGCAGATACCTTCCATGTAGCTATACATTCGAGTGCAGTCGATGTGAGGTGGAGATCTCAACAGCGAGATGACCGTCGCTAATTGAGGTGATCGATACTTCCGAGTCCCAAGCACTAAGGTGCCATCTCTCTGCTCTCTACTATTGCCTTCTTCTTCGGTGCCCATCTTGTCCGTTGTTCTTCGGCTCTCTCCCACTCTCTCTCTCTCTCTCTCTCTCTCTCTCTGTTTACCTTCATTAGAATAGGAAAACAACTAGAAATAATTATTTTTAAATAGTAATTACAGTGTTAAGTATGTGTTTTCTTTGATAAGACAATTTTAAGGATGTTTATATATATATATATTATAACCCAACCTTTATTTATATTTTTAATTAGTTTAGTTATTTATAATAACGAAATCTCTTGTACGATAAATTCACAAAAATATAAATCTATCGAATTAAAACTAAAACATTACTCGTACATCTTTTCTTTTCTTGGCTAATTATGTTCCATTTAAACTCATAAATCTCTTTTATAATTAAAAATATCATATTATCTCCATTCAAGTTTGACATCTACATGAATATTCCCATAATCTTCTAAACTTGTCAATTTCGGCCAGCCCGATAATTTTCGGTTGTGCTGCTACGGCACAATTCTATACCATCTTGATTGGCTCGAAAGTAACGAATTAAGCATGAATATTTTTCATATTTTACAACCGATATAGTACGAAATCTCAAGGGACTTGAAAACTCCAGCTCAAGCACAGTTTTTTTGGACTATGCTTTTGGGTTTGACTAGTTTTTGATAGGTTTAATCGATTGCAATTCCGACGAGATGCCTTGCTTAGGTTACATACAACATTGACGGCAATGAGCAAAACTCTTAATAGTTGCGATGACTCGATTCAAAAATAAGATTTTATAATATCTCGTATCAAATTTAAGATTGAGATATTTTTAAATTGTTTTGAAAGGTACGAGATACTTTTTCCGTAAATCAGGTACTTTTGCCGTAAATCATGTGCTCAGGTGAAGCATGTTCCCTAACAGAACTTGCATGTTTTCCATGAATTTGTGAAATTTTTTTGCCATATTTATAGGCACTAGACTTACTTGATCAATCTTTCAACTATTTGTAGACCAATTTCAGCTGGTCATCACGACGCGACGGACAGGTATCCTTTGACGGTCAGCTTGTACCCACGTCAACAGCGAGAACACGACAATGTCGGGTCCCTCTCCTAACCGGTCAAGATTGATTTCGGATGATAGTATTGACAATGGCGACAGTACTGTTACCTCCCCTGATTGGCGATCGAGGTCGATTTTGAACCCTTCCAATTCTCAGTCAAGGTCAGTTTTGAACGGCTCCAACCATGGCAATGACGTTGCTTCTTCTAATCACCGCGAGTCAAGGTTGACTCCTGATAATCTGAACAATGGCAATGGTGTTGTCTCTCTCCCTCGCCACTTTGTTGGGCCACTGCTGATTGAGAGGAGAGCCAATGCTGGCAACAAACACCGGCCGGGACGGAGCGCAAGAAGGCTGAGAAAGCCAATTGGACCTTCTCGATTCAGACCGGCAACCTTGGGTGGTAATGAGAACAAAGATCGCATTTTTGTCGAGCATAATCAGTTTACGCCGGAGCAGAATGTCGGCAACACCGCCTACGACATCGGTGGCAGCCTTTCCATGGCCGTTAGTCCGCCAACTGCTGTTTCACCATTGACGATTACAGAGGATGCTGCTGGTTTCCTCACAGTCTCCTCGTCTCATGGACACCGTGTCAACTCAGATCCATGCAGCATCCAAACTGTAACTTATGCAGAGAGCGCTAGTTCAATTCCAGTGGATTTCGGAAGCTATACCGGTTATAATGTGCCCTTTTGGAACGAAAAAGATCCAAATAGTGGCCTACTGGAATCTATTGTAGCGCCGTATCTTAATTCGGGGGCTAGAACAGGAGGAGGTCATGGGAATTCAGAATCCCGATCGTGTGGATCACAACAACAGCACAGTCATGTTGCCACCGAACTTCAATGCGAGAGCTATTCGTCTTCAACCCATCAGGCCTCAAGTAAGTTCACTGTAGATCTTATTTTCTTGCTCTAGTTCTTTTCTACTGTCGGGTGGTTCAAGCTGTTCGTCGGTCGTCACCGATCCAAATTGTCAGGTCTCCATTATATCGAGAACCAGGACTGGAATGAGGAGGACATCGAGAGCCAGAATTCGAGAAGCAAGCTGACAGGATTTTATACGAAACCTCGGGATCCACTTCCTTGATGGTAGCGACGACGAGTAAACGGTGATAGAATACATACTCGCATCAGATCTCAATGGCTAAATGCATTTGCATGTGAATGGTCGCATCTTGAACGAGATTTAGCTGTGAATCTCACTCCGGCATAAAATCGAGTCCATTTTTACTAATATGAGTGATCCCATGCTGCAGTCAACAACATCTGTAGATAGCAATCTTAGTTTTAGATGGTAGGAAAACGGCTTCGGTCACAAAAGCAGGGAATCGATTCCCAGTCTACAACCCGACTTGCACGATGACCTTTCCCACATTAGTAGAACTCGAGAAGAGGGATCCCAGGCTCTCGACGAAGCTCTCGATCCCATACCGCATCGTGTGCTTGGACCTGATCTTGCCTTGTTTCATGTAATCCTCCATGTCCTTCGCAAAGTCTGCAAAACGAGGCAGGTACGAGACCACCATAAACCCTTCCATCCTCACTTCCTTCCCCACCATGTTCAGAAGATTCCTCACCCCGTCTCCCTCTGTCCAGACCTACACGGCAAAATTAGGACTATATGCTGTCAAGGTACACTGCGCGTGTCAGGATAATAAAGTTGACCGGGACGAGTGACGCCTCTCGTATTCCTATCGCTACAGGGGGCGAAGCTTTTCTGGCTGTAGAAACTAGAAAGTAATCGATTACCTTGTTGTATTGCGAGATCATACCGCAGAGCGGGATTCGAGCACGGTGATTCACATGGTTCAAGACGGCTTCGAGCATCTTGCCCCCAACGTTGTCGAAGTAGAGATCGATTCCATCGGGGAAGTATCTGCACGACATCCAGAAATCGTGGAAAGCTCATCGGAAATGAGATATAAACAAATCGGAGAAGCGAATCGACTCTACTTTGCCAGAGCAGCATCGAAGTCAGTTTCTTTGTTGTAGTTGAAACCACCGTCATACCCGAATTCCTCTTTAATCAGCTTGACCTGCAAAATGTAGGACCAAAACGAGACGGCAATACGGGTATTTACTAGCGATTTGATCAGAGTTCCTCTACGTACCTTACATACTACATAGTTAACTTGTTGACGAATAATAGCCGGCAATGCATCGTATACATATTACCTTCTCATCTGATCCTGTGCTCCCGATCACGCGACAACCTTTGAGTTTCGCCAGCTGCCCGGCATACATCCCGACTGCGCTGGCTGCAGCAGAGATGAAGACGTTTGAACCGGGCTTCAGGTCCCCAAGAACTTCGATTCCCACCCAAGCTGTAAATCCTGGAACCCCTATAATTATGCAAGCACTTAAAGCTCCCGTAAGTTGCACGCAAAGAATAGAACTCCGGAAATCTGCAGCATGGTTGCCATGGCATCCAGAATTTCTTACGGACGGAAATTATTCGATAATCTCGAAGCTGTAGGTCTTGCTGGGGCTTTTACCTAGGGAACTGAGGTACTCGGGCAGTGCAATGCCGGAGGCGCCAGAATTGATGGTCCTGAGGAAATCGGGAGGAACGACACAGTACTCGGCAACCGGAAAAAATGGATTCACCACAATGTCTCCCTCTCTGTGCTTATCATTCCTTGACGCTGTTACTCTTCCAATCCCGTACCCTGTCACCACCTGCAGTTTTGTAGGCAACGCCGACATGGAGAAATCAATATGAAGTATGGAACCTTGATGACCAGACCAGAACTTATTCCCGGAAGGATCCTCCGATCATCCGTGCGAGCGTTTCTAAATTACTTTGGAAATTCAATACCGTGAAGCATATTTATGAAGCCTAGAGGACACTGGAGAGAAGGATCGATCCTATGGTCCCGGTCCCGACCAGTCCTCCCCATAACATCGATTTTTCTCCGTTAACATGCACGAACACATGAAGAATGTAAGCTGTGGACATTGGAGAGGTCGAAGGGATCGTAGAACTCGGTCTAATTAATCACACTGCAGAAGCACGGTCGTAAAATGTCTACGGACAAAATACGATAATTTATGCTCTCATTTGGCACGTGAGCCAGCATTGGCTAGGAAACATCACATCCTCGCTACAGGTTGAATTGACCCAAAATACTAATCTGCAGTTGGGAACGCATAAGGGTTTCAAGCTCTTGTTAAGATGTACCTGATTGAGCTCGAACTGGGGGAAGTAGAGGCCGTCGTTGCGGCCGGTCAGCCTGGTGCGAAGATAAGGATCAACCGACATAAGGAGGATCTGGACTGCAACATGGCCTTCGGGGATTGAATCGGCTGTCACTGGGACGGCCACGGTGCGGAACTTGAGGTGGTCAGACGTGGGAACTCCCTCGACCGCATAGGCCGAGAGGTAAAATTCTTTGCTCTCCACCGTCGCTCCCACCGCTTTCCCTTCTGAAGCCATGGAGAAGCCTCTCTCTCTCTCTCTCTCTCTGCCTCTGCTGATGTGTGAATGTGCTGTCATCTACATATAGGCAAATAAGCCCGCAGACTGACCATTGGGTGGTGGAGAGCAGGCATGTGTGAGCACAGGTGAACTTAATTATTGGAGCCATCAATCAGGGGGCAGGAGAGGCCATGACTTCATCAAATTGCTATGCTGGTCCCGTGACAAATAAAAAAGTGTCGGGAGCAGTTCAATGCCAAGTGATACTGCGCAATTGTCGTTTTCACTTTCGGACTAAGCATTACGGTTCATGACGTCGCCCGTTCATTTGAGCTAGCTCTGTGGGGATGTCAACGTAGAACTCTACTCGAGAGGCAACTAAATCCCAATCCGGTTTCTTAACATTGTAGTGCACACGGTAGATCCAGAGGGTTAGATTAGTAGCAGATCAGGTGATTCGTAGTCCTTCGACTCTGTTGCATGGCAGTGAGGCAACTCTTGCAATAAAGAAAGAGTGAATGTCAAATGGCTGTGCTGTTCTGCGCATGTCAAAGAGTTGTTGTTAATAGTGACATCCTACCGACTTTTCCTAGCCGAACCATTTTCTCGCGGTAGAAGGTTCCTAAAGGCGCAAATCGGTCAAAGGTAGGTACCGGTGTTTATATCTAAAAAAAATGGGCACGTTTCAATTTGTTCAATGAAATTTTAAGCCGCCAAACCCCAGATCCTCCATTCATCTTGGGAATCTTATCACTCGGTATGTTTCATCATCCTCCTCGCAAGTGGCTGATACGTTCATCGAGCCTCTTGCACGAGATAAATTCATCCATTTTAGAGCCAAACTCAGTCTTTTGCCTTCGCTGATGACCGATTTGAGGAGGAGTGTTCATGGAGATCGACAAGGAAAGAGAAGATATCATGGAGAATAGAATTATTTGAAAAAATATAGCATAATCATCATTAATTATTATTTTTTATTATTAGATAAGAAAATTATATAATTATTATAAATCTTTCATTAATATAATATTTTAATACAAAAAATTTTAAAATATAATCCCCTACTACTCATCCTCACATATTAGCATATTTCATCCATTTTTAACTAATTTTATCAATTCCCCGCGATTTACTTAGTCTACGTCACGATTTTTTTAATGACGTATCAACTATTGTTCACCGAAAGGCAAAAAGGTGGGGCCCACGTAAGAGAGTGGAGGAGGACTATTCGTCGAACGCTCCCTCCTACGAGCTCGCTAGAGGTGTCCTGGGACCCGGCAAGGTTCCCCCGGGGGGAGGAGACCAACAGACCACCCCCTAATCAGCGACAATCTCTAGGGGGTGTTTTAGAGAGAGAGAGAGAGAGAGAGAGAGAGAGNCTTGGGGCTCCGGCAGCCTCCCCTCGGCTGGTCGCCTCCCCTCGGCTGGTCGCCTCCCCTCTGATAAGCCAGATTTCCCATCCCCTCTATCTCTCGATAATAAAAATTTAAAAAAGAAGAAGACGAAGAAGGAGGATGATTAGCTAAGGTTTGATTTGGATGCACAGTTAGGTTTGGCGGTCGGTAATATGAAGATGGAATTAAAAAATAGTCTATATAGTAATATATGAAAGATAAATCAAAGAAAATGTCTCATTGTGGTATATGGGTGAAGGAGGTTGAGAGATCCAACCATGCCTCAATCACAAAATGCATTTTTTTTAATTTCACCTTTTCGATTAAAATAATTAAAAAATTTTAAAAGCGCTAAAAATAATATTTAAAATTTTAACTTTTCACTAAGATAGTCAAACAATAAATTTAATCTAATTATATAAATTTCCTCTATATTTAACATATTATATTTAAAATCCTTTTCTTATCTATCTTCTCAAATACCAACCCCAACTATGCCTCCACATTAAACCTTAGCCAGTCTTCCTTCCTTTAAAAAAAAAAACAAATTTTGTCTTTGAGAGAGAGAGAGAGAGAGAGAGAGAGAGAGAGAGAGGATGGGGACTCTGGCTTGTTGGAGGGAGAGATCAACGGCGAAAGGGTTAGTCCAACTAACCGGCTTTGGGCTATCCATTGGCCCCTCTGGTGATGATGACCTTGTCGGAAGTCTTTGAGTTGCCGACAACGTTGCTGGAGGGACATAGCTACTGATGACGTCACCGAAGGGAAATGACAGCCAACGAGCGTCCTTTTGATCTCCGTCTCTTTTTTATTTTACTTTTTTTACCATTTAAAATTATATACAATACCATATCATCAAAATTATCATACACGTCATTGAGTTAATATCATCTTATATTATCATATCAATTATAATTAAAAATATAGTAACAAATTAATAATTTATATCAAATTATTTTATTTAAAAAATAATTTTTATTACAGTATTTTATTTTTAAAAATTTACACTAAAATATTATATTAATAAATGATTTTAAATATCATAGTTGAGTCCCTGACATATATATATATATACACACACTCATGTGTACATTAGAAAAATATAGAACATACACACTCATGTGTACGTTAGAAAAATATAGAATATTCCTCCATTCATCTTGGGAATAAATTCTCACTTTCATTTATTTTAAGCCCCCAAATCTAAGATCCCGAGGGCCGAACAGAAAACGGCCTGCCAGTACCCAAAATAAGTTCGATTCGGTTCGGTTCAGTTCAGTTGTTGTTTTCCTTTTTTTGATCCGTAAAAGAGCATTTCACTCACGTGCCAACAGCAAAGGAAATATTACAAACATATCCCCAGCCCACTAAAAAATTACAAAAGACCTCCAGCCGTTGGATTTATCAGTTGATCAACGGCTTGTATGCTTCTGTAAACCATCAGCCTTTTCCCTTGCTAAGGAAACCCCAAATCCCCAATCAACGGTTCAGCTTCCACGGCTTATGGCTTACGCTCTCTGTTATCTGTGCGTCCCTCTCCATTGTCCAGGTGCGATTTCACTTTGCTCTGCCCCCGTGTGTGCCTCGTCTCCTCTCCAGCTCTGGCGGTTTCAAGCTTCCGCTTCCCCCGTGCTTCTCTTCCCCAGCTCCGGCGACCGTTTCTAGGAGATTCGACACACCCGATCGTGTTGATTGGGAGCGCTGCCATCGCCCCCCCCTGGGCGCCTCCTTGCCTGTGACTGTAGGCCCCCAATTTTGCATCTCATTTTACAATCGACATGCATTGCATGGAGACCTGCCAATCGAAGGCCATCATATTGGCTATTGGGCCCTTTCTTAATAAGTTCGAATTTGGGCTGGACCATATTCATGTTGGGGGCTATTCACTTATTCTCCATTCCGGACCCGATTGGTGCCCGTGTCACCGACTTAGGGGGCCGAGCTTTCATGATTTCATCTTACTCTCCTGCCAAACCCCACGCTTCGTCTTCCCAGGCTCCTGCGCTCCAGGCCGGGTGAGCTCCGACGAACTCTCGGCTTGCAAATTTCTCGTTCTGCGGCACGCTTTCAGCGTCTTCGTCCTTCTTGTTTCAGATCCTGATTCTCTGTTTGAGCTTTGATGCACATGTCTCGGCTGTTTGGTCCCCGTTTTGTCTACCCGGGAATACAATTAGGGTTATCACGTGTCATGCATAGATTAGGCGCGAAGCATCTCTTCACGAATTATTTGTCTTTTTATTTTAATGAAATTCGACTCGTTTCATTTGTTTCCAGTCTGTTCTGTTAGCCGTAAATCAATTGGTGCTTTGAAGAAGTTGGATACTGCAGATTTTCTATTCCTCTGTGGTGCGTCTTCCCCTTTGATTCCTTATATTTTCTCGTCCAGCTTTGTGTAGATTGGCGTAAATTTGGAGGCGTAAATTTGGAGCCTTTGCTTGGTCTCTTCGGAGACCAGTGACAGAGAAGAGAGGCGGAGTTTTGGAACTTGCACTCTTTCTTGCTTGCCCATTCTTTCAGCTGTTCATTAGGCACAAAGATGTCGGTCACTGCAGGAGTTAGTGATACTATTATTGCCATTAGGGATAAACTAAGGGGTAAAATTGGGCAGACGAAAGTTAAAAGATACTGGCCCGGTAAAGCCCCAGAGTGGGCCGATGATGCAGATGAAGATGGAGATATTAGGATGGCGCGTGCAGCTGCCCTGGAAAAAGCTTTCCCGAGTCATGATGATTCAGGCATCATTAGAAAGGATGATCCAAGGTTGCGGCGTCTTGCTGAGAGTAGGATTGATAACCGCGATGAAATTAGAGCAGATCACCGCCGCATTCGGCAGGCTGAGATAGTTTCCACTATTGAAGAGGAGAGCAGAAAGCCAGAGGGCTATGAAGCGGAGGAGGAGGATGCCGAAGCTCTTGAGGAGAGGAGAAGAAAGATAAGGGAAAAGTTGCTTCAGAGGGAACAGGAAGAAGCAGCTCTGCTTCCTGAAGAAGAAGAGGAGGAGGAGGAGGAGGAGGAAGAAGAGGAAGAGTCTGAGTATGAAACTGACTCAGAAGAAGATGGGACTGGTTTTGCAATGGTTAAGCCAGTCTTTGTTCCAAAGGCAGAGAGGGAAACTATAGCTGAGCGTGAACGGCTAGAGGCGGAGGAGCGTGCACTTGAGGAATTAGTAAAGAGGAGACAGGATGAACGGCGTATAGAGACAAAGCAGCTAGTTGTTGAGGAGATAAGGAAAGATGAGGAGATCCAGAAGAATCTGGAAATGGAGGCAAACATTGCTGATGTGGACACGGATGATGAGATTAATGAGGCTGAGGAATATGAAGGCTGGAAGGTAAGAGAGATAGCGAGGATTAAGAGGGATCGTGAGGACAGAGAGGCGATGTTGAAGGAGAAGGAGGAGATTGAGAAGGTGAGAAATATGACTGAGGAAGAGCGGAGGGAGTGGGAGAGAAAGAACCCGAAACCTTCTGGCCCTCCTAAGCAAAAGTGGAGATTTATGCAGAAGTATTACCACAAGGGTGCTTTCTTCCAAGCAGAAGCTGATGATCATGCTGGAACAGCTGGATCGCACTCAATCTACACTCGTGATTTCTCTGCTCCTACTGGGGAGGACAAGATGGACAAGACTATCTTGCCCAAAGTTATGCAAGTAAAGCACTTTGGTCGCAGCGGAAGGACTAAGTGGACTCATCTTGTGAATGAGGATACCACTGATTGGAACAACCCGTAAGTTGTCGTGTTTCTTTATTGACTTCCAGTTATCTGCTACTAGGTTTTATGCTCGTTAGCCTCTTCTTTTGCACGCCTTTTGATTTTCCTATCCTCAAAATTCAATGCTCTTGGCTCTTCATGCATTTCCTAGCTGTGATATTCATCTCATATGCTCAAATATTTTAAACTGAAAAATGACCTAGGCAATGTTTGTTTTACTACCGAACTCCGAAATGTGGTCTGCATATCAAATGCCGTGCACTAATCAACTGCTGGGACAAATGCTTCTGTGCTGGCAATTCGGTTCTTACTGGACTATTTTGATAGGTGTGTTCTTATTAGATTGAAAAAAAGAAACCCAGGTATGGTATCTTTCTATGCTTTGCATGTTTAATACATGGGAAACAGTTGCATGATATGTCTGCAGAGGGTTCCTTTTTCTTTAGTGATTCTGCCCAGTTTGTTTTATTCATCTCAGTCTGGCTTCTTGCTTTTATTGTCGTTCCTAAGTATTCATTGGTGATTGGAAGTACTCTGATGTCGGTTCAGTCTCAGAGTCAGTCTTGAAACCGTGTGTCAATTCCTTGGTGGTTGGAGCTCTTCTAGTCACAATCTTTGTGTTCAGCGTTGGAACCGTGAACTGACTGTGTGTTATGCAGGTGGACCTACAATGATCCTCTCAGGGCAAAGTATAATGCCAAGATGGCTGGGATGAACGCACCCATCACCAAGCCGAAGGGAAGCAAGAAGCTGAAGGACCTGGAGTCTCGTTGAATCGCTGGAAGTTCTCTCCAGCACACATAAGCCCGGCAGAGACACCAGGGTTTTCAGAAACCAGAGGGGAGGGGAGGGGTATATGCATCTGAGAGCTTGAGACTTGAGGAATAGATTGATGTCTTCAGAATCTCATCGGGCCTAAGGGATTATCACTATACTTTTCCGGGTGTAATGGTTGTGCAAATTTTCGCTTGCCCTGTTAAAAGCCTGAGCTGGACAAGGCCTGAGACGTGGCTCTCTCCCTCAGTATCATTTGGCGGTGGACTGATTTAGATTACATTTTTCGGCTTCAAACGTCAAGTGCAAAACTAGTTCTCTCCTTTTTTGCACATCAAAGTCAGAACAGGTCCTTTACGGTGTGAGTTAGATAATCACTTCGAAGATTGAGAGAGATCAGGATGAGGTCCACAATCTTCTCTGACAACAATTGAGATGAGTCTCAACTTATCTCTTGTCGCTGTCGGCCCTCTCCCTGGACAGCCTGACCACACTTCCTCTTCTCCATCGCAATTTGAACATGTCACTACCATTTTCTCCGTTACTCCTCCTCTTTTTGCCATCTGTACAGAGCATATGGGAAATATTTTTTTCATCCCGTGATTATTTTAATTAATGCTTGTGGGCCTGCGGTCCACAAACTCCTCGTCTCGACACGGGGACATAACTCACGAGTCAAATTTGTCTCCTCCGGCATCACGTGGGAATAGGACAACAAAACGTCGGCAATGGAATATGACTTGATATTGTCAAGTTAAGTTGGGAGGGAGTCTGACCTCTTCTTGTGAAATCCAAATTTATATACAGTTAAAAAAAGAGAGTAAATTTGGTATATTTATTTATTCAGATGGACATGAACGTGAAAATTCAGCTGTACAAAAATCAAAGTCCTCATCTGCTAAGCTATTCCAACCAAAAAAAAAAAAAAACAAATCATGAGCGGCCTCTGTAAGGGTCGGTAGTTTCTCCCATCTTCTGTCCTGGGTGACCCTCGGTGCCCCCAAAATGGCTCTGGCCTCAGCCTGTGTGGATGGAGCCGCTAGCCCTTGTTAAACCACTGGAGCACTGGGCTTGATCTGTGATTTGCAATACTCGCACGACAGGCCCTGCCATTAAGGTATGCTGCATCGGTGTGAAAGAGAAAACCTGTGGTCATCCGTATAAGTTTGGAGGGGGGGGGGGGATCATCTGGCATTAGGCTCAGCGGCTGTCTTTAGCTGTTCGTGACTGGCCGCCGACGGTTGGTTGCGCATGGCTCGCTCCAAGAACACCATCATGCCCAATGAGAAACCCGTTCAAACTGAGTGGAAATTCATCTAGAGATGCAGCTCAGTTAGAGCATTTGACTTTGTTTCTCAAATCCTATGGATAATGCAGAAGAAGCGCAGCTTATGCTTGAAATTGTGTAACATTAAGATCAGCATTTCGGTGATTCCAGCAAATAACAAATAAACTTATTCCCACATTAATTACTATAACATTTCAATCAACTAATATGTCGATATATTACATATTATCAATTTCAGTGGCTGGAGCACCGGTAGTGGCAGTGAATTTACAAAATGAAAAGAAGGGTTCTTAGTGGTTTTTTTTTTTTTTTTCCTTTTCCACGACGGTATGGATTTTGCTTTGCACGTGTCAGTGTAATCTTCGCAAATATCACGAGATATGGAAATCAAGCGCGCGTGTCGTCACGCGCGAAAGCGGTGCACCTGGGCGTCCTGCGAGCCCTTCAGCTGCATTTCGTCTCATGAGAAGAAGATGCTTATAGCCGGCGTACAAAAAGCCCAATTACAAATGCTGCTCCGACAACGGGGGGCACACAGATACCCGGGAGCATGTTCTTCTTACTCTTGGCCCGCAAGAACTTCTTGCCACTGCATCCTGATGGGCGGATTCTTGCTGGAGAGAAATTCTTGAATAAGCTTTATTCGACTGATGAACTTTTCTATTTAGTCATTGTTTGCCGGAAAATTAATTGTGATCCCTTGTTCCCTTCCAGTCTCCCGTGTGCGTCTCTCCATCCCCCCGTCCCTCCTCTCTCAGCCTCTCCTCACCCTGCTCTGCGGTGTGGGTCATGTACTGTTCCTCCTCCTGCTCTACCTCTGGCGTGTCCTTGGTGTTGGATCCGTTGTCTGATCAGGTGGCAAGAATGATTTCTTTAACAAGCACATTTCATAGTGTTCCCGGTGGGCGAATCTTCCTTCTCTGAAACAAACCCACTTCCTCACCCAGCTTGCAATTAATGATTGTAAAAAAAAAAAAGAAAAAAACTTGTCTTTGCAGTTGATAAAACCCGGATAAACTTTTGGTTCTTTGATCTCAATTGGTCATCTCCAGTCCTTGATTCTCTATTCTCCTCTTGGCTTTGCGCCAGATTAGTTTCAACATCTCCACCACCCCACGAGCAAGAGCTGCAGTTTATTGCGCTCTTAGGTGTACCCCGAATTTCAGAAAATCTTGATCTTCCTCTGTTCGCAGTTCAGTCGACAGATGAACTCGACTTGGTCTTTGATCCTACTCCTCTTGCTCTCATGGGAACTTCTCCTTCCTGGGTTCGGTTCTCCCCAGGATACCTCTGTGGTGAACATTGGGGCAATCTTCACTTATAACTCCGTGATTGGTAGAGCTGCCAAGGCAGCTATAGAGACAGCTGTCTCCGATGTCAATGCCAATTCGACCATCCTCGTGGGCACGGAGCTGAGGCTGATCATGCAGGATGCTAATTGCAGCGTCTTCATGGGCTCCATTGAAAGTAAAGAAAACCTCTGCCTTTCTTATGTTCTTTTCTGAAGTTCTATTTCTCAGACTAGAGCAACTTATATCGTCCCTGGATATGTAGATACTGGATAAGAATGGAAGAATGATGATATATTCTCTTTTGATTATTCTCTTTTGATTTGGTTATCCTTTTTTCCTTTAACTTCTTTCTTCGGCATTGAGAAGCACCTTTTCTTTTTTTTTTTTTAAGGTTCGTTAAGATACTTCAGTATGCGTGAAATGGAACCATCTGTTGATCAGAGATCTTGTTCATCTTCCTTCTGATTCCTTTGTCGAAACCTGGCATAAGTGGACTGCTGTTAGGCATCTGATTCCCACAAATTCGTCCTCCTTATTCTTAACATGGATTTCTTGCGTATTCTGCAGCTTTCCGAGTGATTGAGCAAGAAGTGGTCGCTCTACTTGGCCCACAATCTTCGGCAATTGCCCACATGACCTCCTCGATTGCTGCTAACCTTCATGTCCCTCTCGTTTCTTTTGCTGCCACTGATCCCACTCTCTCTGCCCTCCAATTCCCTTTCTTTGTCCGAACAGCCCAGAGTGACTCCCACCAGATGGCTGCGATTTCTGAATTGGTCGACTTTTATGGGTGGAAGGAGATCATTGCCATTTACGTGGATGATGATTATGGTAGAAATGGGATTTCTGCTTTAGGGGATGAACTCGAGAAGAAAATGGTTAAGATCTCCTATTACTTGCCTTTATCCATTCAGATGGAATCTTCTGAGATTTCTCGTATGCTAAATCAATCAAAACTAATTGGTCCTCGAGTTTATGTGATTCACATTAATCCTGACCCAAGTATGAGGATCTTTAGGATTGCGCAAGAACTGCAAATGATGACAACTGGTTATGTGTGGCTGGCTACAGACTGGTTCTCTGCCACTGTAGATTCAATGTCTCCGATTGATCAAACAACTTTTGAGATTCTTCAGGGTGTGGTTTCTCTAAGGCAGCAAATACCCAAATCTGCCAGAAAGGAGGCCTTTCTAGCCCAGTGGAATGTCATGAGGACGAAGGGATTAGTGAGTTCAGCAATAAATTCTTTGGGCCTTTGTGCATATGATTCAGTGTGGGCAGTAGCGCGAGCTCTCGATCAATATATGAAAGAAGGTGGCAACATCACCTTCTCCTTCAGTGATCCACTGTATAATCTCAACAAGAGTAGGGCAAAATTTGGTAATCTGAAACTCTTCAATGGTGGGGCCTCTCTCCTGAGGAAGTTATTGCAGGTGAACTTCACAGGATTGACTGGTCAAGTCCAATTTGATTCACACCGGAACATTGTCAATGGTGGCTATGAGGTCATAAACATACATGAGAAGGCTGTCCATCCAGTTGGATACTGGTCTGATCATTCAGGCCTCTCAGTTTCACCTCCTCGTGCCAGCAGTGAGGACCAGAAGAGCTATTCCCGACAAGACCAGGAGCTACAAGAAGTCAAGTGGCCTGGTGGAAGTACAAATAAGCCACGTGGATGGGTAATTGCAGACGACGAGAGGCCTTTGAGGATTGGAGTTCCAAGTAGGTTTAGCTTCAGGGATTTTGTCATGCAGGATCATGCAAGCCATAAAATTCAAGGGTATTGTATTGATGTCTTTATTGAAGCCTGTAAGCTGGTACCTTACGATGTACCTTACAAATTTGAGCCATTCGGAGATGGTAGCTTGAACCCCAGTTATGACAAGCTTGTCAAAATGGTTGCAGACGATGTAAGTATTATACTTGGTCTCATGTCATTTCCCCTAGAATAATCTTTCATAGGTCAAATCTTAAGAAATTTAAGGGGATTGTTTAGATAGATATGTGAATTCTATGTACCTACTTCTTAGATTGACTCAATTTTCCGTTTTCATTGGAAACCTGATGACAAGTGTTGACCTGCTCTTGGAAGTTGTGTGCCTGGATAAAAGCGTGACAACTAGTTTTGGTGCAGGTGTTTGATGCTGCCGTTGGGGACATTGCCATAGTAACAAACCGGACAAAAATTGTTGATTTCTGTCAGCCCTATGCTTCCACAGGCCTTGTGATCGTGGCCCCAGTAGACAATGCCAAAGCAAGCCCCTGGGTCTTCCTCAAGCCTTTTACAGTTGAGTTGTGGTGTGTCTGTGCAGCTTCATTTGTGATGATCGCAGTGGTCATTTGGTTCCTTGAGCATCGGGTCAACAAGGATTTCCGGGGCCCACCAAAGAAGCAGCTTGCCACAATGTTCCTGTAAGTTTCACTTGAGAGCTTCTGTCATGCCGGATTATGCCTCAATGGTCGAATCTTATGAAACTTCATTTCTGGTTTCTGCAGGTTTAGCTTCTCTACGCTGTTTAAGAAGAACCGTAAGTAACACTTTCTAATACAATACCATGTCATGCTGTAGAGAAAGTGAATCTCTTCTTGGAAGGCGATAATCTGACCGGTTTCAAGTTCTCATGCTCTCTCTTACACAAATATGGAGAGTTATTCCAGCTTTCCAATATTCTGATTTTCACATCCTGTGAAACAATGTAAACGTGAGATGTAGCTAATTGCTTTTCCCAGAATATTCCATCATTCAACAGTGTTTGTGTAAGTGTGATTTTGATACAAATTTTTTTTTTTGTGTTTTCTTCATTTTTATAAAGGGAATTAAATGGTGAACTTGGGGGGGTGGAAAAACTGGTCACAAAACCATATTTTCCTTTCACTATTTGCATGGAGATTTTTTTTTCTTGATGACATATTTTTCATCTTTGCTATTTGTTTACAGAGGAATATGTTGTGAGCATGTTAGGAAGAATGATAATGGTGCTGTGGCTCTTTGTGCTTATGGTCATCACTTCGAGTTACACTGCAAGCTTAACGTCTATCCTGACAATTCAGCAGCTCTCATCTCCAATCACGGGGATTGACAGCTTGATTGCCAGTAACTGGCCCATTGGGTACCAAGTTGGATCGTTTGCTTACAGTTATTTGGCTGACAGTCTCTACATCAGCCGATCAAGGCTCATTCCCTTAGGGTCTCCAGAAGAATACGAGAAAGCCCTCAAGCTAGGGCCATCGAATGGCGGGGTTGCAGCTATAGTGGATGAGCTTCCCTATGTCGAGCTATTCCTGTCAAAGCAAACTGAATTCGCTATTATTGGGCAAGCTTTTACAAGAGGTGGCTGGGGATTTGTAAGTATCCTATCTATCATAAGACAGGCTCTGGAACTGGTAGGACTGAAACCTTGCGAACTTCTGACACAGAATGATGTGTTCAGGAACATGTAAAACTGTCTACGAACTAGAATCTTTATCTTGACATCCTTTGACAAGCATTTTTTATTTTTAAAAAAAGAAGCCAAGGTAAACCGAATCAACTTACAGAACAATTGATGCTATGGGGAGTATGCAGCTGTTTTACAGAGTATTCTCCAATTGATGGTGGAGTCTCCTAGTTCTTCTGTTGACCAGAAAGTACCTAATTTTAGATTATCGGACGTCTTTATAGGGCACCTTCTACACTTTGTGCTTTGTATTAAGTCAGATCACTCAGGTATGTGTGTTGTCATCTCATGAAATATTGATTTCTCCTATAAATTTTTCGATGAACAGGCATTTAAGAGAGAATCTCCACTTGCAGTGGACATATCCACGGCAATTCTAAAGCTGTCCGAGAGCAGGAAGCTCCAACAGATTCATGAGAAGTGGTTCTGTAAGATGGGCTGTCCTGATGGGAGGAGACGGAGCTCCAAGGGAAGCCAGCTCCAGCCGATCAGTTTCTGGGGCCTCTACCTTCTATGTGGGGCCTTCGCTCTTGGGTCACTTCTCGTGTTTCTTCTGAGGATGATCCGATCATATGTGCGGTACAAGAGGCAGCAGCAACTGGACCTTTCGGCGTTACCGTCGGCAAGCCCAGTTTACCGTTGTACAGGGTTCGTGTTCAGCTTTTTTAACTTCATCGACAAGAAGGAGGAGACTGCCAAGAGAGCTGTTTCTTCTAATGCCAAGAATCAGCAGCAGCAGCAAGAACATCTTCCCCGTTGATGGGCGTTGTCTTAAACAAGGCTAGCATGTGCCATCTGAGAGATTTTTTGGCAATCGAAGCTTGTAATTACGAAATTTAGATGGGCCATATAAAGAGGGTCTCAAAGGCTCATCATCGGACCGGAATTATTCTCGTAGTGAAAAATCACTTTGAACAGTACTGATGACCGGAGCATCTCCAAATACTACGCCATTTCTGAGCCGAACCCTGTGGAGTCTTCACTGTCCTCTAGTCGCCTTCTCTTCGTTAGTATGAAATTCAAGTTCAAATCGCAGAAGCCTTGCGAAATTAGCGCACGTTGTCAACTGAAACACCAGTCCAAAGGTGCAATTACTCCCTTTGTATTGATGCGACGCAGTAGCATCTAGCTAATATTCAACGTTGTCTGCAAGTAGAGACAAATCGGACAAATATTGGCCATCCCTTCTCGTATTTATCAGCAAAAATTTCCACTGAAATAAGTGTCAGCGTCCCCTGTCGTCCGCATCTAGTTTTCTTTCGTCGTCTTCCTCCTCGTGGGGGAAAGTATCTGCCGAAAAGAACACCCAAAAAAAAAAAAAAGTGAAAAACATGGCGTCCGATTCTCCACGGTACTGAGACAGGAACATCTTCGGCATCGTCGAGCCCCCGATGAGAATACATTCAGAATTCTCGCAATCTTCTTCCCCGATGCCGGAGTCCATGATACATCGTCTGGTCTGTGCCATAGGAAGGATGCTTCAACTATTAGGTGTAGTTTCTGCTGAGTTAATTACATGGGGATAGATGGACAAAGTTGTACAATTGCTCGGTACTCTCTAATGGGTCCTGGAACCTCGGAAATCTCTACCATCCCGTACCGACGTGTGGCCAATTTGACGTACACCATTCATGGAGTGACGGCATGGATGGGGCCGGCCAAACGGCCATCGATGTGGGGGGCCTCCTCGGACATTTATCTATCATTCATGGAGTGATGCGGGCTGTGTCGTTGCGAACAAATCGACAGGTTTTACTGCTCAATATTACAATCATCGCTTGAGGAAGAGCCTTTCAATTTCCCTCACCATCATCAGCGACTAATCATCCACAAATTAATTACCACATTTGTCGGTTCAAAATTTTTATTCATTTTAAATTATTTTAAAAGGATGTAGAAGGTCATAATCCATGATTTAAACCGATTTGCTCAAGATAGTTCTAGGCCGATTCATGGTTTCTGGAACTGGACTGGCCGGCCCGTTATAATTAACAGGTTGAGTCGTAATTGGATCAAATGGTTTTACGCCCGTTTTGAACCGATCTGAATCACTTATTTAAATCGCTACAATGAGTTAATGACGCCATATCTTTACAATCGTGCACATTTATTTATTTTTAAGTGCTCCGCCTTTGAAAATTTTATTTTAAATTAATAAAAGAAAAAAAGAAAAAAGGGTTGAGAAGGAGTTCAAATTGATTATCAGCAATAGCGGTGATGGAAGACAGTTCCCATTGCCCTGTCCGGTCCACTCGCGTCCTCCTCGGGTGAAATATTTTCTAATTAAACCTACTGCACCAATCAGCGCCACATGTTTCATCTTTCAACATTATCACGTGGGGCCCACTTCTCTCTTGGCTACGAAAACGACACTGTCCCGCGAGGCAGGGATCTGGGCCGATCTGAATCAACCCGCTGACGTGTACGAATGCTGGCCGTCGGCTCAAAGTCATAAACGTCGAGCTCAGGTATCTTTCCAGCTTTATTTGGCGGGACAAGCTCCAGGGAGGAAGACGCACAGTTCTTGAAGCTTGTTGCTAATGGAAGACGGCCATCAGCAACACGAGAGAGAATTATTCTTTACTTGAGGCCTCGTGAACTGTTCTTAAAGCTTCCTCTCTCTCTCTCTCTCTCTCTCTCTCTCTCTGTGTTTCTTGTTTAGCACGTGACTCGTTCGGGTATGAATAAATTAAGCCCAGTTTAAGGGCTTCGGAGCATCTTGGTGGCATCTGTCTGGGGTCACCAGGTAATGTGCTGAAGCTCTTGTTTCTGTTTTCCAGCGGCGGAAACTACTCATGAGTTCTCTCTCTCTCTCTCTCTCTCTGCAGTTCAGTATGCTTTCCTGTAATGAGCTTCCATGGGGTCACCTAATAGCTTAAATTGTTGGGTTTTTTTCCTCCCTAAAAGCTCTCCTATAACCAACTTGCACAATCACATCTGGGTTCGGCCATGGGCCTGCCGGCAGCAATAAAAGAAGACAAAAGAACCAAGTTCCGATTCTTGCGTTGAGGTTGCGTTTGCGCTATTTCTCGACGTGGTTGTCGATTTTTGTCTGGAACCATTTCGTTTCCCCCAAAAGATTTCCTTTTGGTCCTACTTAGTGTAATATGGGCTATTTCGTCCTTACTCCAAAATATCTTACTTGGATGCAATACTGCCTTTTCATTCTCCGACAACCTTATCTATTTTCGGCAGCTTCCTGAAGTTTATGGTTTCTGTTTTCTAAAGAACCGGGGAAGCCTCGTTTTTTCTCTGTTGGTTTGTTTTTCTGTGAACTCTTTTTTCTTTGAGCAAAATGAATGAGAGCATGTGTGCAGCAGAGGAGCTATCCCGAGTGAAATTATTGGTCAACAGTTCATGGACTATGTTTTCATGATGAATATTTCTCCTTTGCATACCGATGATGATTTTCCACAGTACAGGTGCTTAATTTGGTCGGGGATGGTCGAAAGTTGATATTGACAAAACTTGTCCCTCTGTTAAATACTGCTGGGAGAGGTTCAGAGTCACTCTCAGTCCTCAACGGAAAAGCCCAATGTTTACGGAAAGAGGGACATCGCTGTTATTCATCTCCATATGGATGCTTCTCGGAGCTGTTGATGGGGCAGGGAGCAACGTCAGCTCTCCTTCCTCTTCAAGGCCGAGCATTGTGAATATTGGTGCTCTATTCACTTATGATTCAGTGATCGGGCGCTCAGCCCAGCCCGCAATTCTGGCTGCTATTGACGATGTCAATTCCAGCCCGGATCTTCTACCAGAGACGAAATTGAACCTTGTTGTTCACAACACAAACTGCAGCGGGTTTCTTGGGACTGTTGGAGGTATTGTCTAAGATTTGGCTGTTACTTCCTTATTGTTTCTGCAACATACGATACTTTAGTGGTTCAGGATGATTCAGGTTAGTGCGAGGATTTCAATCTTTGGTTCTTTGTTTTTGGTGTATCCTTGGACGTACAGTATGCCTGGGCATAGCCAATGTTCCTAGTGAATATGAGTTTCCACAGTTATGGCATCAACATAATGTAACGAAAAATGTAGGTAATTGTATCGAGCATGGACTCTAGAATCATAGCTGAACAGAAAATCTGGGAATATATGGTATGACTGTACCCTGACAGATCGATCAATAATAAATGATTTTTTGAAGGACTTGCGACAAATTTCTGATAGGAGGTTTCATCTGGTATCATTTGTAGCTCTGCAGCTGATAGAGAATGACGTGGTAGCAGCAATTGGTCCACAATCCTCAGGAATAGCCCATGTTATCTCACACGTAGTCAACGAGCTACATATCCCTCTCCTCTCATTTGGGGCAACAGATCCCACCTTGTCCTCCCTTCAATACCCTTATTTCATCCGAACGACACGGGATGACTATTTCCAGATGTACGCGATAGCGGGCATAGTTGAATACTATGGGTGGAGGGAAGTGATTGCAATTTTTGTGGATGATGATTATGGTAGGGGTGGAATTTCCGTCCTTGGAGATGCCCTTGCAGAGATACGCTCGAAAATCGCCTACAAGGCTGCTTTTTCTCCTGGAGCTACAGAAAGTGCGATAAAAGATCTGCTGGTTGAAGTAAATCTTATGGAATCTCGGGTTTATGTAGTCCATGTGAATCCCGACTCAGGCCTCAATGTCTTTTCTGCTGCAAAATATCTTGGGATGATGGGCAGTGGATATGTCTGGATAGCCACCGATTGGCTTCCTTCAGTTCTGGATTCGACGGAGCAGGTTGACCCCGAAAAGATGAATCTGCTCCAGGGAGTCATTGCTCTTCGTCACCATACTCCAGATTCTGATCTCAAGAAGAGTTTCCTTTCTCAGTGGAACGGCCTCAAATATAAGGGAAGTCCGAGGCCAAATTCCTATGCTCTGTATGCTTATGATTCAGTCTTGTTAGCTGCCCGGGCCTTAGATACATTTTTCAATGAAGGCGGGAACGTCTCATTCTCAAATGACCCAAAGCTGCATGACTCGGGCAATAGTAGTGTTCTTCGACCATCATCCCTTCACATTTTTGATGGGGGGCAGCAGTTGCTGCAGACAATTTTGAGGACCAACTTCACCGGACTTACCGGGCAAATTGAATTTGACCCTGATAAAAACCTGGTCCATGCCGCATTTGATGTTCTGAACATTGTGGGCACCAGCTCCCGCAGAATTGGTTACTGGTCCAACTATTCAGGCCTGTCAGTCGTTTCTCCTGAAATCTCATACCAGAAACCGCCCAATACTTCAACAAGTAATCAACATCTCAATGGAGTGATATGGCCTGGGGAGATCACAACCAAGCCTCGAGGTTGGGTGTTTCCGAACAATGGGAAGCCACTCAGAATTGGTGTGCCTAATCGAGTGAGTTACAAGCAATTTGTCGCGAAAGATGAGAATCCTCCTGGCGTTAAAGGATACTGTATAGATGTCTTTGAATCGGCCCTAAATTTGCTGCCGTATCCTGTCCCGCACACATATATACTGTACGGAGATGGAATCAGTAGCCCTGTTTACAACAATCTTGTTTACCAGGTTGCTCAGAATGTGAGTCTTCAGCTCTAGCTCCAATACAGCTTGCTTATTTTAGCATGCCTGCTTCTATTCTAATTATACAAGTGGAATTTTAGAAAGAAGTTTGCCACATATTAGATGTAAAACACACAGATTTTGGTTCTGTTTTTTTTTTATTCTTTTTGCTTTTGCTGATAAGAACTCACAGATTCTGGTGGTGCTTCCTTTCTATTGTAACTTTCTTTAAAAGAGAGGGGATGATTGTGGGTGGCGTATATAATGTCGTCTTCTCAAAATTCTCTTACTATTATGTTCCCTCTTATTCCAACTGTCTAATCTCTCCAGTCCAGCTATGTTTCCTCTTATTCCAAGTTTTACTGCCGTGCGTATCTAGGCAGATTTCCATGTGAAGGGAAGCGTTATGCAACTCTTGACATAAATTACCATTCCACCATCCTGCAAACTGAAACTTTCGGGAAAATTAATCCATTTAAAAGGTTCATTGAATGGGTTTTAGTTGCCTGGTTGAAGCTATCTCTTTTATCATTCCTGATCAGGATTTGATTATTCTCTTCTGCTTTTTAGAACTTTGATGCAGCAGTTGGAGATGTCACGATAATTACAAACAGGACCAGGATTGTGGACTTCACCCAGCCTTTCATGGAGTCGGGCCTTGTTGTTGTTGCCCCTGTCAAGGAAGTGAAGTCGAACCCCTGGGCTTTCCTACGACCATTTACAGTGCCAATGTGGTGTGTCACTGGTGCATTCTTCCTGTTTGTGGGAGCTGTGGTATGGATTCTTGAGCATAGGATCAATCATGAGTTTCGAGGTCCACCAAGGAAGCAACTCATGACTGTATTTTGGTAAGTTCAATTTCATTGGTTCACATCCCTTAGACTGGAAATGACTCTAAATTGTTCCTCATTTTGGATGATTTTGAATTGTGCATGCATGAATGCTTCAAATGAGTATAGCTTGGTTTCAAAATGCTGACCGGTTAATGCTAAAAATTGAAATACAAAAACATTTGGATTGAATGGTGCTCCTACTGATGCCTCCTCTGGTCTTGCAGGTTTAGTTTCTCGACTATGTTCTTCTCCCACAGTGAGTTCCTTATCCCCAAATTTTACTGTCTGCTCCATAATCAACGTTCTTCTGAAGGATCCTTTTAACACTTTCTTTCACACTGACCAGGGGAGAACACAGTGAGCACCTTGGGCCGATTAGTCCTCATCTTATGGCTCTTTGTAGTACTGATCATCAACTCAAGCTACACCGCTAGTTTGACCTCAATCCTCACCGTTCAGCAACTGACTTCAGGCATTCGAGGGATTGACAGCTTGATCTCAGGCAACCAAAAGATCGGAGTCCAAGAGGGGTCTTTTGCATGGAATTATCTCATTGATGAGCTCAAGATCGCGGAGTCTCGACTTGTCAAGGTGAGGAGCCGGGAAGATTACGCTATTGCTCTTCAGAAAGGATCTGAAGGCGGAGGGGTTGCTGCAATTGTTGACGAGCTTCCCTACATTGAGCTCTTCATGGCAAGCACGAATTGTGCTTTCAGGACTGTCGGGCAGGAGTTTACTAGGAGCGGCTGGGGATTTGTAAGTTGGTTGGCTCTCCTATTTATATTTCATTCTATCTTGAAAATGTAGTGGAATGGAGACTATAATTGTCCAGCTGTCTATGCAAAATACCAAACTTGTTTATGCCATAGCCGCAAATTCTAAGGGGACAAGGAAACATATTCACTGAACAAAAAGGGTAAGCCTAACCGTGTGCTACTCGTTAAGTAGAAGTTTCAACCATGGCGTTCAGAATTTTTTCCAGTTAAGGGTATCATCTTTTTTGAAACATCTGTTATTCTCAGGGTAGTGGAGGTACTTATTTCCTGTGCTAAATTTCTGATCGCAGTGGAATTATATATTTCGTGATAAATGTACAGATGATGCAGCAGCTAAGTTGAGCCATAGAGGTTGTAGTTTACGGTTTTTAGTGCTAACATACCTTTTTGTGCTAGGCATTCCAACGGGACTCGCCTCTTGCAGTTGACTTATCCACTGCAATCCTACAGCTTTCGGAGACTGGCGACCTCCAGAAGATACATGACAAATGGCTCTCCCACCGTGAATGTACTTCACAGATCAGTGATGACCAGAATCGACTCTCCTTCAACAGCTTCTGGGGCCTCTTCCTCATCTGCGGGACAGCATGCTTCCTCGCTTTAGTCTTCTTCTTCTGTCGGGTCTTCAAACAGTACCGGAGGTTTAGCCCCGAGCATGAGCAGGAGGTTGAATTCGAGGACATTGAGCCTGCTAGTTCCCAACGCAATTCTCAATCAACTAGCTTCAAGGACCTGATTGATTTTGTAGATAGGAAGGAAGCAGAGATCAAACAGATGCTTAAGCGGAAGACTAGCAGAGATGGAAGCAAATCGCAGGCAAGCCAGGTCTCCGATAGACACTCACATTCTCCTTCTTCATGAGAGCATTCCTTCTATGTCGAAGTAAAATTCGGGCTCCTCTTTTCTGTAATTCTTGCCGAGTAGCCACAGTTAGTTAAGTCACGGGAAAAAACCGAATGGCTATGTATTTAGGTCGTGTACAGGGGAATTACTTGCCGTTTTGTACTGTAAAATTCATGCTTGAATTGCTTCATCCATGAAAGTTATTGAAGACGTAGTAGATAGCTAATCCATTGTACATTTTCCAAGCCAAAAAAAAAATAAAAATCAGAAGACATTTCAGGGTAAAGCTCTCAGCCCTTTTTTATCTTCTTTTGGCTCTTTTCAACATTTTCACGTTGTCTCCAAAGAAAGCTGGTGACCGTCGCTTAAACCAACAGAGATGGAAGGCTCAAATCGAACCTGTTTGATCCAATGGCTTCTTCAATCTTAATTCGGGGCGAGGATATTAACGTTCTTGTGGGGGGATAGCTCGATTCATATTATTCTGATCTTATTTTCTTGCCAGCCCTGCAATGGCGCCATTGAGGACGGCTGCATTGAGTCCCTCGGTCGTATTACATCTCATATTTTGTCATACGAGTCAGCAAGATGGAGACAATATCCATGTGTCCTGTTAATGTCACTAACATCCTTGCCCTGGACCACGCTTCCCATTGCTTGTAGCTGTGATGTTATCAGAGTCTGACTTCTGATCTTTCTTGCTACCTCCGCAGTGCAATGCAGCCGCCATGGACAACCAAATGAACATGGCAAGAGCTGGACATTCTTATCTTGATTCGGTATGATTACACACTGGAACTGCAGCCTTTGCTGGGGAAAGCGAATTCATAGGAAATCAATGGCCGAGACAGAGCAAATGGAAAAACTGCCAATTAGAGGATGAACACCGACAACTTCAGTGAGGGCCCAACTTCTGGCCATACCCCTGGTCGTTGCCCTCAACGCCTTGCTCTCATTTATGAAACCACAGAAAAACTTTGCTAACTGCAGAGGGGCTAGGATCTATTGCAGGGTCTGCTTCCTTGCAAAATGTGCCAGTACTCTGTTTCCTTCTTTTGCTCGAGAGGTTCCTTAAACGATGTGAGAGATGAAGCTCGCGCAGGTTGCTGTTCTTCTCATGTGGTGATATTTAGCAGAATCCCATGACGTTCACAGACTGCATCTGTGCCTTGTGATGTTAGAAATGAGTCGTCTTTGTCTCCAAGTAACCATTAATGTTGATACGGATAGAAAGATAAGTAGCATTTTTATTATGAAACTGCTCCACAAAAATGTTCAAAAGCAAATCACTGTAATCACAAACAAGTTTCCAACATTACTGATGAAGGTTCTCAGGATAGAGCTGAAAAGACACGGTAAGGGACCGAGATTATTTCAAACTGCTAATTTATTCAATTCCAGTTCCACCAAAATAGAGAAAACTGGACTGGACGATGTTGCTTTCCTCTATGACCCTTCGACCCATACTCGAACAAAGCTCTCTCGTAGGACTACATTCTCGACTTTGCCACCACTATGGCAGCATTCTCACCCAGCTCAGTCGCCCCTGGCCTCGTCCAAGTCTCCTTGAACTGCTCCTCAGTCACACCTACAAATAGAAAATTCAAACCATCAGCAAGTCTGGCATCTCCTAAGGAGAGAATTCAGGTTATCAAGAACAGATCTTTGCAGGCATCCAGGTGAGACATCGGAAAACTCTGTAAAAGATGAGAGCTGCACTTGCCTTTGCCCATGGCAGCTGTGGAAGAGATTCCTCCCTGAACAGTCTTGAGGTACCTGTCATAGAAATTGGCACCAGACCACTTCTGATGCGCCAGCGTGTCTACCCCGTTGTTCCTCTCCTCCCTCTGGATCCTCTCCACGTAGGCGAGCATTCCCCTCCTGGCATAATCCCGAGCGAACGTGTCAATCACCAGGGCATCGGCGTGAAAGCCTCCAAGTGTGATGAACTGCCAGCAGAATCCCAGCTTCGCGATCCTCGGGATGAACCCCTCCATCTGCTTATCGGTCATCCCCGAGGCATCCCAGTTGAAGGACGGAGAGAGGTTGTACGCCAACATGATCTCTGGGTGGACCGACTTAACCCCTTCGGCAAACTTTGTGCACTCCACCAAGTCCGGGCTCGAAGTCTCCATCCAAATGAGGTCGCAGTGGGGAGCGAAAGCCCACCCACGGACGACTGCAGCCATCACGGAGCCCTTGAATCGGTAAAACCCTTCTCGGGTCCGGGGCAAGTCCCAGTCCCAGAAGAGATTGGTGACACCCAGCCTCTCGGCTATCTCCCGAGCCTGCTCAATGGAGAGGCACTTGTCAAAACTGGAATGCTTCGTCCACTCCTCGAGCCGCCTTCTCTTCTCATCCTCCCTTATGTTCATGCTCCTGATAGCATCAGCGACACATTCAGAGAACGTCTTGAGCTGGGCCATCGCGAGCCAGTTATCCTCAATGGCCTGAAGCTCGGGGCCGCTTTTGCCCATGGCCATTCCCTCTGCCAAGAGGGAGGCCAAGCTCTTCCCCCTGAGGTTTGGGTTGGTGACCCCGAGGATGAACTGGTGGTCTCTTGTATCGACATTCGTCTGGATAAGGTTAGCTGCCACAGCATCGGTGCGGGCCACAAGGACCGTCTCAGTCCCCATCACGTCGAACTGCAGCCGTGCAGCTACAAGTCGATTGATGTGCTCGCTCACTGCCACCAGAACCTTCCCCGCCATGTGGCCGCACTTCTTGGTCACCGAGGACTGGTCCTCGAGATGGACACCGGCAGCCCCACGCTCCACAAAGAGCTTGCACAGCTTCACCGTTGCAGTGGTCCCACCGAAGCCAGTGTCACCATCCGCGATAATGGGCTTGAGATAGTCCACATAGGGAGTCCGAGCCCGCTCCTCACGACTCATGCTCATCCTCGCCTCCCTCTGCTTCCTGTCGTGGTACTGCTGGGCGAAGAAGAGGTGCTCAACCTTGTTGGGCACAGTATCGTAAGGGTAGTCGGCAAGGTCTGGGCCAGGCTCGTTGGTGGTGGTGTGGGTGGAGGAGCACTGCCAGCCGGAGACGTAGATAGTGTCGAGGTGCTTGGCCATCATGGTCACCTGGACAGGGTCGAGGGCTCCGAAGGTCCGGGAGGCGGTCCCGTTGGCCTGGTGGTTCTTGAGGGTCCTCCAGAGCTTCTTGGCCATCTCGTTCGAGCCATAGCTCTGCCTCAGGTTGCCCCTCAGCGACACCACGTCACGGGCCGTGTACGGCCTCCGGGTCAGCTTGAACCTCTCGGAGTTCCACCACGCTTGCACCTCCGCCACCTCAGCTTCGAACCTCCCTTCTTCCTCCATTATCTGTTCACATTTGGGCATCATATAGAGGTACTGAATACTGGAAATAAGCCGTAAATCTTGCTCTATTCCTTAATTGAAAGAGATAAATTGAAATTTTTTAAAGAAAAAGCAAAGGGGATTTGGATTAGTTGACAAAAATCTAGTCTCCTTCTCATAATTGAATACTATAAACAAAAATGTCCTCAACATTAGTAGGATAAGACGTGTTATATTCTGCATGAATACATTAGATTACAGCACATACACATGCAATTGAAGTATTGATAAAATCCATGATTTTCCTGCTCAAACCAGCGCGTGCATGCTATGGTCATTCAACAGTAATGATTCGATCATGTCAGCCCCCCACCGACCCTGGATCGGCCCGGTCGATTCTGCCACTCTCAATATCTACTCTTCTAGCATAGAAACATTAATATATATACTAGGAAGAGCTCATTTATAAATCCTCGGAGGGACCGTCAGAGAATCATAATATGTTTGTGTTACCATAGGAAGAAGGAAAGGAGGGAAGGAAGGAAGAGTGTTTCCCCAAAGATGAGGAGGACTGTGATCTAAAGCTCTTACCAGGGAAGGCACGGAGAAGGATGCAGCCATGGATAGAACTCTGCTCTTGAAAGGAAAAAAAAAATGAAAGGAACTATAAACTTGGGAAGCTATTGCAAGGAGAAGTTCATGCTATAAGCTGAAGCTTTCCCCTCAAGCCCCTCCATTTATAGAAGCTTGGTTGCCGAGGAGGCCTCACCTCTTCCTCCTCCTCCGTGAACAAATGCAGTAAAATTTTAAATTATTTTTTGGATATTTTATATTTCAAAATTCACTTAATTATGAGTTTTTCTCATTTATTAGGTTGATTTACAATTAGAAGAGTGTTGAACCATCCGACAAGTACATATGTTTTAGTACACAGAAATCAAAGATACTAAACTAATTCAGATCCAAATTATCGAACAAAATAGTATTTATTAATCATTAATTCTCTTCCTTTCACAACATCTTTTAGGATAAGATACAGTACAAGATTCAATGAATTTCCGGTCTTAAATTTATCCCTTGTAATTATCATGAAAGTAGCCCCCAAACTTATTTATATTTATTTATTTTCTGAGAGGGGAAAAGGGAAAGAAAAAATAGGTGGATGAATGTGAAACTTGGCCAAGGGGAGCTGATCCCGAGGGGTTATGGCCTCTCTGCAAAGCATCAAAGTGTTATCTCCAATGCTTGGCTCCTTTCATTTCCTCTCCTCCTCCTCGTGTCGTCATCATCATATTTATCATCTGTAAATACAGTCGTGTAAGCAGCTGCCTCGTACTCCCACAGTCACCCATGCACGATTTCGATTTCACTTGTCATTTATTCGAACCCTTTCTTTGTATCTCTGTCACGTACCAATTAAAGCAAAATTTGAAGCCACATAGGCTTTATATTTGTGCTTGTTTGATGACATCTCATAAACCGAGTATGATCGATTCGAATGTACAGAACCCAAACAAGAAATCCACTTATTAGAGGACATGGAACGGTCTGAGCAATCAAAGTGTGCGCGCGGCTCATTACCCAAAAATGGAAAAAAAAATGGAAAAAAAGTGTGCATGCGGCTGAGCTGTGCTGGCCCAATGAGAGGACGGCAAGCCGAAGGCTCGTCTCACAGAGGGTTCGCCATTTGGCTCGTGAAGGGCCCTACACGCGTACAGATTTACTTAACCCTTCTTCGGTTACGAGGATGGGATAGGATTACTGTGTCGCCGCCGCGCCGTGAGTTATCTATCGGTTATCCGTTGATCAGAATCCTAGTCGGCGGCCGTTCAATGACTCGACCAATCCGATCGAGCTTCTCCTGGAGGCACCCAATAACATACCCCTGGTGTGGCAATTAGTAAATAAGTGCACGTGGTATATATGGCAAATCCATCAGTTAAGAGTAATAATCTTATACTTTCGAGATCAGTAGAATTTATATATGTACTAGCTAGATCTCCTCTTGCATGACCAAGACACCAGAGTCCAAACAAGCTTCGACCAATTTGGGTTGTTGGGGCATCCTCCAAGCGCAACTTTTCACGGAGTTCAACATTAGTAGCGTTTTGGGGGTTAGAACAGGTCACTCATAGGACAACAAGGCTCATCTTTCAATACTGCCGAAGCTCTTGCAAATCCCCTTCTGCATAACTGAGTTTATAGGGTGATAAGTGGCTACTAATTGTGATCTCTATCCATCTATCCTTTCCGTTCGTCATCTGCCTCTTGTAATTAATAAAATGAGAGAATTCGGTTGAACGGGAAGGCAGAGGCTTGAGTTTTGCAGGTCCCGAGAAAGAAAGGGTTGAGAAGATAAGAATCATATCCATGCATCCGTCCATCCATGAATGATGCAGTTATAACCTGTGGAGGTCAGTCTCCCTCTAAACTACACGACAACTCTATCCCATAATGTTCGCTTTGCCCATTCCCTCATTGTTATCTCCCCTCCCATGCCGTGCTTATACTCCAGGAATGCAAAACCAAGAGATTTCATCCCCTCTTTTTATTCCACACTCTTAGAATCTTATATCATCATATGTCGAGCTATATAGATAAATATATATAGGGCATTCTGTAAATCAATACCATATCTTTTAACTTGACATGATTCGAAAATAATACCGTTAATTAAAGAAGAAATATTGAGCCAAGTATTGGGTTCCCATGTCAGCAACCTAATCGGTGAAATCCAACCGACTCTGGTCAACTTGTCGATCCCTCGTCACCGTGTTTATACACACACAGCAGAAACAGTGACACTGGATCGGAGTTCTTCGACTGAGATTCGGTACACACCCTCTAGTGGCATGCCATTTCGAGGAGTCTCGGCGCGAAATGCAACGGATTGTAAGTTGCTTAACTTCAAGATTTTCGAAATCGCATTCACGCCGCGCGCACATGAAGGAAACGAGGCAGCTGTACAGCGACAGCGTGCGTCTTCGTGTTGTATATGGTTTATTGTCACAGGGATCGGATTAAGGGGCTGACAGTTATCCTGTGCAGATGCATTGTCCTCCGACAACCGGCCGGCGGAGGTGTTATCGGGAACCGTGAAGTGAGAGACGGACAGGGGAGGGTTAGGAAGACGATGATGACTGATGATGAGCGAGCGGTGGTGAATTGCTGCAGACGGCGATCCTGCTACGTGACGTGAGGCCATTTAGCATCCCAAGGAATAATTTTTAAAACCAAGAAGAGGCTCACAGCTTGTCCTCTTTCAAGAAAAATGCAACATTTCTCTCTTTTTATATATATATATATATATATATCACATATTTTAACTACGGTTGCCCTTGGTTTGTTCTAGTTGAACAGAATATTACCGAATCATTAAAATAGTTTGATTAAATTAAATTTAAATATTATACTTTCGAATCATAACTATTATATAGTTATCGAACATAATTATTTTGAATTGATTTTATAGTTTAATTAATAAGTGTGAACCACTTTTAAAAGATATTAAAAATTAACAAATTAAAAATAAATTGAACCTATAAAAAATAATAAAATAAAATTTTTAATTAAAGATAAATTAACCATATAATATTAAAATTTATAAAATTATTTTAAATAAAATTTAATATAAAATAATAGAAAATATGTTA